>CM053764.1:42396715-42483216 GCA_028658305.1 Pachyuromys duprasi
TATTGCATAAAAGCAACATGTTACTGGCTTAAAACAAATACATTGATCAATAGAATAGAATTGAAGACTCCCAAATAAGTTCACACTCCAAAAGTCTCCTTATTTTTGACAAAAAGGTCAACAATCTATATTGAAGAAAAGACAACATCTTAAACAAATGTTGCTGGTCAAACTACATAGCTACATATAGAATAACAAAACTTGATCTTTATCTCTTTTTTAATTTTTATTTTTTATATTAATTACAGTTTATTCACTTTGTATCCCAACTGTAGCCCCCTCCCCATTCCCTCTCAATCCCACCCTCCTTCCCTCTTCTCCCATGCCCCTCTCCAAGTCCACTGATAGGGGAGGTCCTCCTCCCCTTCTATCTGATCCTAGTTTATCAGGTCTCATCAGGACTGGCTGCATTGTCTTCCTCTGTGGCCTAGCAAGGCTGTTCTTCCCTCGGGGGGAAGTGATCAAAGAACCAGCCACTGAGTTCGTGTCAGAGACAGTCCCTGTTCCCCTTACTAGGGAACCCACTTGGATACTAAGCTGCCATGGGCTACATCTGTGTAGGGGTTCTAGGTTATCTCCATGAATGGTCCTTGGTTGGGGTATCAGTCTCAGAAAAGACCCCTGTGCCCAGGGGATTTTTTGATTTTGTTGGATTCTTATATCTTATCTTATACAAAACTCAGCTCCAAATAAATCAATAACACCAAGAAGGACTCTTAAATTGATAGAAGAGAAAGTAATGAATATGTTTGTGTTCACTGGCACAGGAAAAAATTTTTTAAATGGGATTCTAATAATAAAGTATTAATACCAAGAATTAAAATGCAGGATCTCATCAAATAAAATAGCTTTTGTACCGCCATGGACAACTTTACCTAAATGTAAAGAGCCTAAGAAATGGGGGAAGTCTTTATAAGACTCATGTCTGACAGAGGACTAGAATTAATAAATACAACAACAAAAAACCTAAACCAAACATTAAGAAAATAAACAACTCAAGTAGAAATGGGTCACAATATTCAGGGACAGTTCCTAAAAGATAAAATGTGAATATCTAAGAAATCTTTTTAAAATCTGTTCAACTAAAGGAAAAGCAAATTAAAATGATTTTATTTCGAATTTTACTTCATTCAAAATGTCTAGAATCAAAACTAAGCAAACAAACCAACAACAAAAAATAACCAAAATGACAACATATGGTGGCATGGACTTCTGGAAAGAGGAGCATGTATTCACTGTTGGTTGAAGGTGTGTAAGCTGGTACAGACACTATGGACACTAATGTGGAAGTCTCGAAAGCAGAAAAATGGATCTACCACAATCTGTCACTCTTGGGTAAATATCCAAAAGACTCCCTATTTTTTTTTCTGTCGTGCTACCTATTCATTAAGATCAGTTACTGATGAAGATTCACAACAGTCAGTGAATAGCAACAGCCTGGTAATCCATCAAGTGATGATTAAGACAATAGAATATAATTCAGCCATTAAGAAAAACAAAATTATGGAATTATGGGTAAATGGATGGAGAGGGGTACATTTACTCTGAATGAGGCATCGGACACAGAAAGACAAGTGTCACGTTTTCTCTCATTTGTGACTGTTAGATTATATCTTCAGATATGTGTGTTTCATTTGGAATACCTACATAGGTCAGAAAATTAGTAAGTGACCATGAGGGTGGATTTAAGAAAGGGAAGATAGACTACTTTGTGTTAAAAGGACTAGCAAAATGGGAAGGGCTAAATGGGTTTAGAAATGGAAGTAAGGAGTAAAGAAGGAACTATGCAGAGGAATAAATAGTACTAAAGTCCTTTAAAAAAAAAACTTGTGAAACCATACTACTAGAGAAGCTTCCTAAAATACATATGAATAAAAAGAGTTTAAGTGGACATACTCTACTGGTCATTTGAATGAGAATGGCCTCACAGGCTCATACTGTTGAATACTTGATCCCAAGTGGGTGAAACTGTTCGGGAAGGATTAGGAGGTGTGGCTTTGCTGGAGGAGGTATGTTACCACTAAGGTCATGATCTTTAAATCTCAGAAACGGTAAGACCCCAATTTTATGTTTTCTTTTATAAATTGCCTTGGTCATAATATTTTACCAAAACAATAGAAAAGTAAGCCATACTGTAATAGGTCAACAATGTCCCAACTAGTCACTACACAGTTACAAATTAAAAGCCTAGTGACAGAAATGAGTTAACTCTTTTAGAGTTGTTGGCCAGGGAGATCCCATGGACACCAAACATTATAAGTTTTGTCAGTACTCTTGGATACCCTCCAGAACTTGACACTAAGATGCTAAAGGCATTCCACACGTTAGCCACAGAGTACAGAGCAATCAGGCTGTACTGGCCTGGAAACCCCATCCCTAGTGATTACCCTTTGCAGTGCCTGAAGGTACTGGGCATGCTAGGGGAGGAGGAAAGTAAACACCAGTCTTACCATCCTGGATAGTTTTATGTGTACTTGGCATAAACCCCTGGGCTGGGTGTACCAGTTCTGAAAGGAAGCAGGTTGAGTAAGCCATGGGGAACAATCTAGTAAGCAGTGCCCCTCCGTATCCTCTACATTAGTTTTTGCCTCTAGGTTCCTGCCCTGTTTGAATTGCAGCCTTGGCTTTCTTCGATGACTGTAGCCCAGGATATACAAGCCAAACAAACCCTTTATCTTCAAGATGCCTTTGGTCATGGTGTTTTATTGTAGAAATAGGAACCCTAAGTAACACACTTATCCAGCTGTGAACCCTGCAAGCTACAATGATGACTGGCCGGGCAAGATATGCCCACTGCCGCATTAAGGATACTTATGTCTTGGGGGGGGGTGGGTAACCAACCATTTTTTGGATTAAGCTTAAGGTCTAGTGAAAATTGAATCCCACAGGAGGCACTATTATTGGGATTAAGAACTATATGAGTCTATATGGGTCATAGGCTCCAGGGAAGAGTCTACTATTGCTGTGCTAAGTGTGCATAGTACTGAATCAACTCCTCATGAGTTATTGTTACACCAATAGATTAGTGCATTTCATACTCCTTATCAGAGAAGCTTCTCTTCATAGCAGCTGGCAGCTACCATAGAGATTCATACCTGGTGAAGGTGCAGAGAATGAAAGGCTGTGAGATGTTCAGCCCTCAGAGGGACATCTATATCACCCCCTCTCCTCCCTAGGCTCAGGGCTCATTCTGGAAGAGGGTACAGAGGTGCCTACAGGAAAACAGTGTTTTCTGGACACGGTAGGGCAGTTGCGCACGTGGGCACATAGCAGTCATGACAGCATCCACAAGACCTGTGCAAGCTCAAGCCAGACAGAAATCTTAGCAAAGAAGCGGGAATGATGCCTCACCCCCAGCTAAGGAGTTATTGGCAATGGACAGCTGTGAGACAGTCTTTTTAAAGGTGTGACTTTGGGAGGTTGGCCACACTTCAGCAAAAGGCCACATAAGAGTGAGTGGGCAGCACAAACTGTCCTTGCTGGGTCAGAAAAAAAGGACCCAAGTTGAGTTGCTAGGAAAGCAGGACGGAGTTGGGGGGGAAGAGTGGATCTAATAAAAAATACATTGTATCAAATTCTCAAAGAACTGGGACGGAGGAGGCCAGCCCCTCCACATTCCATCAACAGTAGTCAGTTCAGCACATGGCCCTGGTAACGGGAGAAGCCCTGTTTCGTAGCAAGATAAGAAGACATATGTGGCAGAGCACACATGACACTGCACTATAGGAGTGTCCCCAAGAAGTCTCTGGTTAGTGTTGTTTCAAGACAAGGAAAAAGACGCCCACATGATTTTTTAAAAAGAAACTGAAGAGTGCAAAATGGCTCTTCTGTGACCTGAGTGACCATTTTAGGATAAGAACCCAGATGATTTTGAGAGAAGCTGGGCCAGCCTCCTCACCAGAGAATTAAGCTGAGATACAGGATGTGCTCAGCTGCTCTTCCCTCTCCAAGGGCAGCTCCCTTGATGCACATTAGCATTTTAATAGTCTACCTGCTAATAGGCTTCTAGCCTTAAGACACTCAAGAATTGAGGCAAAAGGAGAATGATATGATTTCCTAATGCAGAATGCGGGATTCCAGTTGCAAAGAGGTGGGGTTGGTGGGTTTAATTATTGTTGAAATACATGCAGTTACCTCTGAACTACCAAGACAGACTCTCACTCTCTTTAAATTCCAGTCTTCAGCATACAACTTTGGCCATGAATGTTACTCTGTGCACCATCCACAGATGAGCAAGGCTTTAAAAAAATTCAATTAAAATAAAACACACTTAGTAAGATCTGTAGGGTTTGATTCAGTCATGCTTCAATGTTATAGGAGACTCATAAAAGAGGATTTGTATGGATGGAAGCCTACAAGGGTTTCATTCCAGGCTGAGGAGAACACGGTTACAGAAGTTGCTGGAGTTCTGGCTCTAATTTATTCTTTCCTGTATTTGCCCTAGGTTAGCAACAAGCAGATTGTTTAGGAGCTGTTATCTAGGGATTAATTAAAGTAGAGCTGAGTTGGAGATGATGGCGCAGAAAGATATTATAGTCCATCTTGGAGCTTAATTCCAGGACCTCATGGCTGTGGATCTCCAGGATCTGCTTGTTCTGTACAGTACACCATCAGTAGTTGCAAGATGTTGCAGGAGGGTTAGAAGGAAACCTAGGAGGCACATGAAAAGGATGCTAAGAGCAGGGGCAATTCTCGCTCCACGCCTAGGGTTTGTGATGCATGAACTGTGCAGAGGTTCCTGGGCTCTTCCACAGGTGCTGAACTTGGAGACTATCTCCTGCAGCTTATGTTGAACATGAAGCAATTTTCCTGCAAATGTGACTGAATTAAGTAAAATAAAAATTCCAAACAAAGCAAAGCGACACAAACAAAAAATAATATCAGGTCTCAGAAGGAACCTCCGGAAATATTACATAGTCACTGAAGAGCACACATAGTCACTAATATACAAATCCTGTAGCGTTGTGTGATGGTAGAGCCCCAGGAGGCCTGACAGGTGTGCCTGCCAGCTTCTACGTAAACTTGACACAGGCCAGAGTCGTTCTGGAAGACAGAAACTCATTTGGGAAGATGTGCAAGCCAGACTGGCGCACAAGCAGGTCTGGGTACATTTCTAAAGTGAATGTTTGATGAGGGAGGGCCCTGCTCACTGTGCCTCTCCTGGGCAGGGGGTCCTGGTGTGTTTGAAAAAGCAGGTGGAGGAAGCTGTGAGAAGAAAGTCGTAAGCAGCATTCCTCCCTGAATCCCGCATCAGTCCTGATTCCAGGTTCCTGCACTGAGTTCCTGACTTCCCTCAGTGATGGACTGTGATGTGGAAATGGAAGCCAAATCAACACTTTTCTCCCCAGGTTGCTTTTGGCCAGGGTGTTTATGGTGGTCAGTAGTGGATGTTTAACCAAGACTGAGGCTGTCTTCCAGAAAGGGGAGTAAGGATTGGGAAACAGCACAGGAAACATCATGCGGTGACAGTGTTGGGGTTCCCCTTCTGGATTTCCGAGTTGCTGTCTTAGAGTACCGCCATGAGCCCTGGGTCTGCTGGCAGGGTCTGAGGTCATGATGCGCAGGAGCACGTGATGTAGGGCCTCTGTGGTCTACAAGGCCAGCTATCTGTCTGGTGTGAGTTGATGAGGAAGGTGAGATCAAGCAGCCTTGTTCTTATTTTAGTCTCTCTCTTCCAGCCCTAGGTCAGACTGGACTTCAGAAGAATGGTCTAAAGTACTTAGAAGACAGGTCTAAGGCACTACAAGCAAGGTCTTTGGAGCTGAATACCTAGTTTCCCACAAGCAGTTCACATAGGCTGTAGGTCATCAGGGAAGCTGTGGAGTCAGCCAGCTGCCAAGTCTACAGAGACTAACTTTGTATGAAGTGTGGTACCCATCTCGTGTTTACAAACCTCTTTAATTCTGGGATTCATTTTTCAACTTTATTTCATCTGCTTTGATGCTTAATCTTGTGAAATACTAAACCTCTTGTAGGATCTGGAAAATCCCACTCAGGCAATGCTAGCATTTTAGCATTTTTATGCAAGTATCATGAACTCCTGAAAGTGTCTTGGGGACCTCTGATGTTCTGTCGGCTACTCTTTGACCTCTGCTCTTTGACCTGTACTCCCACAGTGGTAGAGTTCAGTAATGAAAATCAATGAGGTCAGTCCAGGTTCCCTGGCAAGGAACTGAGACTCCCAGATGTCCAGCTAGAGCTGCCCACCCATCAAAGCCTAAAGCGATCACCCTGGTACCTGAATGGGATAAGCCGACACACATCTACAGGAAGTTTCAGAACTAAGATTTTATTCTCCCAAGCCACAGAGGCCCTGGCATGAGGTACATACTAAGGGAAGGAGCCAGACATTTCAGAATATCGATATAAAATAATTATCCTGTCTCTTGGTTGCAGAGCTTTTGGTCTGGTTCATGGCTCCATCTCTGGGCCTGGGGAAGAACATGATGGTGATCATGGTGGTGGGAATGTATGGCAGGGCAGAGGTTGCTCAACTCATGGTGGCCAGGGCCAGGAAGGAGGGAGGGATGTGGAAATGGAGAGAGAAGATAGAGAGAAAGAGAGGGGAGAGGAGAAGGAAGCAGAAGGGAAGAAATGGGGGAGAAAAGGGAGAGAGGCAAAGATGGAGGAAGGTGAAAAAGATGGAAGGGGCAGAGTAGGGAAAATACGGAGTGATGTTGCGTTTGCTTTCTGTTGCTTTGATCAACATCTCAACGGGATAAACCAATAGGGTTCTTCTCAGCTTACACGGCTAGGTTACAGAGCATTGTGGGAAGTGGGGGCAGGAACTGAGATGAAGCCATGCAGCAACCCTTCTTCATGCCTCACTCCTGGCTCATGCCCACTTGGCTTTTTTATACACGCAGGCCCACCCTCTAGGGAGAGTGTCACCCATACTGGTCTAAGCCCTCCCATATCAATCCGATCTCAGACAGATATGGACACAGGCCAATGTGAGCCAGACGATTCTTTAGATAACACTTCCTCTTCCCAGCCTACTCCAGGCTGTAAAGTGGGCAGTGAAAACACCAGGACACATATCCTTCCAAAGCCTGCTCCCATTCCTCCGGCTAGCCCCCAACTTCCCCAAAACATACCAAGGGGAAAGCTGCCCCTTTTCAACACCCGCAGGATCCAGTCACATCTCAATAGAGCAAGCACCAGAGAGCCAAACCCTTAGCGCATGTGCCTTTTGGGGGCATTTTATACCCAAACAATAACTACAACAGACATGGAAACAAAACACGCGCATGCGAGCGAGCGCACGCACACACACACCTTGGGAGCAAGAACACTCTTCATAACTGTCACAAGGTGTAAATGATTAGAATGTCACTCATGTGATGAGGAGACAGTCTGTCCCTGTCCTGGAATATTTGCTAGCCACAGAAAGGAGTGGAAGTGCGAGTCAGTGGCCTGTGGTAAAATGTGTGACTCAGTTTACATGCAATGTCCTGAGCAAGTTAAGTCACAGGAACAGAGCATAGAGGAGCTTTTAGGGCCAGGAGAGTGAGAATGAGGACTAGAGGACCAAGGAGCATGGGTCCCCTCACAGGGCGACGAAATTATCCTAAAACTAGATAGAATAATGGTTCCTTCACGCTGAGGTTATATTAAGAACCTCTGAACTGAATGCTTCAGATTAAATTTTATAGTGTATAAATTGTATCTCATTCTGTTGTTAAAAAACAATTTTGTGCTTATTTTATTAAAATAGGGCTAGGGACTTAAAAACACCAAGTTCTCAGCAGCTGAGCTCAGTAAGTTTTGCTGTGATACTGGATCAGTTATAAACATCAAAATGATACTTTGGAAAATGTGCCAAATGTTACTTTTTCACAAATTTCAAAATATTGAGTACATGCCTATTGGAAGTGCCTCAGAACTGGCACCATCATACGGTGTTCAAGGTTGTGCAACCTGTTTCCAAAGGGACCATCTCCAAGGCTGCTGTCATCACAGAGCATGTGTGGTGACTGCTGCAGTCTACAGAAGTCAGTCAGAGAGATGCTGTTCTGACCCCCCCACCCTCCGTGGCTGCTACTGTTTCCCAAACACTTGATTCTAGAAACTTCCTTCTTCTCATTTCTCCCCAGAGATCCCGCCTTTAATTTTTTTTCTTTATCTTCCCCTCCAGGGAGTGCTGATTGAATGAGGTTTGACTCATGTTCCAGGCTTTTCCCATGAAGGTGGCAACATGAAGCACCATCTCTAACCACACAAATGTGGACTTTAACCACCTAGGCCCTCATCTCTTGGGCCTTCCGGGGAGTCTCTGTCAGAAACACATCATGCCCCCTGTCATGATGCTGCTTCTTCAGGTTCAAGGCAGAGCATCAGCCCTGGCTGTCCTGACTCGAGTCACTGCTCATGCTGGTGCTCAGAGGGTTAATGCCCATGGGAGGGTTAGTCTAGGAAATGGGTTTCTTACAGAGAAGGTTCATGCAATGCTTCTCGTGGGTGGGAAGCTGCGGGTGTCGGAGTGGGAGGACAGATAGCATCCCCTATGATGGTTGCTTAGAGGGTTTGGCTGCCACACTGAAGAGCAAAGCCCATGCTTCAGTGAGAGGGATCCCCGCATTGATGGACGGTGGCCCTCTGGACATCTGTTTCCATGTGGTGTCTGAAGGAATGCCTCAGGCTACCTAACTAACTTGTGTTCTATCCCTGGAAATGGAGGCATCGTCATCTCTACTGTGGAAATAGCTCTTCCTGTCTCCAGATGTGGAAACTGCCTTAGCCAAGGAAGGTTAGTGTAGCGTGGGTGGGTGAGGAGCAGCATCTCCAGGAGCCAGAGCCAGAGAGGGCTTTATCAGGGTGCACTAAAGCAGGAAATGCCTAAGTATGATGGGGGAGCTAGAGAAACGAGGAACCCATGGAGCTGGCCTGAAGGACTGGGGTGGGGGCTCCTTCCTCCTACAGCATCTCCTGTGGTCAACCAGTCCTTCTAGAGAATCCTGCTCGTGTAATTTGACCCCATTGGTACATGGACGAGGAAGTGGTATTGCAACTCTTGGCTCATATGATGGGGTGACAGTGATGCCGGGGAATCAAAGCGATGCTGTGGGAGCCGGCAGCATTGCCTTCCTGCAGCTCTGCTCTGTGTGGCCATTCTCAAAGGAGCTGGACACTGTGGTTCAGCCACTGACGGAAGCAAGCACGGGCAGCCCTGAGGATCCCATCGAGTTCTGCAGCTCAGGCCGGTCTGTGGGAATGTACACTCACTGAGCCCAGGCTGGGGGGTCTGAAGGCTGCACACACCTGTAAACCTTAAGACAAGTGTGGTCTTTTTGAGTGAAAGGAAGTTCTTCTCTACATGCTTTCACAGAAACAGAAGAATCTGAATTTGGGACCCTAAGCAAAATGGCAGGAGCCTGTTTCCCTGGGGAAATGTTGAGTGAGGTGTTTTCTTTTTAAGGCCATCTGGAGTGACCATAGGAGTCAGCCATTTTTTGACTGGACTTCAGGTCCTGGTGGCGCCAACTGTCACTATATGACCTCAGGAGGCTGGCCTCTGTGTGCTTCCATGTTCTCTCCTACACCAGGGGCAGATGGATGGGTGGCCGAGCGAAACAACTCTGAAATCTCGCTGAGCTGGGTCCCAGCGTCTGGGAGGAGATAGCTGTTTCTCAGGGTCCTTTAAGCCTCATCCTCGAGGGACTAAAGATGGAAGCACATTCTAATTCCAAACAGCTTTACGAACCAACTGGAGCTGAAGAGCTAAGTAAAGGTAATCTAAAGTTCAGTGGGTTTTCAGATATTTAATTTCAAACAAGCGGGAATACCACTGAAACATCTGTCTCGCCACGTTTAGTACATCTGCTGAAACCTTACACCACAGAGTGTGCTAAGCCAGGCTTGTTCTCCAGGAGGAAGCATGTGCCAACACAACACTGGCATGCCGAACCGCAATGTATCAGGTGGTGGGCGTTGCGGCTGGAATGGGAAATGTCTTCGTGGGCTCTTGTGTTTGGGCTGTTCGAGAAGGCTGAGGAGCTTGCTGGACCATGTGGGTCACCGGGGACATGGGGGACATGCCTTAGCTCTCTATCCAGTCAGTCTGCTTCCTGATGCTGAGCTGGCTTGTGTTCTTAGCGCTGTGCTGCCCTCACCATGATGGGGCTGTGTCTTCTCAGACTGGAAGCCAAGACAAAGCCCCCACCAAGTTGCTACCTGACAGGGGTTTGCTCACAGAAACGAGAGTAGTAACTAATCCATTGGAAACCAAAATCAGTTTGGTGATTGTCTCGATGTCTTCTGTTCAAAACCTGCCTTCTTGCTACCCATCTTCTGCCTTTCCCCCTCCTTCCTTCTGTCCAGGTTAGACTAGCCTTCTTCCATAAGCTGCCATCGCCTTCCATTCTCAGGTGAAGCCTTTGCGAAAAGACAAGAACAAGGATGACTTATGAGAAGCATGTCACTCGCTGGAGAAAGGGACATTAAACAGTGTGCTTGTTGTGCTTAGAAAAGCCCTCCAGCCATATGCAGGTGTTTAAAAACGCCATTTGTTCATTTCTACCTTGTCACACTACAATCTTCCTGTGTCAGCCAGGCTCCTCCCAGGCCTATTATGAGGCCCATAAATGAACAACCTCGCAATTTATGGACCGAGTAACACGGCTAATTAAGACAGTGGCCTCTTCTCAGTCTTTGCTGAGTTAACCCCTGCCTTCTCTGTGGGCCAGCTCTTTACACAGTTCCTAGATACCAGGGACATTCCTGCTGTTGCTGCGTTGGGGAATCTCCTTGCCTTGGTTAAGCCTTGGTGAGGGCCCAAAGGCATTTGCTTTCAGTTTCTTCTCTCAGTTTTTCACCTCTTATAAGTGAAGGGAAACTCCACCTCTGTCCCCAGGAGAGAGCTTGTGTTGCGTCTGTCATAGACCTCTCTAGCACTTGGCTGTGTTCACTTTGGGATGAAGGGGGCAGTTCTTGGCATGTGTGAGCCTGACTGAGCAGGGCGGGCTTCCTTCTGCCTGTGGCTTCTTGTGCCCTGACTGGCACACAGGTGTACAGGACACCAGCTGCCACAGACAGATCGGCACGGCAGAGACCACGGAGAAGGATGAGGTTCCAGTTTAGAGCTTCAGCCCACGATGCTCTGGAGCTTTCTTCTTCCCTGCCTGAAGAGTCTGAGTTCTCCTCGAATCGCAACCCTCAGTATTGTTTGGTAGAGCACATGACTACACTGTCCATGCAGTGATCTCTCTGCTAAGCATGGCCTGGTCCACCCAAACAGGACACGTTTGTACTCAAGCAGCCTTCAGCTACTAACTGCAGGTACTGACTGGGCATGGGAAGTTCCTGCCTGTGCCCTGTGCACCAGTTCCATACCGGCCAGCAGTCAGACTGGAGCTCCGTCCCCTCCAAACAGCCTCACTGACGACTGTCTTAATGTCTGTCCTGCTTTGCTCCTTGCTGCGTGGCTCCCCAGCAAGCCTGTGTAAATCCCCAACGGTGCCCCAGCCTCTTGAGGAAGTTTTCTTGGTTCTCCAAGAGGTGACTCTTCTGGCTTCTTGGGCCCATAGCTGCACCTGGAGCCCAGCTCAGCAATGGGGCTCCTGTTCTCAGCTCCAAGCTGGTGAGCCAAGGACCTCATTGGCTTACTTTGCTTACTGTGTGAACCTCCTTCACTACAGGGGGCCTTAGGGAATGATTTCTTTAATCCTGAGGGCACAGGCCAGAAGCGGGGACAAAGAGGGCTCTCACCTTAGGCTCTCAGCACCATCACTGAAAAAACCCCTTCTGCATTTAAGACAGACTTCTGCCTGAAGTTAGAATTAGGAGCTCCCATGGAGGATCTGCGGAAGACAGCTCTTTGGGCCTAACTTTCTGAGCAATACTTCTCTTAATTTCCTATTTATCGTTTTTGCTGTCTTTAGCTCTTAAACATGGAAAAAGATTGACAGTTTCTTTGAGGAGAAAAGAGAAGAACATAATGTTAAGAATTTTTTTGTGGCTAAAATGCTCCTAAAAATGTATGTTATTAAAATTAGCTCAAGAGCAATTATGATAACCTAAGTATCATGTAGTTAAATATAATTTGCATAATCCCAGGATAGGACATATTTAAGCTTTCAGAAAAATCAATAAATCAGCATTTATTGTTTTATTTTTTGATTGCTTTTGAAAGATTATATTGGTATTGCTTTGTATGAATAGGTCTCCTTGAGTAAATTATGATCAAAATTCAAAGCTATCATAAATTAAATGTGTTTTTTCCCCTCTTTGGTATACAAGACTTTCCATTAAGCTAGCCCCATATAATATACCTTGGATGTGTTCAAGAAAGCCCTGTAAATTATAGTAAGTATTTAAAATGGTAAGTAGACATTGGAAAAGGCCACATTAGGATTAATGAATGAAGGGGCCGATACTGAAAATGCACTTGTAAATAAATAACATGAAAAGGAAAGATGGCACATTGTTAGGTTAGAGTTACAAGCAGAGGAAGACAATAAATTGCTGGGGGGTAGCAGGGAGGTGCGGGACTTCAGTGCCTTGGTAGTAGTTCTAAGTGCTTTCTTGCCGGAAGTTCCCATCTTCATTGGTCTGGGTTCACCTCTGAGATGTTCCCCGGGTGCCTTCTCTTCAGATTGAAGGCATGCCCAAGGTTTCCATGCTCAGTTGTGAGTTCCCTTCTTGTCTCCATTCAACGAGTAGCTGAGGACATGCTACAGAGAGCTGGGGTGGCGGGAAGGCATTTCTTCTCCTCCCAGTGCTTCAGGGCTCAGGGATCCAGTGATGGAAGCTGATGTCAGGAGCTGTATGACTTGGGACACGGTGAGACACTGGACAAGAATGGACACATAGTAGCAGCATACTCAGAATATGTGAGTTCCTTTATCCAAAGGCCTGGGGCAGTGAGCTGTACCTTATGGAAAATACAAAAAGAGGACATTAGTGAAAAACTGTGGCTTGATGAAATTGAGTGGAAATACTTGGAAAAGCATCTTGAGTGTATTTAGAGTTATTTCACAGTTTAATTAAAACTCTACTTTTATGTCAGCTCACAGTTAAATAAGATAGGTTTCTATAAATGTATACATACATGCTAAATGATGATGAGAGAGTCCTTTTTAGATGTTCATTTTCCTGGGACTGTACTTCAATTAGGCAATTTGCAATACCTGTTAGATTTTTTTTCACCCACTAAAAAAGATGATTTCAAGTAAAACCGCTGGAGATACATGCTCAGAATGTCGGCTGAGATGCATTATGTCAGCAAGTGAAAATCATGAGCATAGGAATGAAGGCTCCACTCTCTCTCAGACCAAGGGTGACAATGCTGATGGAAAGTTCATAACCTGAGAGAGAGCCAACGCTCTGGAGAAGTCATGAGCAATCCTTGGCTGAAAAGGGTGCTTAGTGTATGGTAATGAGGATTTTCGGTGTCTTTAAAAATGCAGAAATGTTATGGCAACATGTTTCTGTTTTAATCCCAGGTGTGGGATATGGGGCTGCTTCAGACTGTCCACAGCAGATGACTGTGATTTGCCTCATGCTCTAGCAGGGGTGTGTTTATGCCAGCTGCAGATAGTTTCTGAAATTGTGTGACATTTGGAATTCTGGGAACTCTTGAGAAAGTATATAAATGCTAGAACCTCAGAGGGGCTTCAGCTGCTGCTGGCTGCTGGCCGCTGGCTGCCGGCTGCTGTTGTTGTGGTTTGTCAAGTGGTCATGCACAAAGAGCTGAGAGGAAGAAACTGAATATCAATTGTGCCAGGAAATCAACGATGATGATGATAGGGTTGCCCCTTTTCCCTCTATTCTCCTTTCTCTCCTACTTAGTGGTGGGGGTTGGAAGGATGGAATAAGGCTGTAGAAGGGTGGAAGAAAGTAAGGAAGCCACAAAGTAGCAAACGCCGGCTATAAGGGCACCATGTCTGGCAAGGTGGAGAAGCCTTAGTAGGATAACCCTCAACAGATACAATGTGCAATCTGGACAAACTACGGAAACAAATTCTGAAGGTGCTGGACAGTGCAGACAGACAGGCAAAGCTGGAGAGAGTGGGTTCTGAAGTATGTGTGGGGGGGGGTTGAGGGGCACTGGGTGCCACTGACACTTGGTTGTTTGTGTTCTTGAGTGAAGATGCTTCCACAT
The DNA here is from genome assembly GCA_028658305.1 of Pachyuromys duprasi. Taxonomy (NCBI): domain Eukaryota; kingdom Metazoa; phylum Chordata; class Mammalia; order Rodentia; family Muridae; genus Pachyuromys; species Pachyuromys duprasi. The sequence goes on from CM053764.1 coordinate 42,410,817, forward strand.
TATGCTGCGGGGGTAGAGCAGAAATGTGTACTTTCACTGGCTTAATCTTAAAGATCATTTGGGGCTAGCAGAGGTTAGAAAGCGGAGGAGAATTGTGAAAATTAAGGGTACAGAAAAGGCAGCCCTCACATTAGTTTTTAAGCCTCTCCCTGATTAAGGCCTACTAATGCAGTGCGGTACATATATAGGGAGAGCCTAGTTCCCCAGTCAAAGGCAACCCCTGCAAGACAGAGCCTAATTGGTTTCTATTGCTGCTTATCCAGGGGATATAGAGTTTAGAGTTCAAGTTCAGTTAGTTCGTGTTGACTGCCTACTAAAGGAAGCATCAGTGTATTCTAAAGGGACATAAAGAAAGAGACATCCGCAGCCTGCAGGCTAATAAAAATACATCCATAAAACTCTCAGAAATAAAGAACAATTATAATTTAGAAATTGCTTGCAGAAGAATTCCTAGACATCACCAAAATGCAGAAAACTTAACTTTGTGTCATGTTAGAGTGGCACCGATACATACCAGATGTTAGCTCTAGAGTCCAAGAATTTGAAAATAGCATTTATAAATGTTCAAGGATTTAAAGGAAAATATAGTAAGTGGACAGGCCAGGAAGCTCAGCATGGAAACCAAAAATATAAAAAGAAAAGGGAATGCTAGAACAAGCAATTGTAATACTGAAATAAGACAAATGGCTAAAGGGACAAAATATATGACGGTAAGATAAGGAAATGGACAGTTGTAGCTGAGATCGGGGATGGAAAGTTAGCCAGGAAACAGCTACATGGGCAGTCCTAAACCCTCCCCAGCCAATCACTTATGGATCACAAATGGAAAGAGAAAACTTTATAGCTCAGAATGCCGAGCTCCTCCATTTTGATGAGTGATCAAGCTAGCAAGGCTCACACCGGGAGAGCCATGTCCTTCCGGCTGCCTGGAGGATGCAGTGAGAAGGTCTCACCGTGCTGTGGAGTCCAGCAGAAAGACTGCCCAGAGGCCAATGTGTGAGTGTGTCTCCAGCTTTCAGAGCATCGGTAGTGAGTGTGGGAGCAGAAAGCAGGCAGAGGCAGGCGAGCCCCAGTCTGGAAAAGGGAGGACAGCAGATGCAGCAGCTAAGTGATGGGGTTAAGAACTGGCTCCTCAGGCAAGGGTGGGAGCAGGTGTCATCAGGACAAGCGAAGGCTCACATCCTGACTGTGGAGCAGAAATGAGAAGGTTCCATCGCTGACCGCTCCGAGTGTGCCAGCTATGCTGCGTGAGGAACGGTTCTGGAGCTTTGTGAACTCCGGCTCAGCTGCTTAGGAGTGACAGGATCCCATGCTGCCAGCTTACTCCCAAATAGAAAGCGAAACAAACCACAACAAAACAACATGTCTTTCTCCCTGTCCCTTTGTCTATCTGCACAAAATGGAAATTGGTTAATCGGGAGAGAGAGCACATAAGAGGCTGTGTTTGGCTCAGTAATTCTCTACACCTTTAAACACATTTTAAATTAAAGTGCTATAAACAAGGAACTTGTTTGTTTGGTTTTTTTTTTTTTTTTTTTTTTTTGAGCTGTTTCATGGCCAAACAGCAACTTTGCAGGTTCTCCTGTGTCGCTCTGCAGCCTTTCTTTCATGCACTTCCATTCGCCGTAACTACCTCTTGGCCTATCAAAATACTGCTTACAGTTTTAAAAATATTTTTTAAATTCTCTTGTCCTCAGTATCCTGTTTGTCTCCCATCCTGTCAACCAAGATTTTCTTAGAATTTTTTGAATGAATAAAACTTAAACTACCTTACAGCAAACTGAAATCTGTTCATATACTAAAAACAAAAAGTTATATGTCCTTTGTCAAAGGATAATTGTTAAAGTTTTTTTCTCTCTCTTTCTCTCTGCATGTATGTGTATGTGTGTGTGTGTGAGAGAGAGAGTACATATATTCCTGTGGTTGTGAGCATGTGTTTATGTGTCGGTGTGCAGGCAAAGCCAGGAAGCTGACACTGCTGTCTTTCTCTATTGTGACCCATGCATGCGTCTTTTGACACATGGTCTCTCAACGACCCTGGGTCTCACTGATTTGCCTAGAGTTCTGGGGATCTGCCTGTCTCTGCTCCTGAAGCAGTGAGGCTACAGCCCCATACTGAACATGGCTTTCGGATTAAGCTGTTTCTTCTCCTCTTTCCCCTACTTCTTCAGTCCCTTCTGCATCTCGAGTGGCATGTGACATCATGTAGACCGGATGTAAAGGGCCATTAGTGTCCTGAGTGCACTTAGCCATCTTTCGAATGTGCACCTGCAGCACTCACGATGGTTAGCGCCAGCGATGAGCGGGCAACCATGTGCACTGGCAATGCTCATCCTTCTTGAGGTGCTCTGTCCTCACAGGGGCGGCACAATGTAGGCCATCGTCACCAAACAGCGTGTATATGCTAGGCACTTGGGATACAGATGGAAGACAACATAGAATGCTTCCCATTGCCATCCCAAATTCAAACTCCTAGCACCCAAATAATGAACACCCAAGTGTGGCTACATGTGCCTGTTACCCCAGTGTTGTAGGGGGGTGGGTAGAGATAGGACAATCACCAGCTTGGTGGCTTCCAGTCTAACTACATGTTCAGTGAAAGGCCCTGGCTCAAAGAAATAATGGAGAGTGATAGGTCAGGATGCCTGACATCCCCCTCTTGATTGTGTGTGCAAGGAGTTGCACACAAGCATGCATGAACCACACACACACACACATATACTCACCATGAAAACAAACAAACAAAAAATAGCTGGAGAACTCTGGAATTGGAATGGAGGTCAGCTGTGGGTACTCTAGTAAGGAGGCAGTGGTGGGAGCGGAAATGGCCAGGTAGGCTGGACCTGAATGCTCTGGGCATTTCCTTGGAAGTGAGGGGATGCACTGGGGCTGCTTGAGCCCATTGTGCTGGGTCAGGCTGAGCATCACTACTAAAGGGAGCTCACAGCCAGAAGCAGGAGAAAGGTCAGACAGGAAGGATGCATGAAACACGTTGGCAGAAGAGGAGCTAAATTTTAGGATGGGCAGGAAAGTGAGATGTGAGTTAAAACATGAAAGTAGAGGCTGGGGAGATGGCTCTGCAGTGAGGAAGGAGTTCTTGCGCAGGGGGGCGTGAGTTCAAATCTCCAGCACCCACATAATGAAAATCCAGGAGGCAATGAGTGCTGCAGAGAGAAGAGAGGGAAGGCTCCATGCTGATGGCTTGGGCTCCAGAGACAGCACAGACGCAGAAGTAGATGTTTTGAAGGAAGAGCAGACAAAGCTTGGGGTTGAGCCAGTGTACCGGGAGAGTGAAAAACAGGGGCCAGAGTGGATAGACCGAATTGTCACCCACTGCAGCACTGCAGTCAGAGTCTTTAGAGCCCCACTCAAACAGAGAGCTGGATGCTTATTAATATCCACTGCGAAGTGTGTGTGAGAGTGTAAGACAAAGGAACACCTCAGGTGTGTTTCTTTAGGCAGCATCCACATTGTTTGTTTGTTTGTTTGTTTGTTTGTTTGTTTGAGACAAAGTCTCTCGCTGGCCTTGGTGTGCCCATTGCTTGACCACTGAGCCTGGCAGATCCACCCGATTCTGCTTCCCCAGCTGAGATTATAGGCACTATCATTCCCAGCTTCTAAAAGTGGGCTGGGGATTGAACCTGGATCTTCCTGCTGACAAGGCAAGTGCCTTGGGCTCAGAGCTCTCTCTCCCTTGCTCCTAGGAGTTGTATTTTAAAGTCTGGGCTTCAGCCATGGGCTTTAGACTGATACTTGCTACCTAAATCCACAGCAGCAGGCACTAAAGAGAAACTGTATCCAAGAGAGGGAAGACTAAGCCCTAAGCAAGGGGTGCAGTGTTGACCCCCAAGTCAGCAGCACCCTTGGCGACCTTTGGCAGCAAGGAGAAGGTGTGGCTCCAAGTCACTGCTTTCACTGTGGCTAACTGCATCCTCCTCCTTCCTACCCAAGAGCAGACTTCACAAGGCCTTCCCACCACAAGCTCACCCTCAGACACTGCAGCCGAAAGAAGAGAATCCCTGAGCAACCACCCTGATGTTTCCAAACAGGGATGCCTCTGCAGCTAGCAACTGCCTTAGAGATAAGTGGTGGGCTTAGAACTTTTTAAGTGTATGTGTGTCCGTGTGGGTGCATCCGTGTATTTGTGGGTGTGAGTGCATATGTGTGGGTATGCATGTGAAGGCTAGTGAAATGCTTCAGGTACCACCCTGAGGAATCCCACCCACCTCTTTTGAGACACAATGTTCACTAAGTCGAGTAGGCCAGCTGCCCGGAAAACCACAGGAATCCTCCTGTCTCAGCCTCTCCACTTGTAAACCACGGACACAAGTGCGTGCTCTCTTGTTTAGTTTTTTCTAAAAATGTTGTTTTTTTCTAATGCCTGATGCTATAATATTACTCTGCTATGCTTTCAGACAAGAGCCTAGCATAAGTTCTCTGAGAAGCTCCACCCAGCAGCTGACAGAAACTGATGCAGAGACCCAGAGCCAAACAATAGACAGAGCTCAGGGAGTCCTATGGAAAAGCTGGGGAACAACTGAAGGAGCCAGAGGGGTCAAGGACTCAACAAGAAGACCTACAGAGACAGCTAACCGGGGCCCATGCGGACTCACAGAGGCTGAACCACCAACCAAAGAGCATGCACAGGCTGGACCTAGGCCCCTACACATATGAAGCAGATGGGTAACTTGGTCTTCATGTGGATTCCCTAACAACTGGAGCGGGGCCCTCTCTGACTCTGATGCCTGCCTGGAGATCTTGCCCCCTAACTGGGTTTCCTTGTCTGGCATCAGTGGGAGAAGATGCGGCCAGCTCTGCAGGGACTTAATGTTCCAGGGTGGGATGGTACCCAAGGGAGACCTCCCTCTTCTCTGACGAGAAGGAGAGAAGAGAACGAGGAGAAGGAGTATGGGGGTGGGAACTGAGAGGGGAGGGGAGCCTGCAATCAGGATGTAAAGTGAGTAAATAAATTAAAAAACAAAATAAAAATGTAGGTTCTTGAGGTTCCGCCTCAAGACGTCCTGCCTGTAAGATAGCGCTTTACGGACTGAGTGATCTCTAGAGCTCGGCTGTAAGGTTTTGAACAGGGAGGGCTCCGATTGCCTACAGGTTCTAAACACAACTTTCCTGGGTGGCGAGGGAGACAGATTGTAGTCCTGGAAGGTGGCAGTCTCAGCCACCTGAGCCAAATGGCACTGGAGACACGCTGAGTAGCTGGGGTTCGTACTGCTCCCACAGTTCCTTCTTAAATGGTCGTGCCTCACAATTTGGGCCTGTGAACAAACATCTACAGATGTTCCCATTTTTCTTACCCTTCCAAATGAAGGAAATACATGCAGGCACAAGATATAATACAAAGGCTGGGCAGGTTAAGTTAGAAAGATGTTCCCTGACCCTCTGGAGGTCTGGACGCTGAACATATTTCTCTATCTACACAGGTACTTGTTCTGGGTTATTAGGAAAAACGCATTGGACATTCACTTCACCTTCAGGCTCACCTTCATTCTGTCCCCGGTGAACTAGAGTAGTGTTCACCTCACCAGGGAGCCTTTAAAATAAGTGACCGGACAAGGATGGGAGTGGGATACAGGACTGAGTGTCACAGGCTTGTTGATGGTGTCTGTCCCCGAGTGTCCATTGTCCCTGGAGCCACCTTGTTCACATGCTAAACACAAGGGTTTTCTTGGGGAGTGATGTTCTGGCTTCAGGGTTCTCTCCAGAAGAAAACTGACCACAGGCAAGCAGCTACAGACATGCAAGGTGGAGCGTGGTTTTTCTGGCTTCTTCCGGACATGGCCTGGCTCACATGAGAGAGCTGGTCATCTAATCCTGGATCAATCCTTTTGTCAGTTCTGGCCTCTCTGTGTGGTGTATGGGCCTGGCCTTTTGTTTCGGGGACCTCCTCCTGTGAGCAATAGCAGTTCTGAGGGAGGCTGGCATTCCTGCTTCTCGCTGATGAGGAAAGCTGGCCACTGGGTTCTAAGGCGTGGATCCATTCTGTAGGTGCTGGCGATCCCATTGTCTCAGGCAAGCCATCGGTCACAGATGGCAGCAACGGTCCTTTCCACCTTCTCTGTGTCTCTGAGAACTGGTGTACTCCGAACTCTGAGGGCATGTGTATCTCTGGGACCATTGTGTTGATGGACGCTCTATCAGACTCCTCAGGAATCTGGTGCAGCGGAAGGACGGGCTTGGCGACACTGCTAACACTGACAGAGGTCTCACACCGGGGTCGTTTTTCAGGCGCTTACTTTTTCTGATAGGTTATTGCAGACTTGTCTGTTGGTTAAAGCTTTCTCCACATCCCTTCCATTTATCCTGAAGATTTATCCATCTGAGAGGCAAATCCCTCCAGACTCCTGTGCCTTTTTAGTAATTCAGAAAGCAGCCTTGGTAAGATTTAGTTTGAAATCACCATTTCCCAAACCTTTAGGGGATCTCAAGGTAGGACGAGCCAATGAGTGATGGATGCGATTAGGTAAAACTTGAAATTCCACAGCTCATTACACGTGGGTGAATGACTTGCTATCTGGCAGGAGACTGGTGGGGTGGCTCCTTCTCAGCCTTAGCGGCCTCTACCCAGTGGGCTCCATCTCTTCTCATTTGCTTTGTTTCTAATCACGGGACATAGTCTGATCTCTGGCTCCTTCATAACCATTGTTCCAAATTCCTAAAAACAGCAATCTTTCCTCTCTCTTTGGTGCTCAGGAGTGTGAAGCAGATCGCTCTGAAGGAATTCAAGTCACCGTCGTAAATCTCAAGTGATTTTAGAAAGATATATAACACCCCTAAATGATGACATATTTCCAGAAGATCAGTAAAACATTTCTGAGTGATATATGGTGAGGGCATTGTGTCTCTGCTGTGTACCCGAGGGAGAACATCAAGCCGGCGCAGTATTTTATGAGTATTATTGGCCATATCTTTTGTTTTTAATCTGCAACTAAAGAGGCCGGCCACACAGAAAATTGGTACTCTACTCTAGAGGTGGCTGAGGAGAGTACCGAGAGTTTTGATTTGCCCTCAGAACGAAAGGTTGGTGTGGGGCAAGGGCGGGAGTGCTGGGCGTGTGGTGGGAGGAAGGCCTTGTCTGAGGAGTAGGCGGTGGCGTTGTGGAAGCAGTCTAGTGTCTGCAAGCAATTGTGGAGGCCGAAGACACGGCTCAGCAGGTAAGAGCATGCACTGTTCTCCTAAGGACCCTAGTGTAGTTCCTGGCGTGCACTTCTGACCCAAGTACCTGGCACTCCAACTATGGGAGGTCCACCCCCACCCCACCTCTGAGGGAACCCATGCGCACCCCCTCCCACATACAGGCACAAAGTCGTGAAGGGCTCAGAAGGTGTGTGTTCACACTCTTCTCTATGTTACATTTATACCTTTAATCGCTGATAGAGAATAAAACAAAAACCAAGTATAAACGCAAACCCAGCACTACAAAGTGCCCTTAGCAGGCTACTTCCACCAATCCCTGAGACTGTCGCCTGGGTTTGGGAGGGGGGAAGGTTGAAGGGGAGAAGGGGAAGAAGGAGGGGAAGGAGGCTCTGACAGGCTGAGAGGGCTGCAGACATTAGCTGAAGTCAACAAGGATGGGAACTCCTTTGTGGTAGGCGCGATGGGGGAGGCAGTTAAATCTGGCTGAAACCGTGTTCTTCTGCACTGCTCAGCGTCGGGCAGAGGCTGCACCTGTCTGTGCCAGCACACCTGGCTGCTCAGAGACACGCTCCATCACTTAGAGCCTCCTGTGCATGCCTGTAAGAGCGCTCTGCAAACTCAGGGTGTCCCAGCGAAGGCGCACATTATGGAAGGGGTCTAGAGAGTTGCAGAGATCTCAGAGCTAAGAGGGGCAGCTATAAGCCCTCAGTTGTATGTATATTCAGTGTGTGCATGTGTGCGTGTGCATGCGTGCTAGCAAGTGTGCACAGAGGGCTCTGAAGTCAATGTAGGAGTCCTTTTTAACCTGGAGATCACTGGTTCAGATAGATCATCTAGCTACTGAGCCCCAGGGATTCTGCTGTTCCTACTTCCCAGTGCCTTGACTGCAGGCTTGGACCACTTTGCTCAGCTTTCTATATGGGCTCAGATGATCTGAACCCTGGTCTTCATATATGCTTGGCAAGCAGTTTGCTGCCTGAACCATTTACCTAGCTTTTACATGGCATGCCTCTATACTTTCATGCAGGGAATCACTTTATTTTGCTTGTTTGTGTTTTGTGTGTGTATATACACAGGCATACACCGTGTAGTTGGACAATTGGTTCTCCCTTGGCTACTGTAGCTTCTGAACAAACCAGGCTCACACTGTGGGAAAAACCTACTAGGACAAACCATAGAGGAAGTTGTTGAACCCTGAATGTCAAAGTGGTCTTCCTAAGACAGGAAAATCTTCCTGTAGCTTGTGTTCTACAGATTCCAGCCTGGATTTCAGCATCAGCGCAGTTCTGTGTGTTACCCACAATGCCTTCATTGTGCATTATTCCATGCACTTCACCAGAGCCATTTTCCAGAATTAAAAACTGAGACCTGGGAAAAGCTTCTTGTCTAGGGCTCAGAATCACACAGACACCCTTGCCTTCAGATGTCACCATGGGGCTCAATTGCCGCCTCTTAGAATGTGCAGCACGAAGACACATGTCCCACCATGACGTTGATTAGATGGACTCTGGAGCCAGTGACCGTGGGCTCCCTAGGACAGCATGAGCTGCCTCGGGGTCACCCTCCTGAGCTACTCAACAGCAATGAGCTGAAGTGCCCACCCACCTGCTCATCTGGAATAATGGTCTCGGAGAAGCTCCTGCCCATGGCTGGATCCCGCGTTCTCCATGCCAGCCATGGCTTTTCATCTGTCCTGCCCTGCAAGGCCCAGACCTAACTGGGGAGCCTGTAGGACCTGCTTCCGATTAGTTGCTCCTTTCCCAAAGTTAATTTGTCTTAATTAGGTATTAATAATAATCGAATTGGGACCTTCTCTTATGCAGGAATCCAGGGAGCTGTACTCAGCTTTGTGGAGCTTGTTGGAGAATTCTCTCTGATTGTCAGTGTCAACCACAGGGCGCTGTTGTCTTCCATTTGAGATCTATGCTAAGCTGGTGTTCTAACGTGACTCCTTTATCTGTGTCTGATGGCAAAGCTTTGCAGAGAGACCAGGTCATGCTCAGTGGATCTCATGGATGGCTCTGAGGAAGAGAATTGAAAATGGTTCCCAGGAAAACCAGGACCTGCAAAGGTTAAAGGTTCAGAGAATTCTCCTCCAACCTTGAGCAATAGTACACAGGCCTTCTGAATCTCTCTCCTTCTCTTCAGCAATCCTGGCTTCACAGAGTCCCCCAGGTCCCAGGTCCCACCTATGATTATAAAGGTATTTGAAGCCACAGAAAGAAGGCAAGGCAGTGGCCCCATGTACTGATTTGTGATACACGACGGTTTGACACATACTGTAAGGCAAGGCTCTGGCCTGGCAAGAGCTTCAGAGTAGCAGGTTCCAATCCGTATATGACAGGCCCTGCCTCGGAAAGGAAGTTCCCTGAAACAAGGCCTCAGTACAGGCTTTCTGAAGTCTCCTCAGCAAGGAGGCAGCAGGAAAACTTCTGTGGCTGTGTGACAGTGAGTCCTATTCACAGTCACATGATCACATAAACACTATTGTGACATTTTGTCATATGGAAACTAAAGAAAAAGAGTCCAAACCCAAACCATAGGTTATGAAAAATAACAAAGCGTCGTTGTGTGTTTTCTAAAGTAGACATACAGAGTGATGGAAATATCTGTGAATGCTCCTTCTTGATGAAGGAGGTTATGGACTTTTAGAAGTTAGATCCTTGCTGGGGAAAGCGTGTCATTGCCGGGGGCTTTGAGGTGTTATAGCCCGGTCTTGTAGGACCATAACGGTCCAGGGTTATTAAGGAAGGGTCGAGGAAACTTCAACCCTTGAAACATCTAATGTGGACATATCAGGAGTTGGCTTACCTACCAGCTCCCAACCTGGTGCAGAAAAGCCAGCTGCCCCACTATCACAAATGTGTTAGCCTGACAGTTAGCCTTCCTTGTTTGACCTTATAAGGTACCCCCACCCCACCTTACAGCCCCAGAGTTTGCAGACGAGGCACCTTGTAACACCCCTGCCCTGGCCAATGGCACACAGCCACACAAAACTTGCCCCAGAGACCCCTGGACACCTTCCCAGTGGCATAGTGCTCCCTCCCAGTGAACTCCACCAGGTCTCGGGAGCTGTTCCTGGTGCGTTCTTTGCCTGCTCATTCACCACCCACTGAGACCCTGCACTGCCCACACCCATACCCAGCTAAGTTTCCCTCCCTCCAGCCCAGTTCTGTGCACAACCAATCGGGGACCAGGCTACCCCGAGCGAGAAGCTACATGAGGCAGCACAGCCTCACTTCCTGTTCTTTTCCTCCTTCCCGTGTGTGGGTGAAATGTTCCATGTCTTCTTGGGCATGATGGAGGGCAACCCCTCTGATGATAAACCAAAATAAACCCCCTTTTCCCTAATTAGCTTTCGGTCAGGGTGTTTTATCATAGCAACAGAAAAGTCAGACACACACACGCATACACACACGCACATGATAATAAATATTTAATGTTCTCTTGCACTGTATTTAAGACCCTGTGAAGCTTGAATTTGTAAACAGTGATCACAAACTTATATTAAGTGTCTCTCTGGGGAGTTTTCAGACGCGGCAGATTAACTGGTGACACAGGGCATGAAGTTCTTTGCTCTCAGGCGTGGTGTTCTATGAGGCAGGGGTCACATGAGAGGAGCCAAAACACAGCCACTTTCAGTATTTGTGAGTCAGCGCTTGTGAAAAGCTGCTTATGCCGAGAATGGTTTCCATATTAAAGGCCCATCACCAGGATTTCAAAGCCTGTGGAAAAGTTGTAGCTGCTCAGATGTATTTAAATCACGCAAAACTTCTATTTGTTGACATTAGATTATATGTGAATCAAAGAAAGGTTTTTTTTTTTTTTAGTGAAAAGTATATTGAATTCTTAAAAAGGCTAGTCAAGTTCATAAGATACCAATGACTTGGGTGTGGACAAGGAAAATATCAGTGTTTAGTTGAAAGATTTTACCTCCCTAATTTTGTGGCAGTTGAAGATTTTACCTCCCTAATTTTGTGGCAGTTGAATGAGTGTGGCCTCCCGAGGCTCGTACGGTCCAATGCTTGGTCACTAGTTTGTGGAACTGTTTGGGAAGGATTAGGAGATGTAGCATCACTAAGGAGAGCTTGAGATGTCAGAAGACTTACCCTGTTTCCAATGAGCCCCCTGCTTCCTGTCTGTAGGTTGGGGTGTGGGCTCCAAGCTCCTGTTCCAGTGGCTGTCTGCCTGCCAAAAATGCCCCCTTGCCAGATGGCGAAGGACTCCTAAGCCTATAGCAACATAACCCACAATACACCCTTTCCTCTAGAAGTTGCCTTGGTCCTGATTTATCACAATAATAGAAAAGTAAGACAGAAGTTGGTACCAGGAAGTAGGCTATTGTTTGTCAGACCCTATCATGGTTTGTGTGTGTGTGTGTGTGTTTAAATGAATGTGGAATACTTTGGACTCTGGACTAGAAAAGCAGCTGGACACTAAAACAAAAACAACAAAAAGAACCAACCAACCGCCTAACCAAAAAACAAAGCAAAACAAAAACAACAGCAACAAAAGGAAAGCTGCTTTAAATGTCATTAAGTGTAATCTGGGAAGGCCAGGCTCTCACTCAGTCTCCTCCACATGCCTCTGGCTTCACAGCCATGAAGGATACAGGAATAAAGCAGTTGCTGGATTTCTCTCCATGACAGTCCTTACATGACCTGCTGAGAGGGCGAGAAGCCCCGAGAAGTCATCTTATGAAGATGTGAAAGTGAAGCCTCACTGTGTTGGAGGCCCCAAGGTGTTAGAGGGTCAAGGGTCATGGGGCATCTGCCAAGGAGTGCTGCACACAGGGAGCGGAAACAGCCCCAAGGTGAGGAGTGTGCTGAGGCCAGACAAAGACTTACAAGGTGTGAAGTTTGCCCTGCTGCCTTTCAGCCTTCCTTTGGTCCAGTCTTTCCTCACATGCCCCCATTCCCACCTGTTGGAATGGCAATGTGTATTTTGTGACAGTGTATGTTGGAAGTTTGGTACTTTGCTTTTGTACTTTATTTTGGGTTATTGCCTTGAGTCTCAGAAGGAAACTTAACCTTTAAAACTGTGTTGAGACTGAATGACTATGGGACCTTTGGTGTTGGACTAAATGAACTGCTTGTTCTGATATGGCCATACGCCTGTGGGAACAAGGGAGCAGAATACTGCGGTTTGAATGAGAATGGCCCTGTAGGCACACGTGTTTGAATCTTAATTCCTAGTCTGTGAAAGTGTTCCAGAAGAATTAGGAGATGTGGTCTTGTTTGAGGAGATGTATCACTGGGGGTGTGCTCTGATGTTTCAGAAGACTTGTACCATTCCCAACATGTTTCTCCCTGCTCATGCTTGCCAATCAACTCAACAGTTCTGTGGCCATACTTCGCTCTGCCGTTATGGACTCTAAACCTTTGAAACTGTAAGCCCAATTAAACACATTTGTGTATAAGATGCCTTGGTCATGGTGTTTTGTAAGAACAATAGAAAAAGAACTAAGACAAGTTCTCTTCATTCTTTTCTACTTAAAGAAAGTGTGTAAACACAGAGGAAGAATCTAAGGTGTGGTTTGTGGAAAACAGTCATGAATGGATACTCTTGTCACAGTAGTACTGGCCTTCATTAGGGAATAATTATATGTTCATAGGTTTTCATTAAATTGTGTGTGTGTGTGTGTAGTTTATTCACGTGTGTGAAGGTGATAGCACATGCCTATACTTGTGAGAAAGCCAGAAGACTGTGTGGGCTGTCTTGTTTTTACTCTCTGCCTTGTTCCCTTGAGACAAGGTCTGTCACCAAACCTGGAGCCAGGCTAGTGACCTGGAAGCACTAGTGACCCTCCTGCCTGGGCCTGTGTCAGCGATGGAGGTGTGGGTGCACATGTGGCCACTTGTGGCCTTTATGTGCCTGTCAGAGTTCAAACTCAAGTCTTCCTGCTTGCACAGCAATAGGTCTTATCCACAGCCCATTTCCTTAGCCCTGCTCTTAGCTGGATATTCTTATTGTGTGTGTATGTTTGTATTTCTGTGTGTGTCATAGCACACATTGAGGTCATGTACCAGTGGGAGCTTGTTCTTGCCTTCCATAGTGTGGGTCCTGAGTTTTGAAGTCAGATTATCGGGCAAGGGCCTTTACACACTGAGCCATCTTGCTGGCCACTGCCAGAGACCTTAAATTCTTTTCCCAGTGTAAGTTGTTAATTTCCTTTCTGTTAGTTCCCTATTATGCTGGATGTATCTGGCAGCAGACTTTCTACTGCACTTCCGCAGTCAAAGTAATGGGATGTGAAACATTTTTAGAGCATTTCTTCTCAGGAACAAACAGCAGGAGTCCTTCGTAGCTGGAGCAGGAAGGGACGGCGGCCAAGTCACGGGTGCTCTGTGCCGCTCAATCGCTCAGTCTCTATGGCCAGCCATCAGTGTGAGCGGCTCTTCACCAATAAAACTGCCAATGACTGAGAGCTGAGACAAAACAGAGCAAGAAGATGCGTGGACAACTAAATAGGGCCTGGGGAGATGGCTCGGGGCACGAGAGCCTGCCTGTGAGCACAGGCACCGCAGCACAGCCCTCAGCACCCACATGCAAGGCAGGAGCAGCTGGGCTGTTGGACCCCAGCACCGGGAGGCAAAGGCGGCAGACTTCTGGAGCCTGCAGCCAGCTAGACAGGCCGGGGAGCTTCCAAGTCAGAGAGAGACTTGTCTCAAGACAATAAGGCAGGGAATACCGGCGTCCCTCCTATAACCTCTGCATACACCCACGTGGGGATACACATTTGCACACTCCAGTGCATACATCACAGGGAAATAAATAAATAAGTACTAACTCGGCATGAGAATTTTGAATTAGCATGGCCAGATACCACATAGCAATGATGGTAACTTCAGATTTCTAAGGGAAGAGAACTAAAAGCACAGGAATAAAAGTAGAAATTAAATGTAATGACAAAGAATACACCCTTCCTATGATAGGAAACTCTGCGGGTTTATCTTGAAACATTAGGCAGGAAGCGTGGATACATCGCTTTCCTTTCTTCCTGGTGCTGATCTCTAAAACAGTTCTGCCCTGGAACCCTCTTCACATCTCCTGGCATTTTAACTGGACAAGTGTTATTTCTGTGGTGAGACCTAATAAGCAGAGATGTATTGTAAGTTGTGTCGTGACTTTGGACTTGGAAGGAAGTTACACCCGTTATGAAGGTTCTTTACTCCCTTCTCGTTCTAACCTTGCTTGCTATGGACAGAGTAAAGCTGGAAGGAAAGCAGCATTCCCCTGCACAGTAGCCGTCAATTCGGAGCAGATTCCCTGTGCAGCAGGAGCTGGGCCCTAAAAGCGAAAGGGCCCCTGAAGGAGATGGCACAAGCTTGCCACTCAGGCAACAGTGGGCCAGCTATAATCTTTGCTTTAATGGTCATACTATGCTTGCAGATGTTTGTGTACATTAGTGCCGTGGATGCCAGGGAGACTCTGTAACCGAGGCAACACCAGGCAGAGACTGCTCACATTCTGGATTTCATGAAGAGGGAAGCGGGCTATAGTTGGCCTCTAATCACCAGAAGCCAGGAGATTTCCAACGAAAGCGAGGTGAAGGGTGTGCCACTTTTGTGTGAGTTTAAGCATATCAAGATTCTACACACACACACAGACACACACACACATACTACTGCTAATGCCTTGATGGGGAACTATTGAGATTGGACCTTTTTCTTCAAGCTTTTCTTCTTTCAATATTGTGTGTATGTGTATGTGTGTGTGTGTGTGTGTGTGTGTGTGTGTGTGTGTGTGTGTGATTGGATTTATGTGTGTGTGTGTGTGTGTGTGCATGTGTTTCCGTGTATGTGTGCGCACGAGCTCATGAGTGTGCACGTGCATTTGAGCACGTGTGTTCATGACTGCGTGCGTGCCTGTGGACACAGGACAATGTGCAGGGCTGCCTCACCTCACTACTTGCACCTCGTGAATCCCCAGGAAGGGACTCAGGTTTGGCGACAAGCGCTTTCACATGCCAAGCCATTTCGCTGGCTCCCTTTTCTCACTACCTTAATCTCGTAATCTCATAAGTTATCCATTTATTTTAGGAATAAAAAAAAAAGCTTTCTCATGCCTGCACTGGAATGTCACATTCTCTGCAGCACTTCCTGCACCTTGGCTGTGCTTGCAGCTTGGGTGCCCAGCCACCCACCTGGCACCAGGAGCGGGTGAGCAAGGCAGTCAGATGGTTTTCTGCCCTCTGGAGTCATGCTCCCTATGTCCGGGCAGCACGGACAGATACTGCAAGCAAGAAAACAGAATTAGATCCGGGCTTCCTACTCGCTCCCGACAGAACCGCAGATCTCTGCACTACTCGCTCGTAGCTGAAAGTAGAGTTTCATTGCCACCTTACAGAGCAGCTTTCCTTGAATATGATTTATTTAACACGAATTTCACTCGTAGTAAGTGACAGTTCAGTAACTTTCAGCATTTTTGCTCAGTCTGAGGCCAGTGTTTTCTTCAAAACACACTCTACATCTAATCTCCGCCTCCTCACAGCCTGGGCAGCTTCTCACTTACTTCCCCAACTCGCCTTCCCTTGACCCTTCACACAGACACACGGGGTGTCGTCTCTTGTCCAGTCCTACTTTCAACAGCATAGTTTTGAGGTCTGTCCCTCCTACGACCTGCACTATGTTCCTGCAGAGGGTCTTTGCATACACACCAGCGCATGAGTCCTTCCAAGCTAGGCGTTTGCTATTAACATAGTGCTCACATGTTGTGTGAACATGTCTTGTCACCCTCCTGCTCTGACACTAACTCTGGGGTACATTTGCTACATTATTACATAAATTTTCACTTAAATTTCTTGGAAGCTGCAAACTAATTTACTAGCTGGCTACATCATTGGCGTCCTCAGCAGCATGTAGAAAGGTACCGATTTGTTCACCATTCACCAAAAATTGGTATTGGCTCACTTTTCCATGGTGGCAACCTTAGTGGACATTTAGTGATGCCCTATTGTTTTAATTTCTATTTATCGCATCTAACACCAAGCTTTTCTTCATGCATTCACTGGCTGTTCTGTCCATCTTTCCTGGAGAAAGTTCTGATAGTATTCATTATCTATTTTTAACCTTATCACCTGTCTCTTCAATATTGAATTGTAAGACCCACCATTTCCTTTCCTTTCTATTCTCTTCCTTTCCTTTCTTCCTTCCCTCCCTCCTTCCCTTCCTTCTTTTCCTTCTTAACCCCTTCCCTTCCATCCATTCTCTTCCCTCCTTTCCTTTGTTCTTTCTTTCAAGACACCATCTTACTCTGAACCTCATCTTCCCAAGGACCGTGTGGATCACTGTGCACTGAGTCTTTGAAACACTCTGCTGCATCCAAATCCTTCTCAAGACAGATGCCCTGTGAATGTTTATCCCAAGTGTGTGGCTTACTTTATTTTATTAATGGCATAATCGGAAGTGAAAAGATTTTGAGTTCAATGTGTTGGTTTTTTCTTTGATACTTCTAGTTTTGTTTATCCAATAAACCTTTGTCTCAAAGTCACAGATATACCTTTCTGTGTTTCTTCAAAGAGTTGTACAATACAGTGGTTCATTGTAAGCTAATTTGTGTGCTGTGGGGTGTGGGGCAAGGATCTGTGGATACTTTCCTCCCTCATAAACAACCAATTGTCCCAGAGCTCATTCGTGAAAGCCACTCTTTCTAATACACCTTTCTCATTGACTTTTATAGTAGGGTTTTGATTTCTATTTATTTTCTAGTTTGTTTTTCTAGCCTATGGGGTTTTAACTTGCCTTACTCTTTTTACCTAAGATGGTATTTTAATGTGATAAATATTGTTAAAGACAGAAATGGCAGTCAAGTCCTGTGACTCTTTCTGGCAGCTGATGATGTCACAGATTGCATACCATTTCTCCCTGGCAACTAATATAGCAAACTATGTCAGCAGACTCCTAAACTTCACTTACACTCTGGAACACTATCCTTTCATGTTTTATAAGGTCTTAAGTGTTTCTCAAATGTCGATAAGTGGTTGGGATTTACAAAGTTTTGTGTTCGATGTTTGACAAACTTTTAAATTCCTTTGAAAGTTATGGGCACAGCGAGTTTTTAAATGTACTTCCTGTTTTGAAGATGAGTTTTCTCATCTTCCTATCTACCTGAAATGATCCATGTCGTGTTGCATCTGTTGAGGTGACAGTGAGGGTTCTGCACACGGATATTCCGGTTACACGGATACCGAGTCAGCAACCTCATTTAGGTTACTATCCACTTCAGTGGTTTTCGGCGTCTGCTTCCCACTAATCCTGGTAGTTGTTAACTTTATACCTTTATATTTCCTTTCAGCACTTAACGACTGCTCAAAAGATCATTGACAGAATCAGTGAACCAAATCATAATGTCCTTGGGGGAATACAGAAGAACACATATTATATGCACACACACAGCACGTGTACATACATATGCATGCACACACATGTGCACATACACAAACGCTTCTGCACCGCATGCCTTTTTTTTTTTTTTTTTTTGGTTTTTCTGTCAGTGGTGGTCCACTTCTGCAGCTCAAGCATTTGGGAAGCAGGAGGATCCTAGGTTCAAGGCCAGCCCAGGTTCCTTATCAAGATCCTCTCTCCGAACGAACAGACCATAAAACAAGTAATCATGTTTTCAAAATGGAAAACCAGAGAGGTTGAAAACTGTCCAGAGATTCTCTCTTTCTCAGACGCTAACCCCTGAATTGTTTTCTTATCAATACGCATTGAGGGTTTTGTTTTTTACAACTATCACTTGCTTTTGTCACTTAAAACCAAATGTCGTATCTACCCAGACAGTGAGGTCCCACTCTAGAAAAGTATCCAGTCTAACTACTGGTTACAAGTAAGGCTGTCTGAACGCATCTGAACTTCGGGGAGTGCCTGAGGATTCCGGAACGCACAGATCTGCATCCTTTGGCTTGGGAGGCATATCAGAAGTGACTCAGACCGGACGTGCGCAGCGCAGAGGTGCAGCGCAGAAGCGCAGCGCAGACACGCGGCGGCGGCCCCCTGCCAAGAGAAAGTCACCTGCCACTCAGCGCCCTCATCTTTCCCCACTCTCCAGGACGCTTCTGGAGGAATGACATTTGCAGCTGTTGCCCTGGCTGGGTGAGGACAGGGAGGGCTCAGGGGAGGCTTCGGGCAATACCCCAGGCACCCTTGGCCCTTTGGGAGGGGATGTTAAGCTGTATCTTTTGCCTCACATTCAGATCCAGTAGCAGAATACAGCGGGTACAACCGATTGCAGGGGATCAACAGGATCAGAGCCGCCCGACACCCAGTTCGCTCTCAGTCCTGGCCAAGAGTCACATTTTCTGTCTGGGAAACTGCAACAACAGGAAAGCACACGTGGTGTGGCACACAGATCACCACGATGCAGGATACTTCAGGACTGTCTGATCTGCAGTTTGTGTGGAGGTGGCGGGAGCGGGGCTGGGAAGGCAGGCGGTCCCGAAGAGCCTGCACTAAGAGCTGGGAGCTCGCTTTAGAATGTGTAAAAACCCGGTTAGCTGCCTTTAAGTCCCTTTCCAAGCAATGCGGGGCAGAAGCTATCTCTGCCCTGAAACCCACGCCTCTCCAACGAGAGCTTTCCTAGTTACACGTTCTTTGCTCAGGGGATCAGCCCAACAGCTGTATATAAATGGTCTTTCTAAGAGAGCATCCATTCGCCATTCCCTGTAAAATTTCTAGCTTAGTCATTCTCCAGTGCTTAGCAACGGGTCTGGAGGCAGTGAGGGCAGAAGTGGCCTTTCTGGGCATGGATACCACGACCACACCATCTCTCTTGCCCGGTCATCAATACAGCAGCCAGGCCTGGGCGGCCCCAAGCCCAGCCCTTGTACCTCTGTTGTTTCCCAGGCCCTGGAGGTGGTGCCCCAGGAATGCAGGCCAGCCACATCTGCTGAGGCTACCCACAGCTGTGCACAGCCGGGGTGGGCAGACGCAGCGTCCAGGCTGGCTCTATCCATCACCGAGCCACGGCTCTGAGGACATTCTCATCGCTGGATGAACCTCCAGTGACTCTGGCCGGGCCCGGACGCCCCCGCCCTTGCAGCCGCGCTATCAGTCAACTCGGGGTGAACTCCAGTTCACCTCCTGACCTCCCGTTCAACCCAGAGGAGCATGGAAGTGTGAACTGGGCCTCCAAGGGGCCAAGCAGCCTCTTAACCCAGCTCAGCCCCACTTCCCCTGCATCCTAGGCGACCCCTTTAACCCGTGCTGCTGAAGTCTGGCCTCACACGCGTCAGACGCAGCTACCGGGCAGCTGGACGGAGTCTGAAGGCCCAGGTTTTACCTACTGTGCTAGAAACTGCTCTGGGCCGCTGCCAAGCAGGCCCCACACCTGAGAAAAGGCCTTTCAACCCGCTTCCCAGACAAAGCAAAGCGCAAGGCTGTTTGCACAGGTTCGTGCAGCGTTTTGTTGTTGTTGTTGTTGTTTTTCAGCGTTGGGGGAGGGGTGCAGGAGGGTGGCAGCTACTCAGAGAGCGCTGACCATTTCAGTTAAAACCCATGCTAAGCCTGAGAGGGGCTGGCTACCACCTAGCCTTCCTCAGGCTGTTCTTTTGATACAGATGCCCCGCTGTCTTACCTATGGCTGCGCAAAAAAAGTTGCCTGACTTTTAAATTTCTACAAGATTGTCCTGAAGAATTAAAGCACCTTTTTTCCCATTAAAAAAACCAAGATGTGAAAAAGCAAAGTCTTCACTGGGAACTGTCTGGATGCTTCTTGCCTCCTGAAGATGAAGCCTCTTGAAGAACTTGGCCTCATGTCTAACAAGTCTCTACGTATCGTTGGTACTTTTGGGTCAGCCTCTCTTGGTTGTGTTGTGAACCAAGCCATTGGCTCAGCTACTCGTGGAATTTTCCCTCTTCACAGGACCTTTCATTCCCAGTGCTGGGCTGCGATGGAGCCCAGGGCCTGTGCACGTAAGTCAAGGTTTCCACTTCCGAGTTATGTCCCCATACCTGCTGCTGTGAGATAGGCTTCAAATTCAGCATCCTCCTGCCTCTGCCTTTCAAATGTTGGGATAAACATGCATATCCCATTACCTTAGGGAACTTCTTATTTATAATGGCTTCAAAAAGTCTTGGACTAACTATAACCGAGGAAGTGAAAGACTTGCACAATAAGAAAAATTTAAGACTCTGAAAAAAAAGAAATGAAAGAAGATAGGAAAAGGTGGAAAGGCTTCTCATGTTCACAAATTCCCAGGATTAAAATAGTGAAAATGGCCATCCTACCAAAAGTACATTGATCACCATACCCATCAAAATTCTAATTCAATTCTTTAGAGAATCAAAGAAAATAATCTTAAATTTTATATAGAAATTTTAAAAAACTGGATTACCAAAACAACTCTGAAAACAAAACCAAATGCCAAACAAACAAACAAACAAAAGCCCTCAACAACAACAACAAATATCCTGGAAAATTTGCTGGAGATATTCACCATCCCAGATTTCAAGTTATGTTATAAAACTGTGGTAATATAAACAACACGGCACTGGCATAAAAACAGGCATATTGGCCAGTGGAATGGATTTGTGCACCTACATATAAGCTCACAGTCCTACAGTCTCATGAATTTTAGGCCAAAATCACATGTTGGAACAAAGGCAGCCTCCTCAGTAAATGGTGCTTATCAAACAGGATGGCTGTGTGTAGAAGAATGAAAGTGACTCTCAACTTCAAATGGATCAAGGATCACATAAGATCTGATTCTCTGACTCTGGAGAAGAAAGTAAGGGAATACACTTTAACTCATCGGCATAGGAAAGGACCTTCTCAACCGAGCACTAATAACACAGCATAACATCAACAAGTGATAAATAGGACCTCACGACACTAGCGAGCTCTGTACAGTAAAGGACACCATCATTCCAGTGAAGAAGAGGCAGCCTGCATATTGGGAAAACACTCGCTAACAGCTATTCATCTAGAGAGGGCTAGTACCTAGAATTCATACAGAACTCAAACAACTAAGCATAAAGAAAACAGAAAAGTAACTGGGTTAAAAATAAGGCAAGGAACTTAACAGAGCATTCACAGAAGATGACATAGAAATGTCTGAAACACATTAAAAAATGTTCACCATCCTTTGCTGCCTGGTGTCTTAGTTAAGGTTTTTACTGTTGTGATAAAATCCATGACCAAACTCAACTTGAGGACACAGGGGTTTATTTCATCGTATACTATCAGATAACAGCCCACCATCAGAGAAATTCCGAGCAGGAACCTGGAGGCAGGAGCTGATGCAGAGGCCACGAAGGAACACAACCTGCTGTCTTACTCCCCAAGGCTTGCACCATCCAGGACACTGTCCCAGGACTGGCATAGCCCTCAGGGTGCTGGGCCCACACACAGCAATTGTTAATCAAGAAAATGCACTAAAGATTTGTGGGAAGGCAAATATTATAGAGGCATTTTCTCTGAAAATTAAAAGTGCTTTGAGATTTGACCTTACCCCAGTCAGAATGGCTAAGGTGAAAACGAAGACAGTCTATGCTGGCATGGGTGGGTGCGGGGAAGAGGGAATTTTACTCACTGCTGGTGGGGAGTGGTGTAGCCACTATGAAATCTTCAAATGCACAAAAATAAACCTGTAACTTGTGAGCATATACTCAGAACATTCTGTATCCCACTGAAAAGATCCCTGTCCCTGTTTTCATTGCTTGTCTATTCACAGTAACTAGAAAATGGAAACAGCCTAGATGTCCATCATCCGATAAATGGACAGTAAAAATGTGGTAATTTTACACAATGGAGTATTGTCCACCTATTAAGAAAAAAAAGTATAAAATTGGCAAGTAAATGGATTCAAGAACAATCATTCTGAGAAAGTAATCCAGTTCCAGAAAGAAAAGCATCACATGTTTTCTCCCATTTGGAGATGTTAGCCTGGGATATTCAGGCCAGTGTGTTTGTTCGGAGGACCCGTATCAGAAATAAACTTAGCAGGGGGTCAAGGGGGGGTCAATGAAGGAGTAGGTAGAAAAAAGTGGTATACAGTGTGAAAGGGGAAAGGATGAGTTGGAGTGTGAGGGGAAGGGTAGAGGAGGAAATAGAGGGGGAGAGAAGAAACGTTAGACTTTTTGAAAAGTCATAGAAACCTTCCTCAAACACAGACATATGTGTACATTAAAAAGAGGTGAAATGGAGTTAGTTACTCCATAGAGGGCAGGTGATACTCCTACTAGGATAACAAATAAAAAATGCAGTGCCAAGCATGGATTACTTCTTTTGGAATGGTTGGCCAGTGAGGCCTCATGTGCCTCCAAACATTACAGGCTACTGTTAGTACTGTTAGATACCCT
This sequence comes from Pachyuromys duprasi, assembly GCA_028658305.1. Classification (NCBI taxonomy): domain Eukaryota; kingdom Metazoa; phylum Chordata; class Mammalia; order Rodentia; family Muridae; genus Pachyuromys; species Pachyuromys duprasi. The sequence goes on from CM053764.1 coordinate 42,433,271, forward strand.
CCAAAGTTTGACTGGACAACACATATCTGAGTCTAGAACATGGGGATCTCAGCTGATAGTGACCTGGAAACTTCATCCCTGGCTAGCTCTCGCAGTGCTGGAAGGTACTGTGTGTGCCACTGGAAAAGAAAAGCACTCATCAGTCTTAGCTAGCAGTGAACCTTGGAAGCTACAACTGTGACAGGCCTAACAATGGCAACTGGCACAACAGTGGTATCTACGTTACAGGAGTAACCAGCCTTAACTTAAGTATTGGTTCACTAGATGAATCCCGTACCGGGCGTCATTGCTGTATGAAGAATCTGTGGCTAATCAGGTCACAGACCATACTACCATTGTTCTATTGATATTAAACCAACTCCTAATGGCTCATAATTATACCTGTAGATTAATAAGTCTCTCAGCTCTAATCAGAGAGGTGTCTATTTCCAGTAGATAGGATCAATTCTACCTCTGTCTATTCTGTCTCCCGTTCCAAGTGAGATTTATGCACCCTCCTTTGGATCCTCTGTTACTTACCATCTTTGAGTCTGTACCTCAGAGTATACTTATCCTGTATTATCTGGCTAAAATCCACTTATAAGTGAGTGTATAGCATGTGTGTCTTTCTGGGTCAGGGATACCTCACTCCAGATGATCTTTTCTAGTTTCATGCATTTGCCTACAAATTTAATGATTTCTTTGTTTTTAATAGCTGCTCAACTTCCTTGATCATAACGAAAATGCAAATAAAAACGACTCTGAAATTCCATCTCACACTGGTCAGAATGATTAATATCAAAATCTGAAGCAACAGCACATGCTAGTGAGGGTGTGGAGAAAGGGGAACACTTCTCCACTGCTGGTGGGAGTGTAAACTTGTACAGCCACTTTGGAAATCAGTTTGGTGCTTTCTCAGAAAATTGGAAATAGCTTTACTTCAAGACCTAGCCATACTACTCCTGGTTGTATACCCAAAAGACTCTCCACCATACAACAAGGACATTTGCTCAACTTTGTTCATAGCAGTTTTATTCATAATAGCCAGAAACTGTTCCTCAACCAAAGAACGGATAAAGAAACTGTGGCACATTTATACAATCATATTCTTAGAAGATCATTCTTTGGTATTAACAAAAAAAAGTGTCCAAAATTTGTATGATGAAAGTTATAAAATGCAAATAAAAAATCAAATGGCTAAAAAACATTTCAGACGTGCAATATGAGAAGAGTTTTCAGATATTCAGTGAAAAAAAATGAATAGAGAAAAGGAGTCATTTTAGGATTCTCCAAATTCTAGAGGAAGTACTACTTAGCATTTGGCTTTGTACCACCACCGCCTATAAAACATTAAAAGTAGGTAGGTAGTTTTATTCTATCACTCTCAGAAAGCTACAGAGGGAGAGGGAGAGGGAGAAGGAGAGGGAGAGGGATTTTAAGTTAAATGTGTAGATGAATTTAAAGACCCAGATGTCTGTGGTGCCCAAGCCAATCTTCTGCCTGGCACTGCAGGCTAGTGAGGACTCTGGAGCTCCGTGGCCAACCCCAAGGCGCCTCAGTTCCCTGGGCAGGGGCTTCCCAGTGTCGGGCCTAGGCACCCCAGTGCTCATGCCTGGAGTTCCCAGTGCAGACTGAGGAGACACAGCCTGCAAAGGCATACGGGTACTGCAGAGCTCTGTGTGCTGTTTCTCAAGACTTGTAGAAAATGAGACTTTTGGCCAAAGCCAGAACATTTCTCTGAAGCTACTTGCTGATCCGTGTGCTGATACGCACTGGTTATTCATTACCAGCTGCCTGGAACCTTCAACGCAGGGTGGATTCTAGATCATTTCATGATTAGTTTCTGTGAAATTGAACATTTTTCAGTCCTGTCAAGGCCCCACATTGTGACAATATTTCCGGCTGTTCACTGCTTTGTTTATTTTCTTAGAATCATTGTAACATCAGTGCATCAAGAAAAATGTTATACCTGAATATTTTGATATGGGTTTACAGTATGGCTTTTTATTTTCCTAAAGATATGGCAGAAACCAATTAAAAATGTGGCAACAGAATAATGAACTTCAATAACTAATTGTTGTTGAAAAATACTTGGTTTGAGTCACCAACTTTTAGATACATAAGCGTATTTGAATTTCACAGCATTCCTGGAAGTCATAGAATTTTGCAATCTTTCTGAATAAAAGTTTTAATTGGTAGAATCTTTGTTATGGGTAAGCTCTCTATACTTTAAATTAAAACATAAAGCATAGGCAAGATGGTAGCTTTTAAGGTTACTCACTGTTCTGTCTTAGACAGAAAAATCCTGGTTAAAAGATAAAAGAATTGTTACAAAAACTAAAATGAAAACCACTGAGGACAAATGTTGATATTAACTGGAAGGCTCCCACCCCGGTGAAGGGCAAACAGGGTAGAAAACAGCGCTTTAGAAAAATGCTTAAGATTCTTCCTTCACAACTACTCTTGTGGTTGGTTTTCTGCTGTTACACTGTGCACGAGCAATTTTACTTGTATCAAAAAAACACAAAAATATGTGCACACGAAATGCCTTACATAGGAATGTTCACAGCAGTTTTTGTAATTGATTAAAAAATGGGATCCAGCTAGATATTTCCAAATGGGGGCTAGCTAATTAACATTTGTGTGTGCGTACAGTGGAGGAACACTGGTTAGTAAGAAAACATAATGAGTTTTTGAAACACACGTGGGTAGATGGGTGTCAAAAGCATTCTAGTAACTGAATGACACCAGTCATGGAGTATGAAGGAGCCCACACTCCATGAGTGCTTTCCAGAGAGGTTCGGACCAATCTATGGCAACCGGAAGCCAGCGTGAGTGCTTCCTAGGGGAGGTGTTTCCTGGAAAGGGCACATGAACTTCCTGAATATTGTCAAAAGCATGCGTTTTACCTCAGCATCCAGAAATATCCTATAATACTGTGCAGTAATAACAAGCTAAAACTGGCTGATGTGGATCTGCAGAGTATGGCTGTAATGTTTACACACTGTGCACAGGCGCAGTATTAGCAACATCACACCGCATCCCATACATATGCAAACTACAATGACTTAAATGAAGATTTCACAGTTGTGTGCATTTGCTAATGCTCATTAAAGAGCAGGCTTCATCTTGGTGCATCACGTATCTAATTCATTTCGCAATACCAAATCTGAAGGAAGAAACAGTCATATTAAAATCATAACACAGCGAAGGAGAAATTCTGGGGTTCGCGTGGATATGCTGCCATTTCAAAAAAAAACTATTAAAGAATAAACAAAATAAAATTTTAATGATGAGGAGGCAGAGAGAGGCAAGTCTCAAAATCAAAGAGTTATTCAGTGCTAGCAATGCGGTATTAATTATTCACAGAGTTACATTCGCCCAAATGTGTTCACTGGGACATGAAAAGGGTTCTGTGAGAAAAGATTCCTAGATCATAAATTTTGAAAGCCGGGGGTTAAACCAAGTTAAGTTGAATTCATTCTCCAGGACTTCCCAGGCCCTGTAAGAGGCAAAGCTTACCACTTGTTATGGTCTGAATTCTGTTCCTTCCAAAAACAAAAACAAAAACAACAACAACAACAAAAACAAAACACACCAAGGTTCTCTGCTTGTACCCAGGGCCACACACCTGTTTGAAAGCGGGTTTGGGCAGTGTAGCTGGCCAGGATGAAGTGTGCTTGACATAGGCCCATCACCACGAGACTGGTGTCTTTATTTTCTTGTTTTAAAAAGAAACCTTAGTGTAAAAAAAAAAAGAAGTGCAAATAAAATAAACAGCACACACCCAAATCACCCCCTAGTCTACACAGCTCAGCGTAGCCTCAGCGGTTGTCCTAAGGCACTGTCCTCCTTGTTTCACTGAAACAGGGTCTTTCATTGGCTGGCACTTGACACCTGGCTTGGGCTGTCCAGGCAGTGGGTCCCAGAGATCGGCCTCTCAGAGCTGAGATCACAAGCGGGTATCACACACTCTCATATCTGCAAGACAGGTGCTTCTCCACCAGGTTTCTGTAAGTATGTGTATGTATGAGTGTGTGTGAGTCTGTGTGTGTTTGTGTGTATTTGTGTATGTGTTTTGTGTGTTTGTGTCTGTGCCTGTGTGTGAACAAAGCATTCCACAGAGTTGATTAGGCCTTGTGTGGCCCGAGGGCATGAGCAGTGCAGAGTGCTTATGTTATGTGTCCAGAACTAAGGCTGCAGTGAAATCCCATGATGCAACAGGGCGAGCATTGCTAGAGACACCTTGGATTATTGGTAATTTGATATTGAATTAATTTTTGGTTGTTGAATTCAGAAACCTTTCACATTTGCCATCCCTACTCTCCCTGTTTTGGTGACTCCAGCATTTAGATCCATGATCTCATACTGGGTGGTGACACACACACACACACACACACACACACACACACACACACACGCTAACTAGAGCCGTGGGAATGAGGCATCCTGGTTAACTGGTGCTGTGGATACAGAGCTGCCTCTTACACCTTTGGGATTGCCTATCTATTGTTTTTTTTTTTTTAATGTAAAAAGGGTGACAATTTGGAAGGGTGTGCTCAAATATTATTCAGTTATTTCAAATAAAGCATATTTGAGTATGGAAAGGCCGGAGAACATTAATCAAATGTCAGCCCCAAGACCCTTTCTGCCATTTCTGATGTGTGTGTGCAGCAGCCCTCTGGCTTAGGCTGCATGTGATGATGCTCCAGAGCTTTCTTCACAGGAGGCGCAAGCAGGCGATGCTCTGGAACAGACACACGGGCATGCACAGCAGTGCTGACCGGCAGGGCTGGGTTCTGTCTCCACTCCTGCTCCTCTTGGGCTAGATTACAAGAGGGGAACATAGTTTGCATAAACATGATTTTCATGGAGTGATGCCTGAAATGGCAACGTGTGGGCAAAGGGTGTCAAGGACCACCATGAAGGAGCGCCGTGCAGGACCCGAGGAGCCGGCCATTTCCACAGCAGCCTTCTCTCCTGCGGCACCCAGCCCTCTTGTCCTCTGCTCCCGTCTCCCAGGCTTCCGTCTGGGAAAGGCACATGCGCAGTGTTGTCTTTCCCTTCTCCAGCTACTATCAAAACAGTGCAGCCGCCCCAGTCACAAACTCAAGAGTCTTGACAGCAGCAATTAAGCAACTTAATTAATGAGTGAATAAAAATGATAATATTTACTGAATGGGAGCGTCCTGTTTTGCATTTTTATTCCAGCTCCGCACCTGAAGAACACACCGAGGAGCCCCCTGTGTGGAAACATGCTTGCTCCCTTGTCTCTCCACTGCCGCTCTGTCTCTGTCCTTCTCTCTGTCTCTGCCTCGTCGCCACCCTCCCAGCATGCTCTGGTTTGAATTTCATAAGTGTGCCAAGGGTAAGGTGCACAGAAGCTTCACCCACTTCCTGATTCCAAGGACAGTGAACGTGTATTCTTGTCCTGGGCTTTGTTCACTCCTAGAGCCCCCACTTGGATGGGAAGGACAATTTCGTGATACTCCTCCAAAGCTGAACTTTCCATCAAAGCAGGCGATTAATTACTGATAAGGATACAATAAAACATTAATGAATTTTGTAATTAAGCAGGTTAGGAATGACAGCTCCCATCTCTTCTTCAGTGACGTGTTCACAAGTTCACATGCTTGGGAGCACACGGGCTCAAGCACACACACACACACACACACACACACAGAGGGAGAGAGACAGAACTTTAAAAAATCCTTCTTTGGCTATTCCTCTCAGCAGTGCCCTCAACGCATTCTATTCTTTTTAAAAGCCACATATATTTTCCTCAATGAAATATATAATCCATCTTGAGTGTAAGGAAGGCCCCATACATAATTATTTCGTCGTGACAGACAGTGAGTTTTCCAGCTATTATTTTTGACGGTGCTGTCATGGATGCCAAATGTATACTGTGGTGGGAGCCAGCCAAAGTCGGAAACCCACCTGGAGAGCAGGCGCCTTTTTTCTCCCCAGAAAGGTTCCCCAGTTTGACAGGCCACCATTCTGGTTAAGCTTAATTAGTCAAGAGAGAAAAATAACTGACTTCAGAGTGTTCCGTTTGGGGGGCTCCCCCATCCCCCCTTTCCACTCAGAATCTGACATTCTTTGGAGAAGATGAAGTTCCAAATGGGATCTGTGTTTCCAGCTTCTCAGGTCCTCATGTGGGACCCACTTCAGAAGGCTCTGCCTTTCCCTTGTCTTGCTCCTTTCCCCTGTCTTGCCACACTGCGCCGACTTGGCCACAAAGCCCAGAATGGACCTGCACCCACCCTGAGAACTGAATCTTTCAGGTTGGAAACAGTAGGTGCAGGCCGATTGGAGGAGACTCAGCCTGTGGGCAGGCACAGAGGGAGCGGCCCAGGGGGAGCCTGCGACTCTGGTTCTCGGAGCCCAGCCACACAGATGCTGAACTTTGGCCCAGGCACTCCCAGTGCAACGGGGGTAGAAGCAAGTTGGACATAAAAAGCATCCATGTATGCACGTGTCTGTGTGTGTGCATGTGTGCATGCACCCGGCCTAGAGCTGTACATGTGACTCAGAAGCTTGTCAGAAATTATAAAGTAACACACTATGAGACATGCAAGGCCGGCCTTGAACTCCCTTTGCCTTACTGTGACTACCTAGCAATCTTTTGGCCTCTGCCTGGGGACACTGGGGACAAAAGCGTGTGTCCTCATCACACTTGGACTCTGCGGAGCTTGGGATACAGCGTCAGCCTCTTAGCACCTGAGGCTCTTCTGCACAGACATGTGGAGTTGATCTCCTACTCAGTGCAGACGTGTGTTGGGCGTGGTTGTATGTGGGAAGCCCACCCCAAAGCAGACCAGTCATAAAATGAGAACGTACAAATATTTCCTGCTGTGGTGTAGAAAGTGAACCCAGAGCGTCTACACCAGTTTCTCTTCCTTTCCAAGTTTTTGGTTCATTTCCAGCCTCAAATCTCCTCACACACATTGGCAGCAGGCACTCATGGCCACCATCTCTGTCACCCTGAGGCCTGACAGAGGGACAGCTCTGTTCTCGCCAAGAGGTGGCCGTGGAGTGGAAGGAGTGTTTGCAAGGGTGCAGCCCTTAATTTCAACCTCTTAAGGCTGGAGAAGAAGGGATGGCTTCCATGGGGAATCCTGATGGAAGAGGAGAGGCCAGGGTGGCAGGGAGTGGTGTGAAATCTGGGGTGGGGAAGGCAGCCTGGGGAACATTCTACTTCTGTAGAGTTGCCGGAAGGGCCAGCGTGTGGGGGTCGGAGCCCCACCGGAGGGCAGAGCGGCTCAGGGCTTCCGGTGGATCACCCTGCCTTCTGCCTTTGTCAGCTGTCAGCTCTGCTCTCCTATTTGCAGGTAGTTGTCAGGATTAAAGTGAGGGACATCGCCAGGCTCTTACGTTTTCACCACACACGCACAAGCAGTCGCTGGAGAGTTGCCACGCAGCTGTTGATTTGTCCGTATATCTTCTTTTCCAGAAAGGCTCCTGAGGTCTAGGTGAGCAACAGGTCAAGCACAGGAAGGTTACATGCATGAGAAGACAGGTAAGGATGTACAGTGGCTCAAACCAGAGGAATTCCAGTGAACGGAGATCATTCCATGGGTGAGACCCCTGAGGCTCTTGTTGCTGAAGAGCAGGATAACCCCAGACAGGAATGACTCCAGCCGAGTCCTCCAGTGTTTATAAAGCACATTTCCGCCCAGATTAGCATGTTCAGCTGTGACTTCCCTTACAGATGTCCACCATTCCTACCTGCCGGGGTTTGGTGTCAGGCACAACCCCACCCAGGCTCTCTGTAGTCAAGCTTGCCTGGCAGGTCTGGAAGGCCCCGGGGCTGCTTGGTTCTTGCAGTGACCCTTCCAACTGCATCTTCTCATCATCACCTCCTCAGCTGTTATTTTCGTTAAACGTTACACCAGGACCGGGGCTGTGCTATCGGAGCCATGTTCCTTTTCTCTGCTGTCACCGCTCAGGGCTGCATCTTCCACCATGGCCTTGCTGCTGTAAAGCTCCCCTTCAGCCTGCCCCACACACAACAGCTGGATTTCTGGCTGCAGCTCTCAGTCAGCAACTTGATCTCTGTGGACCCCTTCCTGCCCATACAGGTGTACGGTTGGATTTCAGGCAGTAACCTTTCACCCTGAGCTCGGAAGCCAACTCACACCTGCCGCCCTAGGCCACCAGTGCTGGGCTTTGTGGCATCTTAAGTCCCTCTCACCTGGTCTGTGCTTCAAGTTACAAGCGAACAGGAAGCCTTGAATCCCTCCCTCTACTCCCTGCCACCTGCTAACTAATGAGTGACATCATTTAACACTGTTTTGAAAAGAGAGATTTAAAGTTGTTTTGAAAACTGAAGGAAAAATACAAATGTTTGCATGTTAAACATTTCACCCAAATACTAAAATGTGAATGTCTCTTTATTATGACAGTTCTGGGGGAGAGTAAGCTCCCAGTTGTCAGTGAGCATCTTAGCACAGGGTTTGACACAGCCTGGCAGTGGGAGGCAGCTTAAAAATAGTTGAAAGAGAAGTGTTCAATGCTTTCTAATTGTCCCAGGTCAACAGTCTGCCTTCTAGTTTAATGTTTCAATGAAGATGAAATTCAACCTATATGCATCCTATAATGGTTATTTACTGTTGCCTCCAGGCATTAAATGTATGCTTCCAATAAGAAATTTGGAAAGTAAGAGGTGTGAAGAATGTGGCAGTCACTCAAATTCCAATCCACAGAAATAACAATGTATAATAAATATTATAAATGTATTCTCATATTCTTTTGAGGCATATTAGAGTATTGTTACAGTCTAATGCTTAAAAATAAAATTTTGGAGGGCTGGAAAGATGAATCAGGAGGTGAAGGTGCCAAGGCTGGCAACGTGGATTCGATACCTGGAGCACACTAATGGGAGGGAACCAGCTCTTGCACATTGTCCTCTGACGGCTACACCTACCTTGTAGCATACATGCACACACACACAAACACATACAGACCTCCAAAATAAATAAATAAATAAATAAATAAATAAATAAGCAAGCAGATAAAATTTAGGTCATACTTTAAACAGAAGTTATATTCTGTAATTATTCTTAGTGTTACAATTTTCAAAAGAGGCATTTTTATTATCTCTATTTTTCTTCATTACATGAGTATGTGTGTTCTTTATTAGGGAAGTAAACACACACACACACACAAAGAGAGATGAGAGAATAAAATCCAGCAAGAGCATCCTCATATAAATGCTGTTTATTTCCAGATCTTTTTGTCTGTTCATATACAGTTTGAATGAAAATAATGTAACTCCTTTGTCCCTATGATGCTTTGTAATATAGCATCTTAGTTCTGTTACAACCATCCTGTTACATAACTATCATGGATAATAATATTCCAGGAAGTAACATGAACTACGCTATACTACATTACATAACAGCATCCTTTACTTTCTTAAATAATGGCCTCTTACACAACTGGGTTGTCTTTAATATTCTGTGATTTATGATGAATCTGTCAACATAAATTGTAAATAAACACTCGCAGATACTCCTAATTACTTATCTCTGAAATAATACATGAAGGTAGAATTTTAGGGTCAAACAATGAAGTCAGCGTTTCCATGTTTTACAGCTATCTTGTCATATATCATCGTACTATCCGTCACTTAACCATCTTGTGACATTTAATACTTGACAGCGAATATCCATTTACCAAAGTTTTGTTCTGCTTCAAGATCATCAGAATGGTTTTCTTAAAGGGGATTATAGAACTGTGGGAGAGATGAAATCAGAAATTGAAATGGCCCCCATGGATGGTGTGTTTGTGGAACTAAAATGATTGTCCAGGTTACACAGTCATTGGAGCTACTGTCAAGACTTGGGCGAGCACTCGGGTGCCATCCTGCAGCCGCACTGAGGCAGAGCCTGCGGTGTGCTCGTTGTGTCAGCTGCTGTGTCTTTGGGATTTTGAAAAGCCAAGGGAATAGGTGCTGGGAAATGACTGTGTCTTATGACAAAATCATGTCCCACATAGAAACCTGACGAGCAACCTAATGTGATGAGTTCTGAACTCTAGCCCCGTGTCTGACACTCCCTGGCTTTTTTTCTTTTTGAGTCGTTGGTTTAGAAATTTGATCTCCTTGCCCTTGGTGCTCAGCTGCTTTAACTCTCAGGCTCTTTCCACAGGAGGATGCTACTGGACTCTAGCAGAGAATGCTCTGAGGACCTCCCAGTGCCATATCCCCAGCACAGAGATCATTGGTTCTGATCCAATAGAAACATGTTACTTCCGTACTGTTACTCTTTCCCTTATATTAATGACAGGCACTGCCTCTCAGAGAGGCCATGCTGATAACAAGTTACCATGCAATGCGTTGCAAAGTACCTGATGTAGCAGCATATGCGTGAGATGAAACCTCCATCAAAAATAAAAGAGGAACAGGAAGAGATTGTTGGGGAAAGGTAGCTTCATGATAGAAGCTGGCGATAAAGACCTAGCGTGCCTGACCTCATCACCATTGTATAAGAGTTTCCTCTGTACTGAAGCTTTGCATCACGGTAGGGAGCTCAGCTCATGGTCACTCGGGAAGCAAGCAAACTTACATGGCTTAGGAAGTGAATAGCTTGCAATCTCAGAAAGTAAAACTTACCAAATTCACAAGAGTCCCTCCTCAAAGTCACATGAACAGTGAAAACTGCTGGGGAGAACCTGCCGACATGTCTGCAAGTCGTGCTGAGAGCTCCACGGGGACAACTTTTGTGAGTTGTCACCCATGCTGGGCTTGGTTACACAATTGCCTGTGAGTCCTCCACAATTCCGTAAACAGCCCCTGTATGTATCCCTGATAAACACCCTGAAGCACCAAGCCAGACTTTGGTGAGCTGGGTTCATTGGTCTGTGATCAGCACCCTATCCTAGGTAAATAGATGTTTGTTCATACCTCCCCAGATAAAAATCACACAGTAGTCACCATAGTCAAATCCCAATATTAGTACTTGTTGTCAGTGTTATTCCATGTCAGACTCTTATCAGAATCTTATACAGTTTGACTCCTGGGATTTAAAAGGAATTTTTGGCCAAAAGAAGTAGAGTCTTAATTCAAGTGTCTAAGCTAGCATAGACTGTGTGAACCCGTTTACCTACTTAGCTTGGGCCCTTGTGTCTCATGGCCTTTGTCTTGAGAGCATAAGAAGTTAGAAGGATGCTGGAGGAGCTTTGGGTGAGAATGATGGTAAATGTTACCAAGTGACCACAGGAATGATACTGTGGAGCAGGATGCTTGAGCTCTTCAGTGTCTCTGTTTCTCTCACTCCATATGTAGCTTCCTCAGTGCACACCAGCTGTATGTAGGAGCAGGGTTTGCTCTGTGACCTGTTCTGATGGTGACAATGATGATGATGATGGTGGTGATGATGGTCGTGATGATGATGGTGACGATGATGCTGGTGATGATGCTGATGATGGTGATAATGATGGTGATGATGGTAATGGTGATGACAATGATGGTGGTGATGATGATGATGATGATGGTGATGATGATGACAATGCTGCTGCTGCAGAAAATCAGTATTGAGGCACCTGGACACATAAAGCTGGAGGCAGATAATTAATCTGAGACAGGTACTAGCAGGTCATATACATGTGTAGCACATCAGCTGCTCTTTCATTCTTCCAGGGTAGACCTCTCCTGGTACTTAACCTGGCAGCATCAGATGAAACTAGCTTCCTGGAAGGTATCTGAGCTTTTCCAGATTCTTAGAAGGGTTCCATTGTGTTCTTGAATCCCTGAGGTGGACCATGACACTCAGAAGAAACTTCTTCCAGAATGGGGTGGCAGGGCCTTGGCAAGGGGTGTGAGCCTACAGTAGCCCACCTTCTTGGCAGCATGGCCATTGGGGCTGAAGGTTGTGGTTTAAAGCAGAGGAATTCTGTCCTTTGAACAGGTAACTTCACTCTGGCAGCAGCAGCATCTCTTGCCCTTGTCACCACATGTCACTGTCCACAATTACTCATCATCTGCAGATAGACAGCTCTGGAGGAGATCATCAATTGCCAATGCAATTCAGCAGATACACTTCATAAATTTTAATTACATCCCCACTGAAAATGAATGGTCAGAAAATATAAAACATCTGCCATCCAGATCATTTACATTTTTCATACAATAAATCATCAACAACATTCTGAACCATGGCTTAAATCATGTGAGTGTGGTAGGTCATGAAAAGGGGACACCATCTATCCTGCCATGATTGTTGGGCTCTCAAGACATGGAAAGCAGGGCAAGGAGACTTGGGACCTACAGAGTTCTTGTTTCAGTAGAGAGAATCTTGGCCCAATCGTCATAAGTCCACAGTCCAGAGTCTCATTGGGACCTACCGGTTGATCTGTCTGTGATTATTTTGGCTATAATAAAATCTGATTAAGTCAATAACCGTTAGCAAAATATGTAGGCGTGTATCATTCCAGTGGTTTGTTTGCTTATCCTGCAGGTAGAATAAGGAAGCAGCTTCACTTTTCAAACAGGAATTTCTGCCACTGTTAGATTCGAGTAATTCTCATTTGGCTCTAAGCATCTTCCCATGTACAGCACAATGAGCTGCATCTGTATAGTGATGGACCTCCTCAGTAACTCTTCAGGTTCTGGCACGTAGCTCAGTTGTCCTGCATCAGCCCAGTTACAGGTGGAAGCTCTGTGGACACAGCCCCAGAGTCTTAAGGGAAAATTTACACAGTTGTCTGATAGGCCATGTAGCCTTTTCTACAGCCATTATGGTTTGATTTTTGTTTTGTTTTGTTTTTTTCTTTAAACTCTTCCACGTGATTGTACCGGGTTCACAGTCAGAGTTGCATCTCTCTGTGAGAGAGGAAGAACCCTTTGCTGGGCTCTCTAGAAAAGGCAGTGTGTGAGACTGTGCTGCTGGAAGAGACGCATTCTAAACTGGGGGATCTGCCAAATCAGGTAGTTGCCAGAGGAGCAGTTTCTGGTTTCTTTGGACTCTTGACATCAAAACCAACAACAGTGGAAGGTAGTCGTTGCCTTTCAAAAGGTCAAAGAGGCATTGATTCAGTGTCCTCATTTTCTAGGGCAGGACATGGGCCTGCACAGATCGGGTGGTCTGCCCGAGGACAGATGCAAGAGCTGTGTCCTATCTGGCCTCTGTTTGCTGGGCTGCACATGCTTTTCTAGCTAAGGGGACAGCACAAGCACATGAATGTCGTGGAGCAAGCTGCAGCACTGACAAAGAACAGGACACATCGCTCCAGAAAACAGCCAAAAGCTAGCAAAAATGAAGAGCATCACATATACCGTGAAGGTGAATCATGCATCACACTGCAGCCAATGCCATTTCCAGGTGCAGAACTTGAGGCATGGGTCAGCGCAGAGGACATATGTATGGCCTGGGATCCTTGTCACCTGCTTGCAATTTCCCTCTGGGCTTCCCCTTGAGGATGCTATAAACCAGGGACTCCTTTTTTTGTTTTTTGTTTTGTTTTTGGATAAACACAAGATTTTATCAGTGGGTAGCATTGAATGGTGCTATCAAAACCTTCAAACACAACTAACTCTTGAAGTCTCTGACTTTGCATCTTATCTTCTAAGGATCATTTATGTCTTTCTGCATAACTCATTTCCTCCAGACATAGTTTCAGGGTGCCGCAGTAGAAGCCTGTCTTTGTGTTGTGTAGCAATTTCCTCTGAATTGAAAGTATGTAGGAAGTAAACAATTTGAAAGTCTCTGGAAGTCCCTGAAACTCACAAAATGTACAAAGCTTGTGTAAGCAGTTAGTATTATTGAGGAGATAGGAGATTCATAATCATTGGACTGCCTGTAAGTCCCAAAACACCACTTTTATGAATTGTCACTCAAGGAAAAGTAGGTTTTTTTGATAATGTAGCTGCCTTTGGCGGCGGTGGTGGTGGTGGTGGGGAATTCCTGCTCCTTTAAGTAACTCTTTAGCCACTCTCTTGCAAGTAACCCCAATAAACTTGTTGCTTTGTCATGTTGGGGTTGTTTGCAATTGTTTCTTGGTCTGCCACTGGCTCCCTGTCTGTGTGGAGCAGGCATTTGTTCACTTTACTCGATTAACAGCCTCATGCAGCAAGCATCCTGCATGAACCTCTGACCAGGCATATGCATCACGTCTTACAGAAGGGCTGCGCCCACCCCTGCTCACTACGTTCATCTAGAACTCAGACAGACTTGCTTGGTGAGATTCCTCACTGGTGGCTTTTATGTTTCCCTCGAGAGCTGAGCTGATATGCCTGGTACTTGAAGAAACTATATTACTAAATATATACAAAAACATGGTAAAATCATTTAAGGTTCTCCAAAACCAATGACAAAATTTTCTCTTTCACGTAGACAATGGGTCCTATCAGCATTTCTTCTTGAAATAAAGACCTTAAATTCTACTAAATGAGTTTTTGTTGTTATTTTCTAGTTTGAGTGAGGTTGATCTGGCTGATGAATGTTCTCGCTTTGGCCTCATGGCGTATGGCTCTCCGGCACTTCTTGGCTGTAATTACAATGCAGCGTGTCTGGACTGTCCGGCAGCTGCCCAGAGCGGGTTAGCCACTTGCAGTCAGTCTGAAGTTACACAGCCTCAGCACCAGTGAGCTGGGAGTTGCCTGTGTGTAGATAATTAAGATACGATGTGAATGGCTATGCCCATCACACAGGCCTTCCTTGCCTCTGCAGAGGAAGCAACAAGAATGGAGTTGATTTGGCATTAACATATTCTGCTTCTCAGGAAGGAAGAAAGAAGTGTTTCACTGTAACTGTTTCTGGCAGGTCTAGAATTCTCTAGAAGACTGAGCATCCTACCTGCCTAGTAGGTGTCCAGCCTGTCTGTGTAATCTAATGCTGAGGCTGGGCTATTCTTTCCATCCTATTTATTTGGTAGATGTTTCCAGCACTGTGAAACTATTTCCTATACTTTTCTCTCATAATTATTTAAAAACAGTAGAGGGGAGATTTTAGAATAAAACTTTCCATATTTTCCATCTTCATCCTAACATTTATTTAATTTTATTACACACAAAATATTGAACTTTAGCAAGTGTCCTTGTTGTATGGTGGAGCATCTTTCAGGTGTATGCCCAGGAGTGGATTAACTGGGTCTTGAGGTATGGCTATTCCCAGCTTTCTGAGAAAGCACCAGATTGATTTCCAAAGTGGTTGTACAAGTTTGCAATCCCACCAGCAATGAAGGAGTGTTCTCCTTTCTCTACAGCCTTGCCAGAATTTGTTGTCACTGGAGTTTTTGATCTTAGCCATTTTGATGGGTGTAAGGTAAAATCTCAGGGTCATTTTGATTTGCATTTCCCTGATGACTAAGGACATTGAGCATTTCTTTAAGTGCTTCTCTACCTTTCGAGATTCCTCTGCTGAGAATACTTTGTTTGGCTTTGTTCCCCATTTTAATCGGATTATTAGGTTTGTTGGTGTTTAATTTCTTGAGTTCTTTATACATTCTGGATATTAGTCCTTCATTGGATGTAGGATTGGTGAAGATCTTTTTCTAATCAATACACTGCCTTTTCATTCTATTGATAGTGTCCTTTGCTTTACAGTTTTAAAGGTCTCATTTATTAATTGTTGATCTTAGAGCCTGAGCTGTTGGTGTTCTGTTCAGGAAGTTGTCTCCTGTGCCAATGAGTTCTAGGCTCAACCATGTTCATAGCAGCTTTATTTTAATAGCCAGAAACTGGTAACAACGTAGATGTCCCTCAACCAAAGAATGGATTAAAAGCTGTGGCACATTTATACTGGAATGCTACCCAGCCACTAAAAACAAAGAAATCATGAAATTTGCAGGCAAATGTGTGGAAATAGAAATGATCATCCTGAGTGAGGTAACACAGACCCAGAAAGTCACACATAGTATGTACTCACTTATACGTGGAGTTTAGTCATATAGTACAGGATAGACATACTGCAATGCACAAACCCCAGGAAGACAGGCAACAAGGAGGACCCTGGGGAGGACTAAAAAATCTCAATCAGAAGGGGGAATAGGATAGACAAATAATGGTGGAAGAGTGGGAACAAGACCCATCACAGCCAAATCAACCAGGGCCCAGGGGAGCCTATGGAGTCTGAAGCACCAACCAAGAACAATGCACAGTCTGGACCTAGGTTCTCTATTTATAAATACCCAATGAGCATCTTAGGCTTCATGTAGACCCACTAGTTAGGGGAGTGGGAGGATATCTCTGACCTGGACTATTGTTACCCTCTCTTTGATCACTTCTCCCTGATTAGACTGCCCTACCAGGATACAGGGCAGAAGACAAACTCAGTCCTCATGTGAATAGATGAGCTGGGCTGTGTGGCTAGAGGAACTCCCCTATGCTGAGGAAACAGGGGGAGGGAGGATGTGGGAGGGTGGGAAGGACTGGGAGGAGAAGTTGGGGGGACCTATGACCAAGATGTAAATTGAATAAACTAATAAAAAAAGAAAACCTCAAAACAATTGAACTTTAAAAAAATTCTACAAGCAATTAAGATGTATTTTGGCAAAGTAAAATAGAATCCTGTTTTATGAATATAATGGGTTGAAAAGAAATGTTCAGGATACGTGAGTACCTGTGTTTGCATTCTTGGGTCTCATTGAAGGTGCTGTTCTAGGAAGTTGTGGAACCTTCAGTGAGTGGCGTCTAGATGGAGGAAGTGGGTTACTGAAGGGCAGGCTTTGAGGGTCATGCCTGATTTTGGCCTGAGCCTCTTGTGCCTTGATTCATCAAGAAGTAAGGAAGCCATGTTGTCGGTTCTCACGCCATGGCTGGAACAGCTTGCTGCCATGTCTTCTTCACCAGAATAGACTAAGTCCTTTCAATCATGAACCAAAATTAATCTTTGCTTCGTCAATTGTTTTATCAAGGTATTGAAGAAAGTAACTAATAGAACGGAAAAAGTGAGGTGACAAATCTGAGGTGGAAAAGAATGAATAGTGGGAAGAGGCCCTGTCTCAGTGGGGGTCATTACCCCATGGGCACTGGCAATGCCCCTCCCCTGCACAGAGAACCATTGCCACATGGTGGTACTCAAAGCTGCTGCTTCAGTGGCATTTCGATACTGCACACAGTGCAGAAACACCTTCAGAACTAAGAACTCCGACACCCAGGAAAAGAACAGGGCAGGTATGAGTCCCTCTACTGTCAGGAAATGTTAGACCAGGTGGCTGTGGATCTGCAAACGTTTACACTCAAACTTGAACTTTTGAGTTCAAGAACCAATGTTCTTATTGATGTGCACATGAAAACAATATTGGTAAATAGAAGATAGATAGTTGGCAGGTTTCTTCAATGAGCAAGAGCAAGGGGGAAGAGGCAGGAGCAAGGGAGAAGAGGAAAAAGGAGGTGGAGAAAGAGAGAAGGAAGGAAGGAAGGAAGAAAGGAAGGAAGGAAAGAAAGAAAGAAAGAAATAGAAAGAACAGTCTTCATGCTCAGGGCAGTTGCAGGGATATTCTCAGCACAGTGCGGTAAATATTTCCCCTTAAAAGTGCCCTGAGATGGAAAGGAAGTCATGCGACATCTCTGGCATACAACATCGCCAAAAGCAGTACAGGTGGCTTAAGCTTGGTTTTGTGTTTCAGAGAAAGCCCAGGGTATTTCAGGGTATGATGTGGGCATGCTATGAGAGGGAACAGCACTTCAGCATCAGAAGTGCCTCCATTTCCAACTAGGATGCACAATAACAGCCAAACCTCTCCTGTCCAATGCAGGGCAAAGGGGAACTGTCTGAAGAACAAGCAGATGAAAGCCACCTTTTAGAGAAGTTTCCCAGTGAGACATACACACTCAGGCTAATCGTGTCTCTTTTCATTTTTTATTTTTCTTATAAGCTCACAAAACAACCGAACCTCTAGGAAAATTAACATTTTCCCATTGGGCCCTCACTTAGTCCTTGTCGTCAAACTCAGAATATGCTGGTGTCCACCACTCTGGTCTTCTTGCCAGATCCTGCACACTGGATGAAGTGAACAAGCTGTGCCTGTTACACGTGTGCATGCCGATTAAGGAAACCAAGAGGCATGTCATGTGACCTTTGTGGAGTGATATAAAGAAATGTCTGTTCACCCAGATAGAAAGGACATTGACAGAAAGGAAAAGGAAAAAACAAAACAAACAAATAAAAAAGCAATTCCACCTAAATCTAGCTTGGTGAACCAATGAGTTTGTTGACTTGAGGGTACTTGTGGGAGTGTGGGGCAGTTGCATTAGCAAAAAGCAGACCCTAGCATGGCTGATGACCCATAGAAACTCTATCACTGAGGAGTCCCCAGGATACCATGCCAACAGCTACTTCAGCAGTACCTCAGAGGCCCAGCCCAGTGTCTTTACCTCTCCTGTAACATCGGGGAGAGCTGGGGTCCCTCTGAAGCCTCCCCAAGATTCCTAGGCCTCCCTCCTCAAGCCTGTGACCTTGGAGACTGTCCCTCCTTCCTTTCAGCATGGAATGTTAATTGACTTATTCCTCGTGGGTCTTCTGGGAGTGAGGACAGCTGCTCGTCCCTCATATTAGCAGTCATGTCCAATACTCTCCGCAATCATACTGCAAGAGGGCAAAGGTGAAAGTGAGAAAGAGCTCCAGACACAAGCATCAGGCACTCAGACACAACTTTGTCAAGGTTTTAGTACTCACGAGGTGCCTCCAAAGGTGTCCTTTCGCTGCTGGTGTCTGGATCATTTCAAGGCTCTGTCAGTGCTTTTGGTAGTCCTAAGGTTCCCTTGATGAAAGACTCTCACTGCTTCTGGTTTGGGGAGGCTCACCCTCACAGACTTGGTGAAGGTGAGCAATTAGTAGGTGCTAATGGGAGGACTCCAGGAAGCAAGGCTCACTGGTAGAGTGGATGATGGTGATGTTTGCCTTTTGACTGTTTAGTTTGTGGTGTCTGCTGATTTGACTCAACTTATTTGAAGTGACAGAACATTGGGCAGAGCCTAGGAGAGGGAAGATATTTAGTCTAGGTCACATGTCCAATCTAGATGTACTTCCTAGTAACACAACAAAGTGGTCCCTGGTGGAAAGCATTTTCCTCTCCTGGCTGGTGATAGAGACAGCTCACAGGGCCCTTGGTTAGTGAATCCACTGCTGTAGGCTTCACTGTCATGTAAAGCAGTAACCCAAAAGTGCAGTGTATAGTAGCTGACTGGCCCAGAAGTGTGTTGGGAGTAGCTTGCAACATAACTGACGTAACAATTTAAAACCACTAAGAAAAAAGCCACACCAATATGTCAGACCCAAACATTTATGGGATGTTAATTGATTTTTGCTTTTGGTAAAATTCTAAAGGAACCTTCCCAGAAGGACACACGTTCAGGAAGAACTTGGGCAGTTCTTACTGCCCCAGCCCAGTACCTGAATCTGTCTAGTCTTCCCCAAACCACCTACTGTTGTCCCGGAAGTGGATGCATGCTCGCTGGTGGAGGACGCCCTGGTTTTGAAGATTTGAAAGGCATGCAAAATTTGGAGATACAAATTGCAGCCAGTGAAAACCGAACTGGGAGTGTGATGCTCTGTTCCCTTAGCTGGCTCACTGTCAACTGGAAAATGGCGGACAGGAAGTAACTGAGCAAGAGTATTAAGATAAAAGTGCTGAGTCACTGTGTCAAAAAAACCACTCCTGGCTCTGCGTGTGGCAGTCTAGACATGGGGAAATGAGGTGAAGGCTTTTATCACGGTGATAAAGCAGGCTGACCAAGGGGTGATGGACCTGGCCACCAGTTTAATCAGGTTCATTGTTTCTTTCACCACACTTTATTTTTAAAAAGTAATCAATAAGCCATTAGGGAATCTTCAGAAGGCAATAAGCCCAGAGCTATATGGTAGAAAGAATGAAGAGTAGTGTCTCTGTGTGTATGTGTGTGTGTGTATGTGTGTGTATGTGATTTCTGTTTTGTTTTGTCTTGAAAACTTACAGGAAGACATCTTCATGGATATAAATTTCTTGTGTTATGTTCACATGGCCACATTTTCTTTTTAAGGCCTCTGGACTCCATGCTAGGATTGAAAAACAAGGGTGACATGTTTAGCTGACCCTGTCTACAAGCCCTCTAAGCCTTCGGCCCATGTTCCTTGACTAGAGAGCCAGGTTGGTCCTAAGGGAAGAGCTAAATGAAACCACAACTAAGTGTCCAGCACAATGTCCTCATAAATCTCTAGATCGCTGTTGTCACTGTGGCTGCTGTCACTGTGTTGAGGAGCTCAGCTTTTAGAAAGGCCCCATAATTCCATGGTTAGCAGCAGCTGAAGTGACTGTCTTAGTCAGCAAACTTAGATAAAATTATTATTAATAAAATATGTGTAAATTTCACCTGATTACTTTTCTCTGAGTTACATTATTACTAAGCGGTGCTGTCAGTAGTCAGCGCTGTTCCATGGTGTTTTCACAATAACTTCCTTATCTTGGACCCCACTCTTCAGATCCAGTTCCTGGTCGGTCCTCAAGTGAGCTGTCTCAAGTCACATTACCCCTAAAGACTGAAGAATGCTTTTCATGCTCTCTTTGGTGCTACATGAATTTAGATCTCTTCCCTGCCTGTGCCGGTGGGCACACTCAGTCACTCAGCTTCCACCAGCTGCAAGGAGGCCTGGGAATTGTAGTTTTCCAGAAGCCATCTGTGCGGCCAGAACTAGTAACTCTGTTATTAGGAGGAAGTGAATAGCCAACACCTTGGAGTATGATGCTGGGCAGTTGCACAGGAAGTTGACAATCCCCATTGGTTTTGATAGCCATGTTGTTCATTTCATGGCCTCCAGGTAACCCCATTGTGCCACATACTCCATGCACCCCTAAGAACAGTGTTTAGCTCAAAAGTTCCAAGTAAGATTCATGCAAAAATAATGTTTTAGTGAGTTAACTGGAGGGTTTACCAATACCCTAGCCATTGCTTTGCCATGGCAGTTCCTTTAGCTAGACTACAAACTCTGATTGTCGCCAGGAGCCCAATGCTTTGTGCTGCCCTTCTGTCCTGTGTGTGCACTGTCATTTCAAACTCAAAGCCATCTCCCTCCAGGTTTAGAAACCTATTAGTGTGGGTTTTTCCCTCCCGTCTAACCTCTGCAAATAGTCTGTCACAAAGAGGAGATGCTGAAGGCCATTACACCCATTAAAATCCTGATGCAATGGCGCACCGCCCCACTCCATGCCATAGCTGTGTGCGTCATTCTCCTTGCAGTGGGATGATGCTCCAAAGGCCTGTGACTTTTACACACTCATTAATCTGCAGGGCTGTTTTAGGAAAAAAAATGTCTTGGTGCAGAGCGTGTAGGTCCTCAACTTTGAACAAATCACTGTGTTAATGTTTTCTGGTTTGTAATGTGTGTTTCTAAGAAACCCTCACCATTGTCCCCAAGAGAGTCTGTGCTTTGTTGGTGGTCACTTAGATAATAGGAGAGCTCCCCCTACCGATTGGCACTGGGGAATTGTGGAGGAGGGGCTAATCTCAGGCCCTGGGAAGTCTTGATAACTTCACCCAGACCCAGATGAAAATCAAAAGGCAGCTTGTTTGACATTGGCTTTTGAAATACTTAAAAACATCAGCATTTGTCAAGTGGAAAGATTTTCATTTCAAAGTTCTAGCAGGTTATTATTATTCCAAGCAGTGGAGAGTTAAGAAGGCTAACAACTCCAATAATGGTGGCGTCTGAATGTGGGGTGCAATTAGGTTTTATTGTTTGTTTGCATAAAATGATACCACCTAGCTTTGTTTTGGGTTTGTTTAAGAAATGAAGGCTAATTAGACCATGTAAGTAGATTTGTTTTCTGGAAATTAATTACGCTTTTGTGGCCTTGCCGGGTTACAGGGCCAGGCTCTCCGGCCCACACAGCTCCTCTGGAGAGATGTAGGAGGTGAGCCTGTCTCACGCTGAACTGTCAGATGGTTCCGTCATGCAGAGAATGAGAGTTGGGAAGGTGGCATTTGAAAGCTCCTTCAAGTTGTAAAATGTTGGATTCTATTTTTATTAAATCACTTAAACTTTCAACATAAGGGAAAAGATTTATTTAACATACATTTTGTAAGGCATTTTGACTGCATATTTTTTTGCAGAAAAAATACAGCTGAGGACATTTCTATAACTTGAGTTATGTTCCTAAAGGGACAGACCCAATGAGTTAACTATTAAAGTGCTATCTTTTACCAAGCATGTTCATGAAAACATTGAAATTTTTGTATTTGTAGCACACCAAAGCAGCTCTTTCCAGCACCTTGAAATTAGATAAACAGAAACATTCCTTATCATCTGCAGCTGCTGTACAGGACCTATGAGAAGCTGCAGAGGCCACAGAGGAACACTTTACCATATGAGCCGAAGCACAGAAGCCGTGCCATGCCGAGCACGGGAATGGTTGAGTGATGTAAATTTGATAAAAACACCTGAGCTGTAAGAGGAAAGACTAGTTTTTACAACGCTAATTTATGAACATGTTTTTAAATAGCATAATTGAGATATACTTTATGATGAAACTCTTCCATTTAAAGTATAAACACTTTCGTGACAGTTTCAGAGTTGTGTGACAGTCACTGCAATCTAATTTTAGAACATTTTTGTCATCTCTAAAAGAAACTCTTCCCCCATTACAAATACACCCTTATGGCTGAGTCTCAACTCCAGAAACTTGAAGGCACCTTTGTCTTATTAAGTAGCATAATTATGGACACTGAAGATGAATGGAGAAACAATAAATTGATTCTGATCTTTTGTAAGCACCTTCTCTAATGGTGTAATGTTTAAGCTGTATCATTTTTACTGCCAAGTAGTATTCCATTATGTGGGCACAGCACTTTCTTTTATTTACTGGTCAGCTGAAGGATATTTGGATTACTTCCACTCTTGGGCTATTATGAACAAGGCTGCTACCAGTATCTATGCACAAGTATTTGAATAAATATCTTCTCATTTTCCTGACGTGGTTACTCAGAAAATCAATTTTTGGATGGAATATATGTTATAAATTTGGGCTGTTATTATTGTATTATAAAAAGTTTTTTAAAACTACTATGAATAAGTGCTTTTATTAGATACGTAGTTAGGGTGTTTTCAGAGTCTCTGGGCTGACTTTTTGTGTTATTTGATGAGGAAGTTTCTTCTACTTTTGATGAAGTCTGATTACTCAGTTTTGTTCTTTTACTGTTTGTGCAATTGTCAGATTTAAGTAATCATTATCTAAACTCCACTAGATCACAAGAATTTGCTTCTATGTTTTCTTTGAAGCGTTGCGATGGTTTCATGTCTGTGAGATCTGTGGTTCCCTTTGAGCCTCTTTTGTACATGGCGTGAGGTTAGAAAGGAAATCAATGTTCTTTACATAGATATTTACCAGCTTCACTGGCTGAAGGAACTGTTTTTGCGATTGGTGTTTTGTGATATGTTAGTGGACTATTAGTGTAAGGGTTGACTTCTGGGTATTTTGTTCTAGTTCATCTATAGTCTCATTCTTGTGCCTATTGTAGCTCTCTTGATTATTACAACTTTGTGACAGGATTTGAGATTCAGAAGTCAAATCTTCAAGCAGAATTTGTCTGTGTTTGAGTTTAACTTAGCTGAGGAAGAGTCAACAGAAGCTTCCAGGTTGAGAACAAGAGTGACAAGTAAAAAGGAACACAAAATTTAAGAACTCTGGGGAAACTAAGAATGCTGTGACTCCTTTGTGATGGAAATACTGGGAGAATCAAGGGCCAGAGAAAATGCACGAGCCTTATTAGTCATTGTTGGATTTGATGTGTTCTGCGTAGGCTGGAGGGTGATCATGATGATAGCCAGGTGCTTGCTTTTGGATAAGTGCATCAAGGGAGCAAAAGTGAGGAACAGTGAGAA
The DNA here is from genome assembly GCA_028658305.1 of Pachyuromys duprasi. Lineage (NCBI taxonomy): Eukaryota > Metazoa > Chordata > Mammalia > Rodentia > Muridae > Pachyuromys > Pachyuromys duprasi. Next base: position 42,457,048 of record CM053764.1, read on the forward strand.
CTGCAGAACACTGCCAGGCTGAACTCAGAACATGCAGAACACCGCCAGGCTGCGCCCAGAACATGCAGAACACCGCCAGGCTGCGTCCAGAACATGTAGAACACCACCAGGCTGCGCCCAGAACATGCAGAACACCGCCAGGCTGCACCCAGAACATGCAGAGCACCACCAGGCTGCGCCCAGAACATGCAGAGCACCACCAGGCTGAACTTAGAACATGCACAACACCGCCAGGCTGAACTCAGAACATGCAGAGCACCACCAGGCTGTGCCCAGAACATGCAGAACACCGCCAGGCTGAACTCAGAACATGCAGAACACCGCCAGGCTGCACCCAGAACATGCAGAGCACCACCAGGCTGCGCCCAGAACATGCAGAGCACCACCAGGCTGAACTTAGAACATGCACAACACCGCCAGGCTGAGCCCAGAACATGCAGCAGAGACAAAAGGTGAAATCATTAAATAGAAAGCGATTGTGGAAAGCCCACTAAAGCAGCCAGCTAGAGTTCCTGATCAAGAGTCCTGGGCAGAGCTGTTCCCTCAAGTGAGGCTTCCCAGGAAGAGCAAGTCGGGCAGAGAGAGATAACCTCACAAAGTTGGGTGCACGCAAACATCCAGTAGAAGCCACCTGGAGAAGATGAGGAGTCAGCTGGAGTTCCCAACTCGGCTTTGTCCACAGGTGAGCTTCCTATGGCTGGGCTTTGCAGTGCTTGGTTCACTTTCAGTTTAAACCACACACGACAATTCACTGACATAATGTCCATGAATGTCTCACTTGGATTTTTGCATTGGTGTTCGTGAGAAACATCAATCTGTTTTCTTTTTTTCTTTCTTCCTTAAAAAAACTTCTCATTGTTTATTTTCACAGTTATAATTACAACATTTCTCTCTTCACTTTCCCTTTCTAAATCCTCCCATATAACCATCCTACCCTCCTTCAAATTCATGGTCTCTTCTGTCATTGTTACTGTATATATGTATAATATACACACGTATTTCTACGTATGATCTGTCCAGTTGTGTGGTCACCTGTATGTATGCTTTGTATGGTATGTCCGCTTGGCACTGGACAGCCAGACGGTGTGTTCTACCCTGGGGAGAGCTCCTCAGCTCCCAGCTTGCTGCAGTGGGCTGGAGTTCCTTGTGCAGGGTTCGGCCATGGGGACTGTTCCCATCCACTTTGCGTGTCCACTGGTGTCGTCCTTGCCATGTTTGGGCAGCCGTGTTGATAAGACTACGGATACAGCTCACGACACTTCTAGGAGACACAGCCTCATAGTAAAGTTCCTTATTCTCTGGCTCTTAGAACCTTTCTTCTCCCTCGTTCACAGTATTACTGGAGCTTAGGTGCAGGGGTGTTTTGTAACTGTATCTATTTGGATTAGGCTCCAAAATGCCAATATTTATACATGCACATATATGTGTATACACACACATTTTTACAAGTCTTTGACATTATGGAGTTGAATGTGCTGTTTCTAAGTGTCATCACAAACCTTTGATTTGGTGTAGGAGCTCTGGCTGTCTTTGTTTTTGGTTGTTTTGCACTACTCAGCCTCCTGCCCCCTGACTTTCCTGAGTCACAGCTCGTAGAATGACATCTCCTTTTCCTGCCTGATTGGCTCTTGTGCGGCACTATTGTGAAAGAAGTAGAGAGTGAGCAGTTTTGTTTTGTTCATCATCTTACAGAAAAAAAAACCTTCAGTTTTCACCAGTGAGTTCAGTGTTGGCTGTGGACCTGTGATACCCTGTGGCCTTGAGGTTTAAAAAATGAAGCAAATAAAATCTCAGCTTACAATTTGAATATTACAAGATATCCTATTAGAATGACTAATGTCCAAGACATTGACCACACAAGTGTTGGTGATGGTGACCACCTGGGTGCAGGCCGTAGGAGTTACGCTGGCTCCTGTTGGGGATGGGTGTCCAAGAGAACACAGACATTTTAGAGGGCAATGTGGATGTCCTGTGAAGACTCACCGAGCTCTTCACCACAGGGCCCAGCAGCTGGCCCTCTTACCTCATGGGGTTGAAATGTAGTGCCCATTCCAAACTCAACACATAAATAGTTACAGTTTTGTTCACCTTGCCACGAAATAGGAAGCAACCATGATGCTCTTCAGTGTGTGAGCAATGAATGAACCATGAGCTATCTAGCTAATAGAATAGCACACACAAGTGAAAATGAAAGCACTATCAAGCCACGAAATGACATGCAGGAAAATGGAGGTGCACGTCCACACATGAAAAGAGAGGGGCTACTTCTTACATGATTTCAATGCCACATTTTTCTGTAGAAGGTAGAGCTGTGGGTTAGTGGTCACCAGGAATCATGGAGTGGGGCAAGAAAGGATTTGGGTCCAGGGAAGTCCCTTCATACTGCATCATAGCAGTCGCCATGGTGTTAATTGTTTGTCCAAATCTATAGACTGTCCCGATGCAGAGAGCTGGTCCTGGGGTCAAGCATGAGCTTGTGAGGTGGGGAGGTAACACTGTGGGTCCCAACCTGAAGACAAATGAACCGCTGTCCTACAGAGCACCGATGGAGGGCCAACAGACACCAGGGGTGATGGCAAGTGGGCATGCTGCTGCTTTTTGCTCTATTTTGCTATGAACCTAAAACTTCTTCAGCGAATAAGGTTCAACTGGGGCCTGGGGAGACAGCTCAGTCATTGAAGCACTTTCCTTGCAGGAATGAGGACCCGAGCTCGATTCCCCGGGACCCATATGAAAAAGCCAAGCACGGCGTCGCACACTTGAATTCCCAGTATTGCAATGGAGACAGACTGATTCCTGGAACTCGCTGCTCAGCCAGCCTGGCCTACCTGGTGACTTCTAGGACACTGAAAGACACTGTATTAAAAACAAGGTGGATGATGGTAACTGAGGAAGATTGCCTGAGGCTGTTCTTTGGCCTTTTCACACAAATGCACACACAAACATACACACACACAAGAATTATGGCAAATCATGATAGTTAAAAAGATTAATTCTGTTTATGAGGTGTTCTGAGCTATAGTAGCTTCCCAGTGAGAACCAAGCACACTAGGAGTTCCTCTGTAACAGTCACCCCTTAAAATCCTGACTAAGAGGGACACTGACTCTGGGTTGTGTGCATAAGCCTGAGCAGAGAGAGTCTGGACACAGAATGAAGAGGAAAAGTCCATTTTCACTTGCTGTCCACCTGTCATTCCTAGCCTCCCCGTGTTCTTCTCATGAAGTCATCTTTGACATTGTTTTCTGCTCAGTCAACCATTCTTCTGGATTTCTGCCCACTGGAAATCAGTCCTATCAGAATTATATATTTTAGCGATTTATAAGGTTTTTTTCTTCTTATTTTTGTCTGGGTGGGTGTTAAAATCTTTTTCAGTTGTTCAATGGTGCAACAAATGATCAGAGAGTAATTTGCTCAAACAGTGACCCACTGTTAGATAAGGACTCTTGACAAATGCATGTGAATAGTGACACGGAAGTTATCACACTTTTCCATGCTCAACAGTGGTGGTACAGACCTATACATGAACAGGCCTCGGCTCTCCAACTGGTCCCAGGCCCTCCACAGCCAGGAAGGCTGCACTCATGGCCTCGTGATGTACTCCAAATCATGTCAACTTCACAACCAAGTTGCTTCTTCATCCATGTAAACATCACTTTGAAATGGTCTTGTACCTCATGATTGAGGTAAGATTTTAGCAGCTTGTCACACAACTTCAGCAGTATCTGTTACTTCATTTATCTCTTTTCCCCTCTCCTTTCTCCATCCTCCCAACCATCTAAGGAGGAAGTGTTTCTTCTGAATCTACATGAAGTGCAATGCCTCTGAAATTGAATGGACCTTTTATTTTCAAAATTAAAATTTGTATGTATATGTGTACAAGTGTGTGTGTGTGCATGTGAATGTGTTTGTGTGCATGCGTGCAGGAGCCCTACAGAGAGCCTCAGGGCATTCTGTCTCTCACAGACATACACTGCGACATCAGACTTTATGCAGGTTCCAGGGGTTTAAACTCAAGTCCCCACGCTGACTAATAAGCACTTGGCCAGCCGAGCCATCTCTGAAGCCTGGGATCATTTTGCGTACAGGAAGAATAGACTAAATGGTTTGAAAACAAGAGCTCTGTTGAAACCACATTTGTATGCAGAGCCTAGCATACTCCTGATTGACCGAGTTGTTGTAACCACAGCATTGTTCCTGCTTGTTGCACAGTGCTGCTATGTGCTTTCCTCTCTCCGCTGGTGACAAGAAAGATGCACGCACAGTCAAGTGGGATTGAATCTTTAAAAAGACACACGCTCATCTATGATTAAGCCTGACCATTGTTACAAGAATGATATGCAAATCTCTTTAGAATAAATGGTCTGTGATGGGCTTTGCCTGGACCAGGAGGCCTCATGGTCTAGCGTGTCAAGCTTGCCACCACCACACGTGGCTACACTTTTTATACTGTTGTTACCCATTCTCTTGTTCTCCCTCTCCTAAATTCTATCCATCCCTCTCATCAGTCTATAATATCAGTTTTATTTTGGTGGTGAAATTCTCTAGAATATTCTCCTAAATGCTTTTAGAATAATAAAAATTTAACATGCACATTCTGTGAACAAATGTGATATGATGAATCATGTAGTTTGAATAATAATATCAGAAAAATATGCAAGCGTATTTTAAGGTTATTAACTAACAGATATATTGTTTTTGCTTCTATATCAAGTGTGATAGTTCTTACTGCATACTTTTTGAAGAATATTTTTATTTATGCGTGTGTTTCTGCTTGTTTGCATGGGCACCGCTTGTGTGCAGTGTCCACAGAGCCCCTGACTTGAATGCTGGGAACCGAAGCCATGTCCTCCGCACTCACAGCAAGTGCTCTTAACCTCTGAGCATCTCTCCAGACCCTGGACTTACAGGGTTCAGTTCTCTCTTATTTCCACAGAGATGATTTCTGGTGGGTTGATGGAGTTTTCACTGGGAAAGATGTTCCAAAAGGAAGAAGCATTTATTATTTTGGAAATCTTTGTAGCTAATGTGGGGGAATGTGTTGTTAAGTAGAGTAGCAGGAAGTGTAATGAAAAATGATTTTTTGGTAGCTTCAGATAATTTATTTTTTTCCCTTCTACTTACACAAAACAACTCCTCTATTAGTGAGAAAATGGGGAAGTAGGGACATGGACAGTAATACACTTTGTGGTCCTAGTTACTTTTTTAGAACAAAATGGTCATTAAATAGACTGACGTTTGAGTAGTTTGTAGATACTAGTCTCATAGGTAAATGTGATGGTTTAAAATGTGTGTTAGTGATTGACATGACTGTTAAAGTCAGCCTTTCTTGGGGCCACCCAGATGACTCAAAGGGTAAAGGCACTTGCCACCAAGCCTAAGGACCTGAATTCTACCCTCAGATCCACATAGTAGAGGAGAAAACTCTCCTGGAAGCTATCCTTTGACCTTCACATATGCAGCTTGGCACCTGCTATTCACCCCAACATGTACATACATAAATAAACACATGGAATAAAAACATTCAGAACGGGACTAGAGAGATGGCTCAAGCAGTGAAGGGCCCAATTGCTGGCACCCCCACCAGGCATTTCATTACCCCGGTAACTCCAGCTCTAGGAGAGTCTCATCCCTCTGCTGGACGTGAGGATGTCTGCACATGAATGCATACATGTACACACAGAGAATCTTCTGAAAATTAGCCCTTCTCAAACTTGTTTGGTTAGAATCCAGAGCAACACACTTGTAACATCCCATGGCTCTGAGTTTCCATAGTGTGCCTGTGAGGGATGTGGGTCTGAAGTAGACCTGGTCAGACTCAGGGCCAATCCCCAGGAAAGCACAGATTCCTTAGTACATACACAACATATATAAATATACATATGTTACACAAGGATGAATTCAAGTTACCTTTAATACTCTCTCTCTCTACACACACGTACATATAAATATATGTATATACATATGTATGTATGTATGTATCTTACTCCTGAAATGCTTCTATAAATGAAGTTTGCAAAATAATTCTTTGCTGGCATCCCCTCCTTCTGAACACTAAGGGGTGTAGAATCTCCCTTCTTTTTAATTTTTTTATTTATTACAATTTATTCGCTTTGTATCTCAGCTGTAGCCCCCTCCCTTGTCCCCTTCCAATCCCACCCTCCTTCCCTTATTTATCTCCTCCCATGCCCCCTCCCCAGTCCACTGATAAGGACGACCTCCTCCCTTTCCATCTGACCGTTGCCTTTCGGGGTCTCATCAGGACTGGCTTCATTATCTTCCTCTGTGACCTGGTAAGGCTGCTCCCCGATCAGGGGGAGGTGATCAAAGAACCAGCCACTGAGTTCATGTCAGAGACAGCTCCTGTTCTCCTTACTAGGAAGCCCATTTGGACACTGAGTTACCATGGGCTACATCTGTGCAGGGGTTCTAGGTTATCTCCATGTGTGGTCCTTGGTTGGAGTACTAGTCTCAGAAAAGACACCTGAGCCCAGATATTTTGGTTCTGTTCTCCTTGTGGAGCTCCAGACCCTTCCAGGTCTTTCTATCTCCCCCTTGTTTCATAATATTCCCCACACTCTGCCCAAAGTTTGGCTATGTGTCTCAGCATCTGCTTTAATATCCTGCTGGGTAGAGTCTTTCAGAGGCCCTCTGTGGTAGGCTCTGTCTTGTTCCTTGTTTTCACCTTCTTCTGATGTCCGTCCCATTTGCCTTTCTGAATGAGGATTGATCATCTTACCCAGGGTCCTCCTTCTTGCTTAGCTTCTTAATGCTCAACATTCTTAGCCATCAGGGAAATGCAAATCAAAATGACCCTGAGATTTCACCTTATACCCACCAGAATGGCTAAGATCAAAAACTCAACTGACAATACATGCTGAAGAGGATGTGGAGAAAGGGGAACGCTCCTCCATTGCTGGTGGGAATGTAAACTTGTGCAACCACTTTGAAAATCAATCTGGCACTTTCTCAGACAATTAGGAATAGTGATACCTCAAGATCCAGCTATACCAGTCCTGGGCATATATCCAAAAGATGCTCAAGTACAAGGACATTTGCTCAACCATGTTCATAGCAGCTTTATTCATAATAGCCAGAATCTGGAAACAATTGAGGTGTCCCTCAATTGAGGAATGGATACAGAAATTGTGGTACATTTACACAATGGAATACTACTTAGCAATTAAAAACAAGGAAATCATGAAAATTTCAGGCAAATGGTGGGAAATAGAAAAGGTTATCCTGAGGTATCCCAGAAGCAGAAAGACACACATGGTATATACTCACTTATAAGCAGGTATTAGACATATAATATAGGATAATCATACTAAAATCTGTATACCTAAAGAATATTCCTTCTACCTAGTCCACCGAACACATGGCGTGGGAATCCAGACCAAAGAAACCCTGGAAGCAAGTTAAACGGCATTCATGCAGTTTCAGAAGAACGCACCTCAGGGCATGCAGTCACAGGAGCTTGCAAGCCACAGGAGGACCGAGGGAAGGGGACTAGCCGCCTGAAGAAGGAAGGTGCCCTGATTCATGTATAGAAAGGGCTTGGATTATGTGAAAGGCATAGAGGCTTGCATTGCATTTGGCTCCTCTGATAGGGAACCTGGCCAGGGGAGCAGCTTTCTCTCTGGGTGAGGGCCCCATTTGGCAGGAGCAGTTTTGCGGTTCTCTGAAATCGCAGGCCATAACTGTAAGTGGACTTTTGGTGGCAGCTGTGGCCTTGAGCTTGGGATGTGGCGACGCTCCTTCGCCATGGCAGACCGTATGAACTCTTTGGGTCCGGTGCTGACCCAATGCCAACCTGAGTTGTACCCCACCAGCGAGACCTGGCAGACCCCTGGTGCTGCCTCTCACTTTCCCAATTGATGCCAGCTACTCTAGTTGATTCATTGCGTGCCATTGATCTTCAGAATTTTGATTAATGGCAGAGAAAGCTGGAAAGTTCAGAGTTTGGCTTTGGTTCAAATGAGCACCCGGAAGTTCAAATGCTTAATTCAAACTGTCTAAGTCTCTTGGTTAAGCAACTGTGGATGCAAAATTAGTCTAAAAAGATCTGCTGGAAACAGCCGCTCTCTCTTGGAAATTTCTGGTATTTCCTGCATCAACTTAGAGCAAGATCATAAATGCTACAAAGGCGTCTTTCTTTCTTTTTTTCTTTCTTTCTTTCGTACTTCTGGCCAGTGCCCAGCTTTCTAGGTTTTGGGGGACAGGCAGCAAACCACAGCGGAATGTTCAGGGTGGCATTGTCTGACTGTCACACTCCCACCAAAAGCACACACATTTTCCAGGCACCTGAGCACGTGGAGAGACAGAAGCGCAGCAGCTCAGGCTTTGGAGTGAAGAGCTGTCTATTCCCCCTGGCAGACGGACTCCTGTTTTAGAGCCGTGAGAATGTGCTCATGGCATGTGAACGCAACGGTGACACCCAGACAAAGCCAGGAGTTGATCAATGACAACGGCAGAAACTCCCTCCGAAATGCACAATTAAGTCTTCTTCTTGCTTAATTCAGCCAGGCAGCTGTGAGTAGCAGAGTCTGAGGGCCGTGCTCCAAGGTCAAGGACAGAAACTGCCAGACCATGGGAGGAAAACCCAGATAAAAAGGGGCCAATCTTCTCTCTGAATGTACCCTTCTAAGTTCAAACTGCGGGTTACTCCACCTGGGCACGCTGACTTCAGCACGCTGAAAGTTGAAGAGACCAAACTCAAAATGGCAAAATGAAGTTCCACGAGGCTCACATGGTGTGAGTTCTGTGATGCTCCAATGAATGACATAGTTGTTCTAAAGGGAAACTCTACTGAATTTGAACTCTGCTGAAAATTTTGAGAAAACAAATTTAAACTTCTAGCCTGCCCATATACACCTGGCTCAAGTGGGCTGCAAATGCCCATGATAAGAGTTGAACAGAGCCTCAAAGAGAGTTACTTTTTGTGGATCATACAATGTGGTGGCGTCTTCACCTGGTTCTCTGTCCTGGGTAGATAGTTGATCTGTGTGGGATGATGGCTCCATTCACTTCTAGAGGCGCCAGGGGAAGTCTGGTGCCTACTTCCCTAAGCCAAGAAACTAACAGTTTTCAATAAAGCGATCTCCACAGCTCCTAGCGGAGATGAGTGTGAGAAGAGAGGCTCTCTGAATGGGATTGCCAACACTGCCCCACAACCACAATGTGGTTCAAAGTTTTGACCAACACTAAAGCACGTCGTAGATTCTGGTTTGGGCTACATATTCCTTAAAAAGGTACCACACGAACTTGCTGCTTAGTTATCAGTTAGGAAATCTGACTCAGTCCAGAGAACTGCAATGGAAGATTTATAGCAAATTGAATCCATTTGATTTTATTTAGCAGTTTAGTTTTAGTTATTTTTCATTTTAAAAGTCAATGTTTAAAGGCCACGTGTTTCCAGTTCATTAATTTTTAAAATTATTTTCTCATTTTTTACTTTTTAAAGTTGATTACTTTTAGAAAGAACAATTTGAGATTTTCTTTTCCAACATGATTTTTATCATTTCTCATTAAAACATAAGGCTTTTTCTGTTTTATTTTGTTCTTTTGTTTTGGTTTTTTGTTTTGTAAACACTGGCAAAGCACATTGCCACACAAGTAAATAGATTTTTCCCTGCCCTACTTCCCATGAGTTCTGTTTTATCTTCATGAAATCATATTTGATTATTTTATTAGGCTTCTATAGTTACTTTTCTTTCCTTGGGTCTTTCAAAAATGAAATTTATTTGAATAAATGGAGTCTTGTTGTATTGCTATTTAGTCAACTTTGACATAAAAGTCTGCCCTTTTGGATGTGATTATAAATGGTAAATATGTATGTGCCCAAACTCTCTCTTCTGAGTTTCCAGAAGCAGTCAACAAGGAGTGCAAGCTCAGGGCCTTCCCTTGGAATCCTGCCTTGCTGTCCGTGACCCGGATGTGACCTCTGTTCAGCACTCACGGAGCTGCCATGGTGAGCCCACGTGGGTCCCCGGGTCTCCTATGGAAGGGTCACAGAGGTGTGTCTTAGCCAGCTTCCCTGGGGTTGCCTTTCAGCGTGTCTCTGGTATGGTGCTGTCAAAGGAGGCCACTGAGGCAAAGGAGGGAACTGTCTGGAAAACAGAGACATTATCCTCCAGCTGGATCTGGGACTGGATGCCCACCACCCCGCTGGAGTGGACAGAGAGACTTCTCCAGCACCACTTTCAGAGCAAAACCAAGACATTGGGAAACCAGGATCTATGCATCCTTATTTCCGAGCTGCTGCCTGCAAATCCCTGTGCCTTCAAAACAAAACATGTTGTAAATTTTGCCTCTGAAAAGCCACTTGTTATTCTAGCAAGGCAGAGGGGACACAGAAGTCTTTCTAGGGGAAAAACAGAAACAAAAGAATTTCTCCTCAACAAGTACAGTTAAATAGAGCAAGTGTGCTATCAGAGAGGGAACCCTTTCACAGCCACAGACAGAAGTACTGTGTGTATGTACATACATAGATATGTGCTTATAAGTGTGCATACACATATGTGCACATACATATAGACACCATAAGGCAGCTTTGGACAGCCCCTCAATTGCTCTTCACCTTACTGAAGCATTTTTAAATTAATTTTGTTTTTAACTGTATGTCTCTGCAAATAACACACACACAGACTTACACACATAGACACACACACACACACACACACACACACAGGACTGTAGGTACTCAATGAGGCCAGAATCATGTAATCTCCCTGGAATTGCAGTTGTAAGTTACAGCTTAACAATAAGTTGATCAACATGGATGCTGGTAACTGAACTAATGGTCATTACATGTTTCCTCTAACCCCTCCACTTCAGCATTTGACACAGGCAAGCTTGGGGATGTGTTTGTTTCCTCCACAGTTCTGGGGTTACAGGCATGTTTCAGCCACACCCAGCCTTTTACATGGATGGTGAGAGTTTGACCTTCCTTCATTCTGTGAAGCAAGTATGTCAGCCATTTGAGCCTTAGCTCCAGACCCCCACACATACCTACTATTATATTTTTATTGTTTTAGATGAACTAAACTAAATATTTATTTGTTTGTTTTCTGTTTGTTTGTGTGTTGAGACAAGGCCTTACTTGTCTTGCTGGACTTGAACTCATTATGTAGTCCAGAGTGGCCTTGAACTCGCAGAGATCCAGTTGCCTCTGCCTCCTGAGCGCTGGCATTTAAGTGTGTGCCAACATGCCTAGCCTCTTATGGACTCCTGTTCGCCACTACTGTGCTGTGCCTAGTGAGTTCTTGGTGCCTAAGTACTGAGTGTGGGGTGGTCCCGCTGCTGTGAGAACACATCAGTATCAATGGCCATGTGGCTCCCATGGCTGGCCCACTGTGTCCTTCTGAGGGTCTTTGAGGAGAAGCAAAGCAGAACTGTTTACCTTGTGTCCAAACATCTTCGGTCATAGTAGAAGCCAAGCCTGGCTCAGCATCCTTGACTAGGACTATTCAACCAAAGTTTATGGTAGACAGTTTCCCGGGAACTTGAAATTTAATGAAGAATGAGTCCATCAGGTAACTCAGGAGCTGTACTGAAGATGTGGAGTTCATGAAAACCATGCCATTTAGATCTTCTAAAGGACTTTGCATCTAAGCATCAGGAAGAAGTTAATTGGGCCAGACTGAACATGTGCAGGAGGGGCTAGGAGCCGATCATGTGGGAGCAGAGATGGTGTGAGAAAGGCTGTGTCTCCTCTCTGCTCTCTCTTTCCCCTTCTTCCACCTTCCGTCTGCCCCATCATTTAAATTCACATCTATTTTGACCTTCTAGGATCTTTGCTTCAACCCTGGCGATAATTTCAAGGCTCAGAAACATTTGTGTAATTGATGATTCTAGGCTGAGAACGGAAACTCTGATTAAGATGAGCAAAAGCAGGAGTGCTGGAGAAAGCTGTTATCTCTGTGCCTGAGAGGCTAAAGCTCTGAGCTTGACGTCAAATTGTTCTTTGCAATGGGTACCAGGACAGCCAAGGCTTCACAGCAAGACTCTGTTCCTAAAACAAGAGGTGGGAGATGACTTGCCAACCTAGTGTAAGGGCCTGTCTGGGCCTTAGTCCCCAGGATCCGAGGGAATGAGATGGCCTGCCTATACTGCCAGTGCTCAGGGACAAAGACAGGCTCCTGGGCAAGCCAGCTACCTAAACTAGCTACACTGGTTAGTTCTAGGTTCAAATATGAGGATTTCCTCAGTATATAAAGTGGAGAATGGTCAAAGGAGATAGCCAAGGTCAACCTCTGGCCTCCATAGGAACACATGCATATGCCAGTGCACCTGCACATAGGTGTACACACACACACACTTCAACATACATGCACTATATGTACATACACTATCTAAATCACACACACACACATGGGGAAAGCTGGAGAGTGAGGGGTTAAAACGAGAAGGGAAAAAGAGAGAGAGGAGAGGAAGAGAGAGATGCAGAGAAGGAGTGAGTGGACAGCATCTACAGTACCCAAGGCCCTGGGTGCACACCCATCCCTGGCTTATGTTCTTAACATGATTTCCCCTAACAAAATACTGGCCTATATCACCAAGACCATCTCCAGAAAAGGAAGTCCTCTCACACATCTGTGAAAACATCTTAGTGACATAAGAATTTAATTGTGTGAACACATTCCTGAATTTTAGCAAGAATTATGATGATCATTGCTTGAATTTTGAAATACAACTGTAATAAAATATGTATAAAAAGATTTCAAGGAGCTGAAGAAATAGTTCTGTGGGTAAAATGATTTCCTTGATTGGGAGGACCTGAATTCAATACCCAAACCCACATAAAATGCCAGGTAGAGTAGCACAACCTTCTAATCCCAGAGGAGGATGTAGAGATGGGGGAATCTCTAGGGTTGTCCGCCTAGTCACTATAGCCCAGTTGGTGATCTCTAATCCAATGACAGACCCTGTCTCAAAGGGGATAGACAGTGTTACTGAAGATGTGGCAGAAGATATTATTTTTTAGTCCTACACACACACACACACACACACATGCACACTCAGGAACACACACTCAGGAACACACACCCACCACCACAAACAACAACAACAACAAAACATTGTGAAACTTCTCCAAGTCTAAAGGGCTGTCTGGGAATGAAGGCCATTTTAGACATTGTGTTTGAACTGCTCAAGGCTGGGTATGACTTTTGCATACACACAGACATTCTCTCAATGGGACCAGAGAGTGCTGAGATCACTAGTCAGCCCAGCTTACCGTCCAAGCCCAAAGTAGTCTGCCACGTTTAGATGAGGCAGCTGAGATTGTTTATATGTTACAAGTGGATTAGCAGGTCACCAAGGGTGTTAATATGATGTAAATACTGTATTGTTCTGCTTGCTCCTTCTTTCATTAATGGCTGCTGCATAGTGGTAACCCTCTCCCACTTTGGACACAACACATGGCAGGCGCAGGTATGAGTAGCAGAGCTGGCTGGCGGACTGCTTCACGGCCATCCTGCTCTTCTTTGCCTGATCCATCTGGCTCCTGGGCAGATCCAAATTTATATATTTGCTTTAGTTTGTGTGGTATACTTTTTCGCTGGAAAATCAAATATATCACTTTAATCAAAATGAAAGAAAAACAATATTGTGTGCTTTTTCTACAAACAATGGAGAAAATAAATAAAAGGATATCCATCAACATAAAAGTCAATACCAAGAGAAGATGGGAACTTTCTGGCATTCATGCATTTTAAGATGAGGAGAAAACTTTTGGAAATAAAAGATTTATGAAATAGATACACTTGAGAATATTAAAAGAATAATGAAGTTTGGGGAATGACTTGGAAAAATTTAGGGGTCTAAAGCAAAAATATTCTTTTTCTTCAGCTGAGGTTAAGAAAGTTTGACATGACAACTTTTCTAGTCCTTTCAAACCTTAACAAAATTTTATGTCAATTTTCATTTGCATAAGTTCACTATTAAGTTAAAATTTACATTACATTCTCAGGTATATATATGTTTTGACTGGACTGCCACGATTTGTTCACTGGGTTGGAAGTTTGAAGCTTACACAGTAGCTGCGGATTGGAAGTTGAATCTGTCTCTTCTAGCTTGTTACAGTTTCACAGGAAAGTGCTGTCTAATGTGGGTTGTAGCCACCCAGGAAAGAAGGTGTACAGTGTTGCGTTTGAGTGCTAATAGCTACAGCATCTCACAATGTGTTAGCTTACAGTTTTAAATTAATAGACATTTAAAATTGTTACTATTAATATTAGTATGGGCGACACATATGTCACAGGCGTATGGATGTCAGAGGATAATTGTTGTGGAGTTCTTTTTTTTTTCTTGCATCTTATGTCAGTTCTGGGGATTGAAACTCAGGTTGTCAGGTTTGGGCAGCAAGTTCCTTTACCTTCTGAGCCATCTTGCAGGCCACTGAAGACATTAAAACATACCATCCACTTATTCTTGAGTAACTGGTACCCAGAAACTTAGCTTTATTTTCAAGATTGTAAAGTGAGGGGAATGGGAAGGAAAGCGTGTTAACATTTACATATCTGTATGAAAAATACAATGAAAGTCCTGTGAGTTAAAATTGAGGGAGAGATTGTTTGCTAACACTTCATACATGCCACATGTCTCTGGGACAGTTTTGCAATCTGCAGATTTATGCTTTTGTCCAGTTTAGGGATTTAAGATGGAGAACTTTGTGAATGGTAGTTTGCCTGTCATTCTGTACAGAAAGTTGTAGGGCTAGCCTAGGCTAGCATTTGTGCTCAAGTGTTCAGAGCTGCATGGTCATCTCCTGCTTTAGGTTAAACATCAACATATTCACCCCTCAGTAAGGTACTTTCATGTCAAGAAGCTTTACATTGAAAACTTCCTCCCTTACAAAAGGAGAAAGGGTATTACAAATAAAGCTGCTATGAACATGGTTGAACAAATGTCCTTGTTGTATAGTTGAGTATATTTCGGATATAGGCCTAGGAGTGGTATAGCTGGATCTTGAAGAAGCACTATTCCTAATTGTCTGAGAAAGTGCCAGATTGATTTCCAAAGTGCTTGTACAAGTTTACATTCCCACCAGCAATGGAGGAGGGTTCCTCTTTCTCCACAACCTCTCCAGCATGTGTTGTCACTTGAGTGTTTGATCTTAGCCATTCTGATGGGTGTAAGGTGAAATCTTAGGGTCATTTTTATTTATATCTCCCTGATGACTAAGGATCTTGAACATTTCTTTAAGTGTTTCTCTGCCATTCTATATTCCTATACAGAGAATTCTCTGTTTAGCTCCATACCCCATTTTTTAATAGGATTACTTGATTTGTTGCTTTTTAACTTCTTTAGTTCTTTATATACTCTGAATATTATCCCTCTGTCAGATATAGGGTTGGTGAAGATCCTTTCCCAGTCTATAGGCTGCCGTTTTGCTGAGACTAATGACCAAACCTTCGGCAGAGTGCAGGGGAGTTAGTAAGACCTGGAGAGGACAGGAGCTCCACAAGGACCAAATATATCTGGGCACAGGAGTCTTTTCTGAGACTGATTCTCCAACCAAGAATCATGCATGGATATAACCTAGAACCCCTGCTCAGACGTAGCCCATGGCAGCACAGTATCCAAGTGGGTTCCTTAGTAAGGGGAACAGGGACTGTCTCTGACATGAACTCAGTGGCTGGATCTTTGACTCCCCTCCCCCAAGGGAGGAGCAGCCTTGCTAGACCACAGAGGAGGACATTGCAGCCAGTCCTGATGAGACTTGACAAGCTAGGGTCAGATGGAAGGGGAGGAGGACCTCCCCTATCAGTGGACTTAAGAGAGGGGCAGGGAGGAGGTAAGGAAGGAAGGGAGGATGAGATTGGGAGGGAATAAAGGAGGGGGCTACAACTGGGATACAAAGTAAATAAACTAATTAATATAAAAATAAAAATTTAATTTAAAAAAGAGAGAGAAAGGGAGAGAGCTGGACTGTGGGGAGGATGGAGAAGAGGCAAGAGGGCGATCAGAGGGAGATGAAAAGGAAGCTTCCCAAGGATTCTGGAATGTGAAAGACCACACAGTTGATGCCCTTATCAGCAGGGAAAACACTCCAAAATTGTCTGTTTTTCTCTGAAATCGAAGAGTGTCCCAAACTCTATGCTATTCTCATAAGCAATATGGCTGCAGTAATATTTGGGTAGGTAGCAT
Organism: Pachyuromys duprasi; assembly: GCA_028658305.1. Classification (NCBI taxonomy): domain Eukaryota; kingdom Metazoa; phylum Chordata; class Mammalia; order Rodentia; family Muridae; genus Pachyuromys; species Pachyuromys duprasi. The sequence continues at coordinate 42,473,198 of CM053764.1, forward strand.
GTACACTAAATACACTGGATGAAGAGATGGCTCATGTCCTAGAGGTATGAAGGCTATTAGGAAGGATTTCATCATACACAGGATAATGGAAAACTTGCACATGGCTTTCAGAATTTCCCATGTACTGTTCTGGGACTTTTGTTGGGGATAGCTCCCTGACACTGCAGAAACTGGCCCTTGGCTAAAGGGTGGTGTGGCACTTTGAGTACACACGTGTTTATCTATCTCTCTGGCTAGCCATTTTCATCTAGAAACAGAGAGCTGCTTCTCAGAGCAGTGGAAGAGACCAATAAAAATCAGCACAGCAGCTAGGTCCCAGCTCACATAGTCATCCTCCTTTGACATTACAAATGGACTTATGTGCTTTACTTAGACCGTATTCATTTGAGTAAGTTCCCTGTATATGCATGCTGTTCTTCTGTGGATGTGCGCATGTGCCTTTGTGTGCTGTTGCCTACAAGCCAGAGAACAACTCCTCAGACCTTGCTCCCTGTGTGCCCTTGTTCCATCTCTCTCTCTTTACTGGCTTTCTTGGTACCTACAACCCACAATTGCTCTAGCCTGTCTTCATCTCTAGAGGGTGGCTCACACGCCATGACCCACTCTACTGTGTGGGTTCTATGAGGCGAACTCATGTCCTCATGCTGGCCAGCAACCACTTTACTCACCGGGCCATCTCCCAGTCCCTAATGCCACCTTCTTCTTGTCAGGCAAAGCTCCAAGGTTCTCTTTTCAGCATCTGAGTCATTTCATGGAGGTTCCAGCTGCAGGGAGGCCCTGAGAGCTCTGAAGAGTCATCCGGATCACAGGAAGCTTGTCAGAAATGGAACCAACAGTCTGCCTCACTGCAGGGAATCAGAGCTGGCATTGGGTGGGACACCCAGTGAATCATGAGCACTCCAGAATCTGAGATCCATAGCCATTTCCTCCTGCGTCTTCCCACGCAGGGATGGACTCATCCATCCCTGGGCGTTTAATGAAGAGGCTGGGCTGTCCTGTTGAGTGTCTCAGACGTGCGTGCTGTATTTCCAAGTCATGAGGTTGTTTTGTTATTTATGTGGAGCCATAAAACACAATAGGATTTTAAAAGTCTATTTCTATGCATAAAGCTGGCATACATATTCTGAAATCCATGCATTTATTTTCATTATCCTCATAACATACCAATAGCCCATGAATTATCAGTCCTGTGCTTGCACCTTTTACAAACCCCAAAACCTGGCATAATGAACAATTTTTGAATACTTAAAATGATTACTTTGGGTATTTATAAGAAACACTTTTGTCCCTGGCCCCGGTATCAGAAGCTGTCCACTATTGCCCACAGCAGGTGAGAAGTTCACACCTGCACGCCCATAACCCCCACACATCAAGCCGGGATGCTGCCCGTCCTGTGGATCATTCCGAATCTCCATAATAAATCCCCGTTTCTGCAGGTGTCATGCAGCAATTTGTATGAATCATAGCGGTGATTTGACAGTGTCTGCTGTGATAGCCGAGGCCTCGCCTAGGGGATGAGCAATTCCTTGGGGAGATGTAGACGCGCTGCGCTGCTCTTCAGAGGCCTGCACTCGCCCTGCTTGCCAGGACTGAGTGCCAGAGACGCTCCGAAAGTTATTTAAGCAAAGAGGACAGATCTCTGTCTTCCAAGACCACCCTGAATTCTTAGTGAGGCACGACTCAGAGGAAAGGATGAAGAAAATGTGAAGATCGGAGATTCCCAAAACAGTGAAAGAGGAGAATATGCCGCTCCAGGCTGGATTTTTCATGGCTGATCTGATAGTCTTAGAATTACCAGGTTTTTATTTTCTCTGAGATAGACTGAAGTCTAAATTCATTTTTTTAAAAATGGCCATCCAATTAAAATATGTAAACGATTTTTTAGTTTTCCTTCTTTTTGCTCAATTTAATCAATGTAGTTCCAAAATAATTGGTTGCTAATTTCTTGCAATGTAGAAAAGAATGAGTAATTGGGCACAGGGTTGGTGGTGTTCTTCTTTTCACCCCCTGTTGATCAAAGGGAGGCCCTTTAAGAAGGTGATGCGAAAGTGGTGGGGAAGGGGTGAACAGTGTTTAATTGTCTTATTATTTTCTTTTTAGTATTGAGCACATCGCTGGCATTCAGTAATTACTTATTAACTGTATTAGACCTCTGAGCTTGATTCCCCACTGTTGCTAAACAACCAGAGTTGCCAGTATGAGGAAGCAGTGGAGCATGGGCTAACCAAGCCTGGGTGGTTGCTGGTTTTCAGTCCTAAGGCTGTTGGCCAGGTGTCAGGCACCTGAGACGCTTCCTGACCCTCAGGATGACAGAAATACTGGGGGACAAGGGCTGCTTCTCTGGTCTTACAGTTCTGTTTCTTTTTCACAAAGTGGCCCTGGATGAAACTGGAGAGATGGCTGAGCTGGACAAGTATGGTTATGAGCGCATGAGTGTCTGGATTCAGTTTTTCAGCAACCATACAGACAAGCTTGGTCTGGAGGCACATGCTTGTCTCCCCAGCGCTGGAGAGGCAGAGACACAAGAATGTGTGTGGGGCTCCCTGGCCAGCTAACCTCTCGCTCACTGAGGGATCTCCAAGGGCTTGCCTGTCCAGAAGACAGCAAATGCTTGAGAAACAACGCCAAAGTTGTGAGCACTGGACACAACCAAGTGTGAGGATGCTGTCCTGAATGAACATGAATTGTTTGACATGAGCAGAGCCATGCCAAGGAGCCAGTGCCTCAGACCCAATAGAATGGACAGCCCTCCCAGGGTGAGGTGGAGAGGAATGGCAAGAGCTTCCTGTGGTCCAGGTGTGAACACTGACCACACGTACAAAAAAGTGACCACATGGCCCTTTCCTTCTGGATGGTTAGGGCCTGAAGATCGGTTCCCGACAGACTTTTCCTGTGGAGTTTACCTAAGACCCCCCCCTCCCCGTAGAGCTGGCTAGAGTACCCTTCTCTCTGTGTTTAACTGTATGTAATAATCCTGCCCTCTGTTTGGTTGTGTGCATACCTCTGCCTCCTTGAGAGTTCAGCTATAAAATAAACACAGTGAGCTCCTGGAGTGTGGTGGCCTCTCCACGTGGAGCCCCGGCCACTCGGGGGTTCTTCATCCAGTCCCTCACTGCTCTGGTTGGGTCAATCCATGCAGCTGTGCAGAGTACTCTAGCCTCCCCATGCACACATGTGTACACATACACCTTTACACCCTCACACGCATGCCCATGTCCACACCAACACACCCAAACACACATGCACACACATACATGTACCTGCACAAACACTTGTACCCCTCCCGATGAACACGCACACAGACACACTCTCCTAAGAATCAGTCATGTCCTTTTGGGGTCCCTGAGTATTAGGAAGTCTCCAGAGGCTTCCCAAGAGGGTAAAGGAAGCATGCCTAAAGCTTCCTAGCCCTTCTTTTTCAGCTGGCTAAAACACCATTTCAGAGAATAACTGGATGACTCTCTTTACTGAGCAAGAAGGTTTTAGAGAAGAGGAGGAAATAAATGCAACTGCCCAAAGCTGCAGAAGCTACATGACCCAGGGCTGATATCCCTGAAGTTTGGAGCTCATCCCTCAAAGCTGAATACAACACACAGTGACAGTGACATGCTCCACCCTCTCTTCCTTATTCTGGACGATGCCCTGTGTGGTCCAGTTGTCTGCAGTCTGAACTTAGAGGCTTGGCTTTTGGTAGAATCAGAAAAATTCTATATTGTAGCTCCTTGATCATGGGAACATTTGGACCCTGACGGCCATTATAGCTCTGGTTAGCCCCTCGCGGGGCACTCTGGGAAGTTGTAGGAGCAGATAGTATTTGGACACGAAGGTGCTGGGGCATGGCTTCATCCCAGTTACTAGCACCCACCAGCAAAATCATGACCATCTATCACACATTGTCCTTTCCCTCGTGCTATTTCAAGAGGAAAGTTTTCAAGACGAACACTGCAAAGTGGGTATTATGTTGATTTATGCTAATCAGTTTCATAGATGCTGTCATATTCCATTCTTAAGTAATGACGCTAGTGAAATATCCTCGCCTCTTCTGTTATCTTGCAAACAGTCTGGTTGTGTCAGAGCAGAAAATTCAGGGAGCCGCCACCGCCACCTCTGCTGTGTGATGGCTTCTGTCTCCAGAGGCTTTGCAGAGAGTGGAGGGAAGGGATGATGGTGGAGGGCTTGTGCTTCTGCTGTCTCGTTTCCCTGGGAAGGGAAGCAGTGGGAAAAGTTCTTCTTTCCTGGCCCCCAGGATGTATAGTGTGTATGTCTGAGAACGTGCGAATTTATAGCAACTCGGCTGCCACATTTTATTTTTGTGACAGTCTTCCCTTTGCGGCTGGTGTGAGTGCTGGATTTCAGGCGATCCTGCCTGCTCATAAACAGTGACCCCTCCACTGCTAAAGTGAGGGCTTGAGAGGCACTTCGCAGAGATGAGGTTATCTTAAAGAAAGCGTCTCTCCTGGAGATTGAGTTCATGGTTCTGGACACTGAGTTTGGAAGCCTTGTGGTGGGTGGGGTGTTTGTGCCCCTGCATAGAGTGAGGTGAGGATGAAGGGCCTCTTCCTGGAGATAAAGATATGCTATGGTGGTGAACTTGAAGAAAGTAACTGGTTGGCAATCCACGGCGGGCAAATTACTTTTTTTTTAGCATCAAGGAAGGTGCTGGTTTCAAGCTTCCTATCATTCAACAAGGAGTGCATTCTGTCTGGATTCTTCCCACCCTGGGCCCACTGGGTAACCGGCTAGCTATTCCAATAAGGGGCTTCCAAACAAGAACCTCAGTGTGCTGCTACTTGAAGATGTTCTCTGCTTTGCACCCTCCTCATGTCTGTGTTACAGTCTAGCAAAAAGGCACTGACAAAACAGTGTCTTCAGAAATGTGCTCAGCAAACAAGCATGAGGTCCTGAGTTCTCTCCACAGGACTCACATGAAGGTCAGGGTGTGGTACTGCTTGCTTGTAATTTCAGCACCGGAGGAGAGACAGGGCATGTCCAGGACTTGTTGGCTAGATAGTCTAGCCAGTTGGGTGCTTTCCAGGTTTAGTAAGAAACTCTGTCTCAAAAATAAAAACACCTGACATGGACCTCTGGCCTTCACAGGTACACTCCACAGACACATTACACACACACACAGGTCTAGGTTGGTGACACTGTTATACGCTTTTAAAAAACCAACCAACCAAACAAACAAACAAATGAACCCAAACCCCTTCCTGGGTTCTCTGGGTGACTTCTGCCAAACCTGTGCCTAGGATGGCTCCCAACCAAGGGACAACTTGTCATCCAGGTCTTTGGTGGAACACTCAGTATGAAAAGAGTATATTAGGGAAACAAGGATGGCCATTGACCCTTCAGTGATAACACTCAGTAACCATAACAGCATGATGTAGTAATGACTTGCTAGTTGCTCTGGACCATGCATGTCTCTCTGTGGGAAGGCTCAGGCTGTTTGACTCATCTCCATCACGGAGCTTGTCTAGAAAGCTTTGGTGGAGCAGGACCTCTGTATGAGCTAGATAAAAGCCAGCAGAGGTCTGCAGGGTAAGACCATCACTGCACACTCAGGTAGCTGAAGCTTCTTGTGCAACCACAAAAGCATTCGTGAACAGGTAAAGAAAAGACTCTATAACAACACAAAGACAGCAAAAGATAAAGCCCAGCATTTCGGCACTGTGTCCTGGGAAACTGGGTTCCTGATAACTCAAAGGTGACTACCATGCAGGCTCCGGTTGGGATCCTGTGTTTCTTCTCAAGACTGAACACCACTTCTTACTCACAGGGAGTGCTAACAAGTTGTCACACTTTGCTCTTCCACTGTGACATGTGGCCTCAGTGTCTAGATTTCAGCTTCTCGGTCACTTCGGACACTGAGTGTCTGTGCTTTAATTACTGATAGTCAGCTGTCTCTGGGCTCTGTGATACTCTGTCCAAAGCAAAGGTTGCTCTAGCAGCCTGGAATTGAGGGTGCCACACACACTGTGACACAAGGTATCTTAAGAGGCGCAGCCTCCGTGGAAAGAGAAGCAGGTTCTAGGCCATACCTGTCTGGTTATAGATTTAACCAAATGAATGCAATACCCACATCCTAGGTAGGATGCAGTCTCCCTCAGCATTATAATGTCTGTAAAGTGACTGCTTGCCATGGCCAGTAACTCACCAGGAAGGGAAGAAGTGATAAATAGCCTTGGTGGGGGTGGGGACAAGGTAAGCTTGGTGGGGGAAGGGTGGTGAATCCGCTTGGTGGAGAGTCCCTCTACTCCCTTCCTTTTTTCCTGCTTGGTGTTTGGACTCCAAGAACAATGACAGTGTAAGGAACCAGCTAGAGATGAAGTGCAGTTCTTTTCTGTTTTTGACATCTGGGTGTCATTTTGCTAGTGAGTGGGTGTGTGTGGTTTGCAGGGCCTGGGGAGGGGGAGATGGGGAAGGTCTAGTGTGATCTGGTATTTACCTCTCCAATAGCATCATTCAAAGACCAGGAAAGAAATCCGATGTTTGCCATGACTAAATGACAGTATTTATTATGTACTCACAAAGGGGTAAAAAAAAGCTACTGTTGATTATTTTGACATTAAATTGCTTGCAATACATGAGGGACTAATTATGACATGGCACGCTTCATCCTGCCACCTGAATTAGAAGGAGTTTTAAAGAAGGACCTGTATTCACAAAGCTAGTACACAGCAAAGACACAGCTCTTTCTTCACTGTTATTTGTCTGAGGGCTGCCTAGGACCGGAGTGGCCTAGTTGGTTGAAGCATCCATGCGCAGACTAGCTGCAGAAATGGGTTGTTGGTTCTGTCCCTCACAGACAGTTGTCATTCCTGGCTGGCTTACATGACTGTGTGGAGAAGGCTCCTCCTCCCTACCTGGCAAGCAGGAGAGGAAAATGGCTTGTCAGGAAGCCGGTGTTCTCAAGTGCAGGTGCAGCAGTTGCATGTGTTTGACCATCAGTACCTGCACGGATGTTGATGAGGGACATAGAAAACAAGAGCGTGGGGTCATCAGGTCTTAGCAGATGGCCACAGAATGGAGATAGTCAGTGTGCCCTGGCAGTGTTAGGTGCCCTTCTTCTTGTTACTTGCAGAGAGGAATGGAGACTTTCCAGTTCATGGCGCTAAGATGCATCATAGTCCTCAGACATCATCTGAAGATCTTTGTACTTTTCAGTGTTCTCAGGCTTGAATGTAGAACTGTCCAAGGGTCTATCATTTTGTCTTGATTATTAAAATTTAGAACAGCATCATCCAAGGCAGAAGAGAAGGCAGAATCCCCCTGCATACTTCCAGGGGATGTGTGAACAAGCACATAGACTTATCACAGATAGGGCACCAATAGGTAAAAACATGATTCTACGAGTTTTTTGAGGCTAGTTACAAGTACAGGTGAGGGGGCTACTCTCAGAAGTGCTGATGACTTAAAGGCAGTTATATCCCTGAAAAGCCCATCAATAGTATGTGTGGTAACTCATGAAAGGTACAGCCCTAAATGTGTAAGCAGCTCAACAGACCAGTCTCCTTCCCAAGCAGTCTGCACAGGGCTTATTTAACCTGGATGAGAGAGGGGCTCAGTGAATCTTGTAAATTTTAGGGTCTTTTTGAGACTTGTGAGTTATTTGCTTCCAGCATCTAAAATAGCTTTCCTCCAAGATAGTTATTTCAGTTCAGGGGATACTGCTACCCTAAGCTCCCTTTTCATGTCTGCATAAGATGTTTCTCCTGTAAGTGTGGATATGACAGGACATGTCACTGGACATGACAGCATCCAATCAGCCATGGGGCAGGGCACTAGGACAGGCCACCGTGCGAGCAATAGAGAAGAGGCCCACCTAGAAATCCCTTGTTGCCCAATGACTTCTTCTGACCTCTGGATTGATAGGTTATTCTGTGTTGAGCTCCGGGTGTTAAAAAATGAAACAAAACAAAACCCAACCAATCCCCTTCACCATAGAAAAATGGGCAAGAAGGGCTTAGCTGTAGCAATGGCCTGTGGTTTCTAGTCATGGCTTTCAGAACACCCTAACTTTAGCACTATATCCCCCTCAGTCAGTCCCTGCCTGTGACAATTCAGCCTAATTACTTTGATGGGTAAAGGTACCTGGGAAGCTGGTTTGCTCGGTCTCTAGTGTGCCCCCCCTGGATTCTCTCCTGACAGTGTCCAGCGTGAAGTTCAGGGAGAAGACTCATGGCTCCTTTCACGACTAGTCATAGTGCATTCTGGTCTGAGAGGCCAGTGAAGTAGAAGCAGAAAATAGCAGAAACACTTGTGGAACCCCAGCTCAGAGAAGGGGCTCCTGGCTCAGGGTCAAAGAAGACCTAGGATCCTCCTGATGTGCAACATCTTTTCTAATGACAGATTTGGGTCTCTTCATCCAAAAATCTTGTGTCAAATCTTGTGGAAAATGTGCTTATTGTAAATTCATGATATAATTTATTTAGCTGGAAAAATAATACTTTATTTACAAACGCCTAACTATTATGAGAAATTCCAGGGATCTCCCTTTGGGAACCAAAGCAACTGTCATCCTCCAAGGAGTTTCTCTGCCTCATTTCTGTTCGTCTGTCCTATTTCTATACCTAATATAATAGAAAAATCCAATAGTGTTGAAGTTAAATAATACATTTTTCCCTCCTAGAACCAATAAATCTGTTTAAAGATGCATTACTGCTTCTCTTGAGGGATAATTTAGACTATGTATCAAAAAAGGAAAATCAATAGTTTTTTTCTGTTACAAATAATTGCCTGTTTGACTCTTTCCCACTTTTTCTTTTTTATTTATTTTGGCTTCAACATATTTCTGCTAGAAACTGCCTCATGCTTCACATCCAGACCAGGAGGAGTTTCTGTCTTGTGGTCAGCCATGCCCTCTCCTGGAGCCTGGGAGATTCCCATGCGTGGTGCCAGGAGAGGCAGGCTCACAGGAACTGCAGCCTCACAGGAGGGTGTCCTAGCAGGGCCTCAGTGGGCAATAATAGCTGGGCACGGGCACAACAGGGAACACCATCAACCAGGCAAGAGGCACGCTGGCAGCCTGTGAGAGCAGGGACAGTCTGGCTGTTGTCCTCAGGACTGAACTAATTAATTGTACAATGGCATCATGCACTAATGACAGTGTGGCACACTCAGCTTGAGATGCCCTTCAACGAACTGGACTGTGAGAGGGTGGTCAGAGGAGATTCCTCTCTTCAGAGGGTTGAGAGAACTAGTGGAGCATTTTCCTCTCAGGCTTCTGGAAACAACTATTTGACGGACGCAGCTCAGTTGGAAGGGTCCTTGTCTAGGGTGCAGGAAGCATGGGGTCAATGGCCAGGGTGGCAGAAAACCAGGCATGGTGAAACCCAGGCTCAGCAGAAACCCCAGTACCAGGGAGGCGGAGACAGAAACATCAACGCAACGTCGTCCCTCACCTATGTCAAGAGTCTGAACCCAACCTAGGTGAGGTAAGCCTGTCTTAAAACAACATTTTTTGAAAAGCATGATGTTACCTTGACTAACATATGCCAAGATCTGTGAGAGTAGCATTCAATATTTAATTCATTAGCCACCACAGTTAATTCATTAGCCACTAGTAAAACCAAGTACTAAGAGAGAGCAAGGAAGTAGAAGAATGATGGAAACAGCCCAGAGGAGGTCCAGGCTGAGGCCTCTTCCTCTGGCAACAATAAGGAAATGGTTTTTTTTGTTTGTTTGTTTGTTTGTTACCTCAACGGAAGGTTCAAGGGTGGGCTTGCCTTTTAAGTGAAAGAAAACTAGAGCGAAGGTGAGGTCTCCTCAAGGAAGCAGGTCAGGATGAACACACAGTGAGAGGTGACATAATTCCAACAGGGACACAGGTGGCTCCGTGTAGCCAGTGGGATGGCCATTTGGAAACAGTTGCTTCTGGGGAGAGCAGCAGGCTCACCTCACTTCACCGCAGGCGTGCGTGACCGCAGCAAATGTGAAGTGAGGCTTGCAACGAATTCATTTAGTTTAGCTCGACTCTCAAGCCAGGTAAACAGCCTAGGGAAGAACTGGCTGCAGCTGGT
>CM053764.1:42483716-42546725 GCA_028658305.1 Pachyuromys duprasi
TGAGACACCTACCAAAAAGAGTTTGAAAGTCAGATGTGACCAACTTTAGTCCCTGAACAATATCTATGGCTGACAAAACCAATTATAATTTTCTCAAGCATTGCTTTTGTTCAGAATGACCATGAGAACAACTACTGAGATGCCAAGAGGCAAGGCTCCTTCAAAGGCAACAACAGATGGTGGGGCATTTCAGAACCAGCAAGTAGGCTGGTCTGCTCAGGGTAGTGATTTAAATTCCTTGTCCACAGTGATATAGTCTACACTAGACCTTTACCCATTGGGAAGATATCTGGATCACCAAGAGAAAATTTATTAGGTTCATCCAATGAGATATTAATACTTTTGAAAAAGTAAAGTCCCCTCTATTTCTATTTGACAGCTCACAACCACCGTTAACTGCAGCTCCAAAGAATATGATACCCTCTTCTGGGCTCCATGTTATTACCCTAATCTTAACCCTCTGGTTAATTTGCTTTCCTCCCAGCCTACATCCCAGAATACTTGCACTTTGTAGCTTTCTTGATCCAGCTCCTCTCTCCCAGGTTACCTGGACCCCTCCCCTGGCTGAGTCTCCCAGATCCTCTAACTACTTCTCCCCTGCCTGGGAGTAAGTCCAGGCCTAGTCTCTCCCCTACTCAGTGATTGGCTGTAGCTGCTTTATTGACATATCAGGGGACCATTTGGGAGCAGAGTTTATACAACATTAAGGCAGGAGATTCTCAGAATGTGGCTTGCAACCAGATACGGGGGAATAGAAGAAATCAGCATTTGAATTACGCCATAACCTCATGTCTACAGTACCCGGAGTATTTCACCCCTTTTCTTAATCACTGCTGATTTCTCAGCTCCAGCTGAGCAGCATCATTTGTCCCTGGAAAGTTTTCACTTCAGTGGTTCTGGTCTCTTGTTTATCATGAATGATTCTTCAACCCCAGATAACCAGAAGTGCAGCTTGTTGATTCATAACAACCCTCATAAAGGCTTTAAAGGACCCTCAGACTTTCCCCGGAAACTTCGCAAGCCTCCAGCGTCCGCACAGCTCTCAGCATTCTGACTCAAGGGCCCACAGCACAGCCCGCTGCACTGTGAGCAGACAGTGCTTCTCCAGCCCGAACTGCTACTACAGCCCTGGCCCAGACAGGTGGTCAGGTCTGGCACAGCAACACCCTACAGCGAGGTACCAACTTCTACATTAGCTGTGACAAACATAATGTCCAGTTTAGGGAGGGAAGGGTTTATTTCAGCTTACATTTCCACCTCACAGTCCATCACAGAAGGAAATCAGGGCAGTCACCCAAGGCAGGAACCTAGAGACAGGAACTAAAGCAAAAGCCATACAGGAGTGCCGCTTATCAGCCAGGGGGCTGGCCTCCACATCAGGCACCCATTGAGCAAACACTTTGCATGTTTGCTTACAGGCCAATGTTATGGAGGCATTTTCTCAGTGCTGGTTTCCTTGTCTCAGACACGTGTAGGTCTGCTCCTGAGCACTGCTGGCTCATTTCACTTTATTTTCTACCTACATACAGGTGCAGGTGGTATATAAAGAAAATCTTGTGGGCTGGGAGCTCAGTAAAGTACTCACTGTGCATGGGGACCTGAGTTCGAGCCCCAGAACTGACATAAAAACCTAGCACAGTGATGTCGGTCTGTAATCACAGTGCTGCTAGGGCAGGCACAGGTGGGTCCCTGGGGCTCTCTGCCCAGCCAGTTTATTTGGAGCACCCCAGGCCTGTGAGAGGCCCAATATCTTGAACTCATGAAAGTGATAGCACCTGTGAACGGACATCCATGCTTCATCTCTGTTCTCCAAGTACAGAGGCGTACATGCACCAGCACATGAGGAAACGCACATACACACCTTATTTTCCCTCCAGGTCTATGCTATTCAATAATATTTTTAACATGGAAGCTGTTATATTTGTGTCTCAATTCAGCTTCTATTGATAATGAATGCTTGGTACACTGCCAGATGCCATAAAACTGGCATAAAGAAATCCTTTCTCGTCTTCCCAAGTTTGCAACACAGGAAAAAGCAGCCATTAGCAGAAGCTGCACATAAAAGCGTGGGCCTAATTTAGGCATAAAATGCTTACATCTCAATTGTTTCGCCTAGGCGTCTTGCTATCCATTATTATTTTTTGAGGCTTTCCATGGTGGCTTCTTTTTCATCACGAAGGATTACCTATTAATTTTACGTAAAATGCCCCTCACGAGCCTTTCTCCTGAGGAAGCTGCTCTTGTCAGGTTTCCGTTCGTGTCTTTGCCGTCAGCCCCTCCACGCTGACCTCTGAGCTGCAGAGGGCTCTGCCACTCTTCTCGTTTATTTCATTTCATTTGCTTTTTGTTATTTTTGAACGGAAATTTGCCAAACTGCCAAATACCATTGCCAGTTTTTCTGGATTTTAAAACTAATTTCGGCTCTGATCATTATTTGGACAGACAAGTGTATGCTTCTTCATTTTATCATAGTATCTGTCACAGTAATACAGCAGCAGAGCTGCAGATGGGACCAGCCCCGTGTTACAGCATGAGCCCCGGCAGGCAGAGTTCACCAAGGTGGGGTAAGCCCAGGCCACATCAGTGCCCACTCACTGATTATCTTCTTAGCCTTTTGGGTCCCTTTTGGTGGTCTGGAGGTATCTGCAATGGTCCATCCTTAATTCCTATTCATCTTCCAAGACACAGTATAACAGGTGAGCAGACTTTTCAGTTAGCCCATCTGCCGGGCAGTCCTGTCCACTCCATGGTCCTCATTGGATCTGCCCTGATGTTATCTATCAGCTTGTCTCTTGGGGGACCATGAGGAAGGTCCTATGTCCTCAGCCTGCCAGGACTGGCAGGGAGCTGGTCCTTGGATAGTGCTACTAGAGGGACATCAGATGAATTCATTGACCAGCATCTCTCTCTCTCTCTTTGTGTGTGTGTATGTGAGTGTGTGATTGAATGCCTCTGCACATGGAAATAGAGCCCAGAGCAGGACACCACAGGAGGTCCTCTATCACTCTGAATTATTGTCTTGAGATAGGTTCTCTCTTTTTTCTCGTTGAGATTTTTAAAAATTTATTTATATATTCACTTTGCATCCTGATCATAGCCCCTCTTCTCTTCTCCTGATCCCATCCTCCCTCTCTTTCCCCCTTTCCTCTCCTCTGTTCCTCAGAAAAGGGGAGCCCTTCCCACTAACCTACCCCAGCTCATCAAGTGGAGTCAGGACTGAGTGAGTCCTCTTCCCCTGTGGCCTGGTGAGATAACCCTTACACAGGAAAGTGATCAAAAAACAAGTAAAGAGTCCATGTCAGATACAGCCCACTCTCGCCTTACTGGGGAGCCCACATGAAGACCAAGCTGCTCATCGGCTACATCTGTGTAGGAGGCCTAGGTCCGATCCATGCATGGTCTTTGGTTAGTGCTGCGGTATCCTCAAGCCCCATTGGGCCTTGGTTTGTTGGCTCTGTTGGTCTTTTTGTGGAGCTCCTATCACCTCCAGTTTCTTTTATTTTTTCTCTCAGTTTTCCGTAAGACTCCCTGTGCTTCGCCCAATGTTTGGCTGTGAGTCTCAGCATCTGTTTCCATCTGGTGCTGGGTGGAGCCTCTCAGAGGACAGCTATGCTAGGCTCCTATCTGCAAGCATAGCAGAGTATTATTAATAGTGTCAGGGGTTAGCTCTCTCCCATGGGGTGGGTCTCAGGTTGGGCGAGGCATTGGTTGGACAGTCCCTTAATCTCTGCTCTGTCTTTATCCCTGCACAACTTGTAGGCAGGGTATATTTTGGGTCAAGGTTATTGTGAATGGGCTGGTGTTCCTCTCCCTCCATTAGGAGTCCTGTCTATTTAGAGGCTGTCCTCTTCAGTCTCCATGACCCCTGCTACTAGGAGTCTCAGCTAGAGTCACCCCCCTATTCTCTCAGAAGCCTACCCTGTCCTAGATCTCTAGCTTGTCACAGAGATGCCCCACCCACAGTTCTCTTCTCACTGCAGGCCCTTTGTCCCCCCATGCTACCCTCCTCCGCAGGTCTGATCTCCACCCTCTCCATCCTCATTTCTCTCCGCACTCCCTCTCCTATCTTGTTCCCTCTCTTCAACCACTACCACTGTCCATTCTATTTCCCCTTCTGAATGAGGTTTAAGCATCCATCCTTGGGTCCTCTGTGTTACTTATCTTTTTGGGTCTGCGAATTGTAGTATGTTTATCTTGTACTATATGGCTAATATTCACTTATAAGTGAGTATATACCATGTGAGCCTTTCTGGGTCTGGGTTACTTCACTCAGGATGACCTTTTCCAGTTAAATCCATTTCCCTACAAGTTTCATGATTTCTAAATAGCTGAGTAGCGTTCCATTGTGTAAATGTACCACAGTTTCTGTCCTTGAGGGACATCTAGGTTGTTTCCAGATTCTGGATATTATGAATAAAGCTGCTATGAACATAGCTGAGCAAGTGTCCTTGTTGTATGGGAGAGCATCTTTTGGGTTTATGCTCAGGAGTGGTATAGCTGGATCTTAAGGTAGAGCTATTCCTAATTTTCTGAGTAAGCACCAGACTGATTTCCAAAGTAGTTGTATAAGTTTGTACTCCCACCAGCAATGGAGTAGGGTTCCCCTTTCTCTACATCCTTGCCAGCATGTGTTATCACTTGAGATTTTGATCTTAGCCATTCTTTTGGATGTAAGATGGAATCTCAGAGTTGTTTTGATTTGCATTTTTCTGATGCCTAACAAGATTAAGCATTTCTTTAAGTGCTTCTTGGCCAGTTAAGATTCCTCTGTTGAGCTCTGTAGCTCATTTTTTAAATTGGATTATTTTAGTTGGTGGTGTTTAATTTCTTGAGTTCTTCATAAATTCTGGATATTAGCCCTTTGTCAGGTATAGGAATGGCTAAGATCTTTTCCCAATCTATAGACTGAATCAAATGGACCTAACAAATAGCTACAGAACTTTTCACGCAAACACAAAAGAATTTACCTTCTTCCCAGTACCCAATTTTGATCTCCAAAATTGATCATATAGTTGGTCGCAAAGTAAACCTTAATGTTGCAAGAAAACTGAATTAACTTTATAAGATCACTGTGAATTAAAGCTGGACCAACCACAGAAAGCCTATACACTCATGGAAACTGAACAACTCTCTACTCAGTGACCACTGGGTCAAGGAAGAAGTAAACAAAGAAATTAAAGACTTCCTAAATTTTAATGAAAATGAAGGCACAACATACTCAAATTTATGGGACACAGTGAAAGCAGTGCTAAAGTTCATAGCACTAAGTGCCTTCACAAGGAAATTGGAGAGATCTTATACCAGCAACTTAACAACTCACCTGAAAGCTTCAGGAAAAAAAAAAAGAAGAAGAAGCAAACATACCCAAGAGGAGTAGATGTCAGGAAACAATTAAACTCAGGACTGAAATCAATAAATTCAAAACAAAGAGAACAATACAAAGAATCAATGAAGCCATAGCTGGTTCTTTGAGAAAATCAACAAGATAGACAAACCCTTAACTAAACTAACTAAAAGGCAGAGAGACACTGTCCAAATCAACAAAATCAGAAATGAAAAGATGGATGTAACACTGAGGAAATCAGAGAATCATTGGGTATTACTTCAAAGGCCTGTGCTCCACAAAATTGGAGACACGCTCTCTTAAAGTACCAGAAGCTCACCATTTTGTCCAGCTTGGCTCAGACCTAGACAGTTCATTCTGTCTCTTTTCAGTGCTGAGGCTGAAGGTGTGCACAGCCACACTCAACTTTTTATGTGGCTGCTGAGGATCAAATCCAGGTTCTCCTGTTTAGACAGCAAGCACTCTAACGTACTGAGCCATCTCCTCAGCTGCTATATGCTTTTATATTAAAATAATTATTTGATGTGCCTGTGAGTTTGCCTGCACATATGTCTGTGTACTTATGCATGCCCGGTGCCTGTAGAGACCAGAAGGAGGCATTGTCTTCCCTAGAACTGGATTTACTGAGACCCAAACCTGGGTCCTGTGGAAGAGCGATCCGTGGTCTTAACCACGGAGCTACCTCCAGCTACCCAGCCCCTGTTCTTATGAGGATGCTGGCTATATTGAGTAAGGGTCTCCCTAGTGAATTTGTTTCTTCTGTGTTTATTTAATGTTTTTGAGAATTTCATTCGTGAGCCCTGTCTGTACGTCATTTCTTCCCTCTCCAACTTCTCCCATGTTCCACCCATCCCTCTTAAATATATGACATCTTATTTAACTATAATTTATTATTAGTATTATTATTTAACATGACACAATATAGCTTGCTGCATCCATTTAGTGTTTTCCCTGTGGATATGTGTTTAAGGTTGGCTGATCCTCCCTTGTTCAGTAGCCATGACTTTGATGTGGCTCTTTGACTAGGGTGGGGCCTTGTGACATTTCCCTGATGTCAGCTGGTGTTGTCCTGCCACGTCAGGTCTTGCTTGGATGGCCATGTTGTTAAGGTTTCATGGGCGCAGCTCTTCTGTCATTTACGGGAGCACCTCACAGCGGACTTCCTGGTCCTGTCGCTCTCACAGTCTTTCCACTTTCTCTTAGCCATAGGTGGGGTTTGTGCTGTGGACAGATCAACTAGGGATGCACACACCACAGCCAACTGCACTCAGCCCTTCTATAAAGTTGCATCCTTCTATAAAGTTCCCTGTCCGCTGTAAAAAAAAGTTTCTTCAAGGAGGGATAAGAAGCCCACTCCATGTGGGTATAAAAATGAGAATTTAAATTGTAGTTAGAAAGGAGGCTGCTTTAGGAAAATGGCAGTTGCAGTTTCTTCTCTAGAGTCCATGGCCTCCCCAGCCCCTGGTGGTTGGCTGAGTTTACAGTAGTGGCCATAAATTCTCTCTTATTGAGCCTGACTGATGTCCACTTAGATGATTTAGGTCCCCTTCCACATGTCCCAGGATTGCTCCCTTGGGGATACCTTGCTGTGTTTTTTATTGTTATTCACCTCCTTTTAAAAAGAATCTTGCATGGGAGATTCACATCCTAAGGTCCAGGATTAAGGTGTCAATACCTAAATTTGGGTCACACCAAGCAGTCCACAGCACCTGTCACTAGTTGTTTTTGCTCTTTCCTTCTCAATCTCTCTTCCTATTACTCTTCTCTGTGGACTCTCTGACAAACTTTCCCCTTTGTGAGTCAAGTTCCTCGGATCTCGGTTTTCTACCAGGCCCTTGCTCAGCCTCTGCCTTGACGCTTTTGTGAGGCTCTTGCTTTGGGCCCACATTCTGCACATCCTCGAATCCTGACCATTTCATCACTTCTTCTATTTCTGAAGCCACACATGACTACCTTCCATTTATTTATCTTGGCCGGCATTACCAGCTTATTCCTTTTATTGCTCCTTTGCCTCTGGTACTTAACATACTAAGTTCGCTAAATGCTTCTTGACACCAACTACGTGCCAGGCTCTGTGTGAGGGGAGCCTTGACCTAGGCGCCACTCCAGGAGCAGAGTTTCACAAGGAGTTAGACCCGCAGACTTGCAGCCAAGCCTAAGTAAATGCTGGCTAAACAGAGAGTGGTTGACAGTGTTCTCAGACCATCCGGACTGCAGGAAACAGGCACTGGGGTGGTACCCACTTTGTACAAGGACCAAAGAAGACTGTCCAGATTCTGCCATAACAAACAAGGGAACCATTAATATACTTGTTGTCATGGTGGTCATTAATGTTGAGAAAGAATGTTATCATCATTAATCATTAATGATTAATCATTAATGTTCAGGAAGAATGTGACATGAGGGTGTACCCTTGAAGGTATGGGAGCTGGCCAGGGTAGGGGAACCCGGGAGAAGAAAACCAGGAGAAAGAGGAGATATGGAAGTGCTGAGCAAACCCAGGAGCCTGGGAGGGCAGAGCACATGGTGGTTTGGCAGGACAATTGGCCATGGCTGGGCTGATGCTCCATGTGGTGCCCAGAGTGAGTCTGTACCCATCCTAGGGCGAGGATGAGCTAAGGAGGGCCGCTGGATACTGTGTGTGTCAGGGTTCGCTAGAGGAAGAGAGCGGATAGAATGGATATGTACAGTGTGATATATATGACTGGCGTCATTAGGTTAGCTTACGTATGTGTTTATGAAGTCCATGACAGCTAACCCCACACCAGAGAGGCTGACGACCTGGGAGTCTCCCAGTTCATGGAAGTCTTCAGAAATCCTCTCCTGCCTCTGCTGTTGTCACGGAGGCTTGTTGCCTCCTTCTGCTAACCTAGGCTTAGTAGTGGAAGCTTCTAGCCTCTGTACAGTCTAACCTAGGCCTAGAATGTTTTTAGCTCTGGGACTTACTGCTGAGTAAGCTCACCCATACTTGTTCTTTCTAATTCAACTCAGCTGTTCAGGCTCAAACTCTTCTCCCAGTTGACTTACTCAATCTGCTTTTCTCTCTTGGCCCTGGAGTTGCTCTGTTTGGCTTCAAACTAACTCCGGCAATCTGTTCTAATCTTCTGGCTCCTTCTTATTCTCTGGCTCATTCAGTCTTCACCGAGTTCTCTCTCTGCAACCCATTTCTCTCTTGCTGTCCTGGTAAAATGGCCTCCCTCCTCTCTCTCTCTCTCTCTCTGCATTGCTCCTTAAACAGCTTCCCTTTCCTCTCCCTTCCTGAGAGTTGGGCGTATCCTATTCTGTCAAATCTTTCTCTCATTTGTCACTTTTTCTGTCACTCAAACATCACTTTCAAGCACGAGTGCTTCCTTCTACAAACTATCTTTGCCCTCATTTTTGGGGGATTAAAGGCATCTACCGACATGCCTGGACCTAAGCTTTTTTTTCCTTGAAACTTGCTCTATACCAGGCTGGCTATGAGCTCAGATCTGCTTGCCTCTGTCTCCTGGATTAAAGGCATGTTTGTGTTCTAGTTGGATCACACAGACCTAGAAGGTTTCTGGATGTGATCTCTTACCAGAGCAGCCATGTTCTGAATTAAAATTCCTCTACTCTCACCTCTTGCCTAACTTGAGTTTTGACTTAGGACATCCGGTACCATCCACAGCATTCAGCTGTACAGTTACACGGAGCCTCAGTGCATGGCATCCACGGAGCCTCAGTGCATGGCATCCACGGAGCCTCAGTGCATGGCATCCACTTCTGGTGGCTGCTGCTTCTCCACACTGTCATCCCAGCCTGTGTGCCTAACCCTCTGTAATGTTCTTTCCCTCTGTCCTTCCATCCTGCAGAGTCAGAAAGGGGGGTCGCAGTGTGGAACAGCCAAAGGCTCCGAACAGATAACTACCTCCTGCAGAGAGATTTTCAGTCTTTCTGTTCTCAGATTAAAAACAATGGCTGGTAAGAGCCGCCCCCGCCCCCTGCGCTGTTCTCTTCCTGTGTGTTCCTTCTTCTAGGTTGCAGGTGAAATTACTCCAGGGCTTCCTCCAAGCATAGACAGGTAGCTGGCTGGCTACTGTGTCTGTTCATTTTGCGACCCTCTGAAGCGCCACTCAAATTTCTTGAGCCATCCCCAGCTCTCCACAGCTGCAAACCTCTTCTCATCTCCCGGCTCAGTCAGTGTGGACATTAGTGCAGCTTAGCGCCTAGGACATCTGTGGTGCTGACCTGGTGGGGAGGAGTCAGGCACACTATTGTATTAAACATGGGTCCATCCAAGATGGCACAAAGTCTGTTCTTTTTCTTCTGCTCTGTGGGTCTTTAACTAACCTCCTCTCTGTCACACACACACACACACACACACACACACACACACACCCCTTATGTACCATTCCTTACGCACTAGTCATCTTGTTGTTCTGTTTGTTTTTCAGACAAGGCCTCTCACCGCCTTAAAGTGCACCGAGAATGCTAGTTTGGCTGCATGGTTGTTAGGCCTCACCTCCCTGGTGCTGGAATTACAAGCACATCATCATGCTTGGTCTCTTAAATATGGTTTCTAAGTCTCAAACTCAGGTTTTCATAGTCACACAACAAACACCAGCCACCAAAGACATTGTTCGAGACCACATTTGATGTTTTCTGTCCTGTATATGAATGCTTCCAGGATACAAATCACTTGTGTTGTTGTGAGATTGGAAACTGGGGTTCGGGGGTTCAGAGAACCTATCACAGGTGCCTGTTTCCCTTTCTTTAAGAGGAAATTCCTGTCAGAGGTGCTGGGTAAGAAAAGAGGCAGCTTCTGCCAGGGTGGCAGGAAACCCAGATGACTGGGATCTCTTCAGCCCAGCTAAGGTAGGAGACCATCCGGCCCTGGTGGAGGCCTCACGTTCTGGACCTCGAATGGAGAGAGCAGCTCTCTGTGCACCAAGCCGCCAGCCCGTGTTCTGACCCAGCCTCCTCAGGCAAGCCCGTCCCCTGGGGCAGAGCAGCTCCATCCTCTGCTGCATCTGGAACCACACATTTCAGCACATCTGGAGAGAGAGAGAGAGAGAAAAGCCACCCCCGGAGCAGAGCGTCGGTAAATGTCAGCTGCTTATTGACTTTACTATTTGGAAGCAAACTCAGAAGCAAAGCAACTGGAGTTCAAGTCTGGAGCCACGGCTGGTGGGCAGCGGGAGGCGGGTAATTGTGCCGGTCTGGGAATGCCGGTTGCCTGGGCGGGCAAGCAGTTCCTGACTGTCTTCTGCCTGCACGAGCTCTCGCGGCACAGCCCCGCTGTAATGAACTTGCTGCTATTGTTGCACTAAACACCAACAGTACAGGTTATTTTAATGGACATATTGCTTTAAACTGAGCGTTCACCATCTGTTCACTCCCTAATTCTGAATGCAAAAAGAACATATTTCACAATTACATCTGTAAGTAATGATATAGGTAATTTAAATGCATGTATATGTTCACACAATGCCGCAGACAGCTGGGTTTTTTTTTCCCCTACTCTTATGTTTCGGGCACAAATCAAGGGAAAATATTCACTGGCTCTTTATACAGTGCATTTTCCCATTTATGTGAAGTCATTTTTGCAGGAAATAAGGTTTTCTGCCCTAATTGTACCTAGGAGTTCAAGGCAAGCTCAGGAAACTAGATCACGGAGTCATTTTTACAATGCGTGCCTTGTCTCTGTCCAAATCCCCTCTGGCTTGAATGACAGTTTGGCAGATGCCAGGCATTAGAGCCATCAGTTTCAATAGATGTTCATGAGAGGCCAGCGCAGACTGTGTGCCCAGCATTTCTTTCTACTTCTCCTCTGGGGATAAAGCTATAAGAAATGCCCTCACTGAAGGCTGTATCTGGGGTGGGCATCAGTTTGCCGACAGGACAGCCACCTGCCAGTCTTACCAAGGACAGGAGTAAGTGTTGTTGTGAGGGGTGATTAAGAGCCAGAGGAGATGCTGTAGCTGGTGATTAGAGTGGCATATCCAGTGCCTGGGGCAGAAGTGGCCCTGTGACTTGGTGTGCTGCGCTTTGGGTCTACACTTCAAAGAAGGGGCTCAGAGGGCCACACCCAATGTGCAGAGCCCTGTAATGTAACTAAGGCTCACAGTATTCCAGGGTGACTTCAAGAGGTAATCTGCCAGATGGCAATGCTGATGTCTACTTTTCTTTTTCCTAAACTCAGGCCTTGAATATCGGCATGTAAGAGACGACGCAGCCCAGGACTGCTTTAGTGAGCGTTCCCTTCCTGCTCAGCACAAATACACAGAAAAAGCAATTGCCTTTGTGATGTTGCCAGGATGTTTAAGGAGAGCTGTTTAAAGGTCTTTGTGGTATCCAAGTCGCAGGCAAAGAATGGAGGAGCTTGCATGGTTTTCAGCAGGACACCATTGCTGTTTGCTCTCTGCGTTCCCATCATTTATTGTGCCTTTTCTTCTTGGCGTCCGCGTCTGAGCTGCCGAAGGGGATTTACATGGGACTTAGATTGCCATTTGCAAGGACTCCCTGTAGAGGCTTCCTGATCTGGCAGTAGTTTGGGTTGTTAGCTGCTTGGAGGTGATGCATTTAATATGTTTTTTTTCTTCCTCCTACAAAGGTGTGAGCTTGAACTGATGGAAGGGTTTATTTTTGGAACATTATTAACAGCTTAAAATATTGGAGGTGTTGTGTGAAGGGATAAAATTGCACTGAGGAGCGTGCAAAGTACATTTTCTTACTTGAATTTGTAGTGCTGAGGACCCAGGGCAGGGCCTTGTGCATACTAGGTGAGGGGTCAACACTAAGATATGTCCCAGTCTGTACATGATACAACTTTCTCACTTGCCCAATAAGAGAGGTTAGATGTATTGATCCCATAGAGCAGATCTTCTGTGGACATAGGTTTAGAAACAATTTAACAGCCAACCAACCAGCCAGCCAGCCAGTCAGACATCCATCCAGCCAGCCACCAACTAACCAACCAACCAACTAATCAACCAATCAACCAACCAACCAACCAACCAACCAGCCAGCTATCCAGGCAGCCAGTCAACTAACCAGGCATCTAGCCAGCTAACCAATCAACCAGTCAGCCAGCCAGTCAGCCAACTAAGCAATCATTCGTCTATCCACCCACCCAACCAACCACAGAGCATCTTCAATATTGAGATTCTTTGTTTTTAGCACCAATTGAACTTACTTAGAACTTTCAATTTTTCATTCATTCTTAAGTTAGTACTTATTCTCAGTTTGATGAAACTTGCCAATGAATTGCATCTTGAAACCAATCAAGTTCACTCTAGTAACCCAATGTCCTTAAGGGTTTTAAAGCATTACAGAAAATGAAGATGGAAATGAAGGTGTGATGGCTCATTGCTGTAGTCCCAGCATTCTAAAAGTTTAGGCAGAAGCACTTGTGTGAGTCTGAGTCATCCTGGCTAAATTATGAATTATGAGGGCCTATGGTTAGGATGATTATGGAAGGAGGCCATTGGATACTTTATACTCTTTCAATACCTTTAAAGGAATTTGTATCAAATCTGGAAGTTGGGTTTTCTTCTTAGACAGTAAGAAGAAGAAGGACCAAGGGCAGTTCTGTCCCATCTGCCTCAGCAGCTGCCTCTGCAGCAGCCATGTTCTAATTCACCTGGAGCGTGGGCATTTCATTTGCTCGACTGCAGAAGTGAGCTGCTGAAATGAGGGGTTTGCGCATGTGAAACCCACAGGAGGCTCTGTACAGGATGCAGGGCGGACCTGAGAAGCTTGGACGCTGTGGTTTGAATAGGCTTGGCCCCCATAGATGTGTGTGTTTGAAGGCTTGGACACAGGGAGTAGCACTGTTAGGCGGTTTGGCCTTGTAGAAGGTGTGGCCTTGTTGCAGCAGATGTGGCTTTGTTGGAGAAAGTGTGTCACTCTGAAGGCAGGCTTTGAGGCTATTTATGCTCAAACTACTCTAGAGAAACAAATCTAGTCTCCTCCTGGCTGCTTTCAGATCAGATCAAGACGTAGAACTTTCGGCTCCTGCAGCACTATGTCTGCCTGCACCGCTGCTGTGCCTCCCACCATGATGGTAATGGACTAAACCTCTGAAACTGTAAGCCAGCCCCACTCATACCTTTTCCTTCATAAGAGTTGCCTTGGTCATGGTGTCCCTTCACAGCAATAAAACCCCAACTAAGACAGAAGTCATTGCTGGGTGCAGCATTCACTAGTACAGAAGTGGGTAATGGTGCTGTAATCAAATGAAGAGAATGAGCAGCAGCCCAGGTGAGCAAGTGCAGGAGACAGAGCACATGCGTATGTTCTCTGTGCTTCGGGCCAGAAGAAGCAGGGTGTGAGCCCTAGTGACACACATCAGACAAAACTGCTCACGCCCACCTTCCAGGAGCGTCCAGGGCAAGAGGACATTCAGATGAAACACTGAGCCAGGCTTTGGACATGTCATGGTTTAGATTTCAAACAAGGTAAGGCTATGTTGTGAGGCACCCTGGCTTTCCACCCCGGCTCCACCACAAAGCAATGGCGCTCCCATCTTGCCGAGGTTGCCTTTTTGAAGAAGACGGGTGGTCAACATTGCTGTGACTCCTTCAGAGCTAGTGTTTGCCTCAGAGCTTAATGACTGATTTGTGAGTGGCGCCATTCCTGCAGGTTGAGTTCTGGGTCTATTTTAGTGCCTCTCCATCTCCCAGTCCAGTTGAGTTGCAGTCTTTTTGTGCTCACTTCTGAAGCTAAGAGAAAGGTGAAACACTTTTTTTTTAAGGGTGCTGGAAGAGCAGAATCCTAGGAGTGATTACTGCTCCTGAAAACAGCTGGGCTGGCTGCTGGCTGTGGCCTCCAGGATAGCAGGCCAGACGTGTCCACGTTCATCCACTCATTATAGGACTTTGGCCTTTTCTTTTCTATATACACAGTACTTAACATATGTGAATTCTTTGAGGATTTCATGCAATGTATTTTGGTCCACTCTCCCCCTAACTCATCTCAGGTCCGTTTCTGCCAGTAATCACAATGGAGGACTTGCAGCAGGTGAAGTTTGACTCCTGGATGGACTGCAAAGCAGCAGCACTCCTCTCTTGCTGAGCTACTCATGCCCCTCACACACTGGTAAACTGGTGGGAAGGAGATCCTGTGGCTTAATGATGAGTCTAGGTGAAGGTCAAAGTCTTGGGCACCCTGTAAGGGCTAAAGGAACAGAACCAGGGACTCAGTAAAAGTCATGAGGAGCATACTCAGTCACGAGTGTGTCATCCTCCGTCATGAGTGTATCTTTCCCAGCCATGAGTATATCTTTCTCAGTCTTGAGTGCGTCATTCTCAGTCATGAGGGGCATGCTCACCCCCCCCCCCACACACAGATAACTTCCCCAGAGCCAGCTATCCAACACTGGCAATGAGGAGGGAGGTGCAGAGGATGGAGTGCCAGATGCGCTTCATGGCTAGAATGGGATTCACACCAAGGGGCGTGATCTCCCTGTTCACTAATTAAGAATATCCAACTTAAATAGTGGATTGCAGATGGAGATGTGGGGCCTCCTGCCATGGGCAGCTCCTCACCTCCCACAGACACATCATTTGTTTTAATATGGTGAGCAGGAGGACTCCACGGGGCAGGGTGCTCTCTGCACAGAGTGAGGGCCTGCACCCCTTCTGAGTCTGTGATAGCTTACACACTCATGTTCTGGAAGGGTGGGCGAACAGTAGGGCTGAAAACAGAATTCTAGTTCACTTTTCCACACAGACAGCCTTGTAGGTTTCAGGAATGACCATTAAACAGACATCTTCTGTTTATTTATCATCATTTTCATTAACGTTTTGTGTCCATATGGACATGCACAGGTGCACACATGTGTATATATGGGTGGAAGCATTTGTGTGTGCATGTGGTGTGTGTGTCAGAGGTCAGTTTTCAATGTCTTCTGTTGCTGCTCACCTTATTTTTGAAGACAGGCTCTCTCACTGAACTTGGAGACTGGCCAGCAAATGAGCCCTGGGACTCTTGGTCCTCTTCCCCATGTGAGGCTCGAGGCATGGGCTGCTGCGCCTGGCTCTACATCTATTTGGGGATCTGCAATGAGTCCTCACGTTTACACAGCAAGAACTTTACCACTGAGCCAAGCTTCTAGCCCCATGAACATCTTTGGCCGGGGGCAGATTTGTGGCATTTTAATAGTGAATGATGGTGATGATCTCTACATATCTCTCAACTCACGTAGATTTGCCATCATTCCAGGTGCTTGACCTTCTTCTGGAGTCACCACATCGTGAGGACTCAGGAAAAGTGGTGTCAGTGAAGTTTAAGCCTTCCCCTCACTTAACATGAGAGGACTTGCTCCTTCTAGAATGGCAAAGGGCACAAGCACGTGTCCACGCTGGAGTGTATGGGGCAAGACACTTTTAGGTGACTTTGTCTTTCTTTTAGATTTTATTAAAATAATAGATTTATACAATGCATTTACCTTTTGAAAGTTCTCAAGGTTTCCATGTACAAATGAACATGTTTCCTGCCTTCTGGAATCTAATAACTGAAATCAAGGTGAGTATGTGTGAGTGTGCAAAACTGTTCAACAGTCTGGGCAGCCTTGGGCTGGATTTAGAGACCCATGCTCAGGAACTATAACCACACTCAACAAAAATGCTATTAGGAGGAAATGAAGAAGTAGATTTTTGCTGCCAAATCCAGAAAGACAAGAAACAAACAAATGACTGATGACGATTGATGGGTTTTCAAGCATCAGAAGCTGAGGAAGACAGAAGCAGGTTCTAGGATATTCCCAGCTCCAGGCCCTGTGGTGACATCTAAGCCTACTCTTTGGGCAGACTGGGAGAGAGACATGGCAAGGGCCCTAGACTCTGCCCTCTGAATCCTTTATGTTGTGCACATTCCAGAGTTTTGAGCTGTTCTGATTAATAGCTACATGAAAGGACTGTGGTCAGGCTTAAATATCAATATTTATTTAAAAAACCCATCCAGCATCATAGCTGCAAGATGCAAACACTGCCAGGATCAACAACCTCAATAAAATGCATCACACATACAAATACTTTCCTAAATCTCCATTGCTGTGAATTTGCATTCCACATGCTCAGTGTATGTCCTACTGTGCATACACGCATGTGCATACCATTATATTACCATTTTGAAATTGCAGATTTGCTCTGTAATGTCTCGTGGCCAGAGTTCTGGGCGGGCCCTTGAACACATGTTGTGGAGGATTCTCAGTTTTGAGGAGTCTGAGGTCGGTGCGTGTGAAGGGCCTTACTCTCAGCCATCAACTTGCACCCATACCCTCCCACTTCCGCCCCAGTGAACGAAGAAGGAAGGCAAGGTGGTGCGATGATTTCTGTGGCCAAAGTAACAAGGACCCAGAAATTGTGGTTAGCTGCCGCAGGCTGAGAGATCTTACAGCCTCTGACTGCCAGCCTAAGCGTGTCACCGGCCCTGGTTCTGGACATCGGCCCTGCTTGTGATGCTGGTAACACAGTGGACTTCTACTGACAGGAGTTTGAGGACTGTTGTTATCAGTGATGTGTTGACAAGGATATTTTTTGCTCTAACTTGGGCCTTTTAAAGAAAGGATATAATTAAGGATTTTCTTTTTAGAATCCCTCTTCTATGGTATTATTGGTGAGAAGTAACCATTTCAAAACAATGAGTAGACATACATACACCATACATACACACAAACACACAACATACATACACACACCTCATCACACACACGTGCACACCAGTGAAATACATTCCCAATGATCTGGTTTTAAACAATCTTTTAAAATGTGCTAAGTCTGCAGGAATGGGGTACTCTTTCCTTGGCTTAAGAGTACATCTTATTTTCCAGAGAAACCCCTGGCGTGGGGTCACTGCCCATCAGCACTTGCAGCAGGATGTGTGGACCAGAGTACACAGCACTCTACCATAAGATGCAGGAAAACATTGTGATTTTGTTGAGTGATGTCCCCAGGAGAAGCAGATTGACCAAACAGGAGGCCCTCGCCCTCTTGCGGTCTCTAACTGCCCTGCTGTTCCACATGACACATCTTAGATGTTTTGGTTTGGGGTCCTGCCTTTCTTTCACCAACACTTGTGATGTTTAGCATCACTTTCCACTTTCTCCTGGCATGGAGGATCCAGAAGCAGAGGAACTGTTCATGAGCGGTTGACTGACCATCCTCCCTTCCTTCTCGAGTCTCCCAGGTCCTAAGACAGCTATGAGGGTGATTGGGGAATGGAAGTGCACAGGGAACTTACAGAGTGATGGCCAAGAGTAGATCCTGGCTTCTACCTGGGAGCTATTTTATCCTTGAGAGCTAAGAGGGACCAAGGAAAGACATAGAAGAAAGGAAATAGGTAGAGATACAGGGTTGCATTTGGGATGCTAAAAAGGATGCAGAGAATAGCCCAAGGTTTTCCCACAAAAACTCCCCAGATGATCAGGACAAAGAAGGGGCTACTAAGTGGACACTTGGCAGAGGAGTGAGGGGTCATATTTTTCCACACCAATCTCAGCAACTGGCACCAGGAAAAATCGTGGAATTCCCAATAGCTCGTGCCACAAGTCCTAAGGACAAGAGCCAGGGAGTTAGGATGAACCTTGCAGAGCCGGAAGTGCAGAGACAGGGTGGGGTTCAAACAGCCCCTTTGCTTCCAGGATTGCCCAAAAGGACAGAATGAGGAACTGACCTGCAAAGCCAGGATCTAATGGAAACCAGTCTCTCTCACATTGCAGGTTAAAAGCTAGAAAGAAAACCACACAGGTCAGAATCTGACCTGTTGCAGGTCTCCATGGTGGTAAGCAATGAGAGAAAAAACCAGGAAAGATGGGGGGAAGCAGCAGGGAGGGTTAGAGTGAGTATGGTGTTTGCTAGAATGGGTCTCCTGAGCGGAGGTGCAGGTCTAGTTGTGCCAGTGATTGGCAAACAGGTACTGCGACTCAACTTTCAACGAAGACACAGAACAATTGTGGAAGCGCAGGGCCAGGATGGATGAAATTCTCAGTTATTTTTGTTGCTACTTATAAAGAGGATGTTTACTGAGCTAAAATACCAGATTCACTTGTGTGTGCCATTTCCTGACTTTAGACGCACGTTTGTATTTCGCAGAGTGGATGCTCTCCGTCAAGAGCCTGCCACCAAGGTCCACACTGTTCCGTTTTTTGGGAATGTCGAATAAGTAATGTGTAGCATACGGCATTTTTTATATGGCTTTTTCTTCTCGGCACAGTGCATCTGTGGCTCCATTTTGTCATCCTGTTTGCTGGGTTTGTTCCTTCTTATTGCTGTGTCAAATTCATTGCAACACAACTCTTCACTGGTCTTCTAGCTGGCCAGCGGGTTGAGTTGTGTACAGTTTTTGGCAACAATATAAGTGCTTCAATGTACCTCTGGATTTTTAGTGGCTGCATGCTGTCCTTTTTCTCAGGTAAATTATCTAGGTTTGGGGAAGTTGGGCCATGAGGAAGTGGATAATTGACTTTTAAAGTATTCATTTTTGCCCCCCTCCCCGGCCTCCGCCCAGCACCCTGGTGGAAGAACCTTACTCAGGTAGATATTAGAGCACAATTTTGGAACTCCAGTCCCTCCTTTCCCCCTGCTCGTGCAGGGCCTTGGTTCTGCTGCTCACCGCACACTCCCGGCTTGTCTGTCTCTATTCTCACTGGAGGAGCGCTGGGATTGTGCAATAGCTCATCCCAACCACCAACTTCTGTGGGTTCTGGGTCTCTCACTTGGGTTGTCTGGTCAGTGCTTTGATGGGCTGCTGCCTCAGCCCTGGCTAAATGATTAACTTTTGACCGTGTTCAAAACTGATTTAGAAAGATGAGTATGTGAGTTGGGAACACTGGGTCCAGGAAGCTTCAGGTTTTCCAAGAGTGTGGCAATTTCTGTGTGTGTTTTTAAGTTGTGTTTTCCCAATGAGCATCGTCAGAGGTCTTTCTGTTAGCGTTTTGGATATCTGCATGTCTTTACCAAAGTATTTGTAGAATCTCTTTTTATTGTTTTTAATCAGATCATTTGTTTTCCTATAATGGAGTTCAGAAGTTTTGTGAATTGTTAGAATGTTCTAGATGTAAAACTGTTGTGGGTTCTATAGTTTGAAAGGACTCTGCCTCAGTCTGTAGCTTGTCTTTTAGTTCTCCAAAAGAAGCATTTTGAAGGCCAGAAGTTCTTAATTTTCATGATTCTGACTTACAATTTTTTTCCTTTTATGGACTATGTTTTTGGCACTGAGGTTAAAGAGAGTGGGAGAGAAAAATCTTCCTTAGCTTCCAAGCTCTCAAAGGTTTCCTTTATGTTTTCTTCTCCAGACTTTCGTGGTTTTAGGTTTTATATTTAGGTCCATGATTCATTGGAGTTCAATTTTTCTCTATAATGAGATATTTCTTAAATACCCTTGAATTTTTTATTTTCTTGTACTGTTTATTAAAAAACATTAATTAACTTTTCTATTGGTTTTCCTTATCACATATTCAAAGTTTGCTTGGTAGTACAGGTTTGTATCTATTTTTAGACTCTGTCTGTTCCATTAATCTATTACCTATACAAAGCAACCATGCTTTAAAAAATATAGCAACGTTTTCAATTTCTGAAGAACACTGCTGCTACTTTCAATAAAATTGTAGGTCTCTTTTTGATATCTTCAGTTTCTATATCAATGTCTTATAGATTCTAGTGTACAATTCTTATATATATTTTGTAAGACTAATTTATAATCACTACATATGTTGGTGTTATTGTAAACATTTGTACCTTTATACTTAAATTTCTTTTTTCCCAACATGATATTTTTAGTGATTATTTGGGAATCTCCAAGATGTGTTATTGCTATATAGAAAAACACAGATTTATTTATTCTACCAGTTAAAAATACTTTTCTAGACCCTGATAATTTTGTGTGTATTATCATACTATCTTCATATTTGGATTTGTCTTAATTCTTCATTTTCTATCCAGCTTGTTAAAGTATTTCTGAAAAATTTGTGCTGTGAACTAATACCATCAAATTGACTTTCAAGAGTGTTCAAAACTATACCATTGCGTTTGCATTTGACTCGGTAACACTGCCCATAGTCAGCTCCAGGCTCACTAATGATAAAGAGTAATGTTTTGTGATTTTAACTTGCCAGTTTCTCCTGAAGCCCTGTCAGTGTTCACACTGTATATTTGAATTTGCTATTGGAGTTACAAAACGTTTTATGCTCTTTGTGAATTGATCTCATTGTTATTATGGTGTATGTGTGTAATCCTGTATAAATGTTTGTGAACCATGTGTGTGCCGTGCCCATGGCTGTCTGGAGAGGGCGTGGGGTTGTCTGTAACTGGAGGCATAGGAAGTTATGACCTGTTATCTTGGCACTGGGTTGTTTGCAAGAGCAACTGCTCTTAAGTGACAAGCTATCTCTAGCACTTTATTCATATTTTTAAAAGATCTTGTTTATATCATGTATTTTTTTCAGTTTTTAAACTTTTATCTGAATTATCAATATTTTAAAACTAGTTTTGTTTTTTATTGAGAAAACATAGCTAGATGAAGTTGCATGAAGCCTGCATGATAATCTCTGTCCTTTATTTGAGTATTTAGATAGTTTATACTTAGTATAATTATTGATATTATTTGTTTTAAATTCTGTTATATTGGCATTTATTTTCTGAAGTGTCAGATATAGTTTCTTTGTCTTTTTCTGTTGTCCTTTGGTTATTTGAGCATTTTATTATTACATTTCATATCTTGTGTTGGCTTGCTGGTTATGATACAGTTTAATGGTATAGTTAAATGAATTACAGTATACAACTTCCTTCAAGTGGTATTTTATTACTCCTTATGGGGTATAAGAATTTTGTAGAGGCTGAAGAGATAGCCCGGCCAATAAGTGCTTGTTGTACAAGCATGAGAACTGACAACTGATCCCCAGCACCCACGTAAGTCAGAGTGCAGGCGCATGTGCTTATAATCCTAACTGTGGCCATGGAGATGTGTACATTCTCAAGCTTTCCACATAGGAGCTCTGGTCTAATTTGTGCATCCTAGGTCCTAGTGACAGGCTGCAATTCAAAATTAAACCTCAAAAGAAGTGACACCAGAGTTTGACCTCTAGCCCTCACACTCATATGCACACATGTATACATGTATCCACATACACATGTGTACTAAATCAACACATACTCTCTCGTGCATGCCTGTGTGCACAATGCACACACACATACACACAGAAGGTCTGTATAAAATTACAGGTTTATTTTTCCTCTATGACTTATGATCATACAGTCAGATTCCTAAACTATGTTTGCCCTAAGGATTCAAATATCTTAATTTTTTTTTCAAGACAGGGTTTCTCTGTGTAGCCCTGAGTGTCCTGGAACTCACTCTGTTTACCAGTCTGGTAAACATGCCCCACCATGTCTGGCTTCAAATACATTTTAAAGGGATTTAAAAAGTAAGAAAATGTTCTTTTATACTTATCTGTATAGTTACCATTTAGACTCAAGCTTTCCACAAAACATGCCACAGTACAGAAGGATCCCCTCCACCACAAGGCACTGAAGAGAGGTACCACAGAGAAACCATGGGCTGCACCCACCATCCCAAATGGTGTCTCTTTCATGTCTATGCAGGATTTACATAACATTTTCTGCAGAACAGCTGAACTGATAAATTCTTTCAGCTCCTATGTCTGAGGAAGTGCTTGTTTTGTCATTGAGCACTGTTATCTTAGAGGCTATTTAGGCTCTGACTTGACCAGAGATCTCTCGAAACAGCAGCAACAACAACAAAGTTCAGAACTTTTCTATTTACCTTTGTGCTTCAGCCTTTCCAGTGTCTTCTGGTTGTGCTGTTTTTGAGAGGAAGTCTGTTGGAATTATCTTTGTTTTTCTCTAGTTGGGTTGACCTACAGACTCCGGGTGCTCTTTGTATTTTTAACACATTCTATTTCTGTTTGTGTTTCATTTTGACTTATTATGCCTTTAAGATGACTGGCTTTTCTTCTATAATATCTAATCCTCAGTTTTATGACATTCATTATCTATCTATCTATATCTATCTATATCATTTTCCCCTTTTATTGAAAATAGATTTTCCCCCTCACATAATATATTATATCTGTGCCTTCTACTTTTCCCAGGTCTTCCCCATCTCTCCTCACATCCATATCCACCCCCTTCCTGCCTCTCATCAGAAAACAAACAGGCTTCTAAGGGATGACAATATAATAAGATAAAACAAGTCTAACATATCAGAATTGGACAAAACCAACAAAGAGAAGGAAAATTGTCCAAGAGAAGGCACAAGAAACAGAGACCCACTTGTTTGTACACTCAGGAGTCCCATCAAAACTGGAAGCCATGATATATATGCAGATGATGAGGTGCACACCATGTAGGCCTTGTGCACACTGCCTCAGTCTTCGAGAGTTTATGGACTTGGCTCATGTTGGTTTAGAGGACTTCGTTTCTTGGTGTCCTGTAGTAAGAATTTTGGTTTCTTAAAAAACCCAGTTATGTTGTGTGAACATGTTTTTGTTTTAATCCTGGGTGATATGGGGCTGCTTCAAGTTGTCCACATCGGCTAACTATGATTTGTCTTTTTCTGTAGGAAGGGTGTAGTTTTTGCCAGCTGCAGATAGTTTATGTTTAGAATTCTGGGGACTCTAGAGAGCACATAAATCTGAGAGCCAGAAAGGGCCTGTGGCGACTGTTGCTCCCTTTGCTGCTGTGCTTGGTGCTGCTGGTGCCTGCGGCTGCTTTTGCAACTGCTGGTTGCTGGACTGCTGGATGCTGCATTGTTGGTTGCTGGGTTTCTGGTTGCTGGGTTGTTGGTATTCTGACAATGAAAATGATGTCCCTAATCAGCAGGAAGCAGTCTAAATACATCTTTGCCCTCCTTTTCCCTCTATCCTTCTTTCTCACCTATCTGATGTTGTGCGATTAGAAGGGACTGGGGTAGAGAAGAGCGATAGATAGAGGAACCCAATAAAATGGCCAAAACCCCTCTGACTGCAGTGTCCTCCATCCCCTTTGACCCCTGCGCTCTTTCTGCCTCCTCTTCCGCAGTTTCCCTAGTGCCTTTACTTTTAATCTCCAATGATGTGATTTCTTTGAGATTTTATTATACTTTAAATCCCTCTACTTAATATACTCATTTTTTTTCTAGCTCTTTAAACACATGTAATCCATCTTTAAATTAAGTTTTAATGTCTGGCTCATTAACTTAGAAAAGAATTCATGTCATTTCTGAGACTTTCACAGAGCAGATTTTCCCCTCAGTTTATCATATTATCCTACAGTTTTACATTATTGGTATCTTTATTGTATGTAAATATATTATGAATTGTGATAAGGGCTGGACAATTTACAATCATACATAATTCTTAAAGTTTGTTCTCACTATAGTAATGTTTCTCAGAAACTTTCTAAGTCTTGTCTTTTTCTCTTTTTGTTGCCCCCAGGTATTCTTACAACAGCATTTAATCTGTTTTCTCAGACACTGATGAAAAAGCCCTCTGTTGCAACACTCAGCTGAAATCACAATGCCAGAGGGAAGCAAAAAGGCATCTTTAGGTTTCTGAAAGATGAGGGTTGCTATTCTAGAGCCCGGTCTGCAGGAAGACCATCGCTCAGAGTAAAGGAGAAACAAAACATTCTCCGAAGTTAGGAAAAAAGATGGAATTTGCTGTTAATAGCACGATCAAAGGCTTGCCAGTGGTAGCTCTTCAAAGAATTGACAATGGCAATGCCCCGAGCCCAGGACATAAGGAAGGAAGAGGGATCACAGCTGAAGAGAAGACTCACAAGGGCTTATGGTCAGCTGTTCTTTTCATAAATATCAGACTTCACGATTAAAACAAGTACTCTAACCCTGCCTGGTAAATACTGGCAGCCCTAAAACATCGTCAGCTTTGTTTGTCTTGGAAGTCAATTGTGTGGATCTGAAAGATTAGTGTGTGTCTTCTAACACAGAGAGTATTCCTACAAAAGCAATAAATAGATACATTCAAAATGGTATGACTAAAGCAAGGGAGAGGGCTGAAAAATTGTCCCAGCACCTCACAGTGGTCTAGAAAAGAGAAAGAACATATAGAGGACGAGGAAAAAACAAAAGGACAAACACATAGAGTGAGGACATGAGATGGTCTAGCATGTCAGCGAACACCTTCATGTGTGTGGTCTTAACACACAAGTAAAAAGACAGAGCTGAAAAGGGTGGCTGCAGCATGTTATTCAAAGACGGCTCATTAAGAATCAGCCCAAGTATCACACCGGACCATTAAGCGACAGAATAGATACCATATGATCATGCTAACTGCTGTAGAATTGGCATTAATTAAAAAAAAAACTTCAATACCATTCACCACTACAAATACTTTTAATAAATTAGAAACAGGTAGAGATGTCTTCAACTTAGTAAGGAATATTTGTGAAACCTCCCCCCTCCCACCCCCGCTAGCATCATAGCTGAAATGTACCTCTCCCCTGCTTCAGTCTCATCTGAAATAGGAATCTTTGCTCTCCCTGCTCCTACTCAACACTGTGGGGGAGGGATTTTACCTAGAAAAGGAATAAAGGGCATAGAGATCAGCAATGATGAAGGGGAAGGGTCTGTACTCACAATTGCTCTGATGGTTTACATGGAAAATCTCAAACAATTTGCCCTCAACAGTTCTATCATGAGTGAGCTCAGTAAGCTTAGAATACAGAAGTTGCACACATAGTCCTGTGTACCAGCAATGGACATATGAAGGAAATATGCCACATAAACCAAAAGAAGGTAAAATACACACAGCGTCTATATGTTACATGACAACAATTGAATGAGGAGGAGAGCTGGAAAGATGACCCACCAGGTGAAGATGCTTGCTACCAAGCATTACGACCTAAACCTGACACCCAGAACCCTGAGGTGGAAGGTGAAAACCAATTTCCCCCAGTTGTCCTTAGACTGCCATACCCACACCATGAAACATGCATGCACACACTAACCACACGAATAAATGTAATAATAATATAATACTGATAAGGACTCAGAGAAATCTCAAATAAATGCTAGACTGCATCATGCTCACAGGCTGGAAGATTCAGGACGGTGAGCATGCTGCTTCTCATATTGATCTGCACATTTAGTTGTATCAAAAACAAATCAGTGAGTCTTTGTAGATAAAGGGAAGTTTTTAAAGATTCAGCGGAAAGATACAAGTTCCAGAATAATAAAAATAATATTGACAAAGAGGAAGAAAGTTAGAGAAATAACTCCTCCTGAGATGAAACTTTCCTGTAGAGACAACAACAAAGTCAGTATTAGGGGAAGGAAAGGCATGGAAACATCATAGAAAAATGGAGATCTCACATGCACTCTTAACTTACTTTTCCACAAAGATGAAAAGCTAATTAATTGAGGATGTGTTGTGTCCAATTCGAGAAACCCCCAAAACCCACCAGGAGTCGAGCCCGTTGCAAAACACATGAAGACATTTTTATTATAAGCTAGCTTGGCTCACATACCCTCACTGCCAGAGCAGTTGAGAGCACAGAGCCTCGTGCTCAGGGTAGGTGGCTGATTTTCAGGTCCCTCCCAGAGCCCCCAAAGCAGGGAGATCCCTTCCTGGCAAATGTCTATTAGTTGAAACACAAAATTGGACGTTTTGAATTGATTTTCTATAGGAGGGGCCCCAAACCATTTATGGTCTGGCTTCCCTTGTTCGGCCTTCCTAGGGGAGGGGTCATCTGGGCCGGTTTCCTAGCAACTGTATCTCTTGTGGGCAGGAAAAGAATGCAGTAAGGCTGGTTCCTCCCCACAGGTGGCTGGACATGCCTCTACCTGTCTGGCCTTTGTTCAGGCTTGTGCTTTAAACTTTAAACCAATACCCCGAAAAATTAATTTTTAATTCTTTAGTCTCTCAGAAGAAATGACCCATTTTTATTTTCTAAATTTATTTTTAAAAACTTTTTATATAACATAGTTTGATCATATTCTTTCCTATCCCTCAATTTTTCCCATCTTTCCACTCAACTTCATGTTCTGTCTCTTGCTTAAAACAGGAGCAAACAAACAAACAAAAATCAAACCCAAAACCAAAGCAAAAAAAAAAAAAAAAAAAGGGCATAGTATAAAATAAACAGTGATAATAACGAGTGAAGGGACAAAATCATGGAATGCATTTTGTGTTGGTCAACTGCTCCAAGACATAAAGCCTGCCTTGGAGTGTAGCTGATACACTCAGAGTCACTCCACTGAAGAAAATAGATTTTCCCTCTTCCAAAAGCTATCAACTGCAAATAGATTCTTGGTTAGGGTTCCCTTAATGGGATGTCTTTATCACAACTCCCCTCAAGGCTCAGGTATCTCCAAGGAATATGCAGGAAGATTGCAAGAGCCTGAGGTGGTGGATGACTCCAAGAAAGCTGTTTTTCAGACACAGCAAGGTTGGTGTACGTGTGAGCTAATGGGGATTATGAGAGCACGCACAAGACCTGCACAACTTAAGCCAGACAAAAATCCCGGATACAGGAAAAGACTAATACATATATGACGAATGAACAGCAACCCAACAGAAATAGGAGAAAGACAGAAAGACAGAGACAGAAACATAGAGACAGACAGAGAGAATGCTGGCCTAAGTCCAGCAGCTTATATAAAAATTAACTGAGGATGAATGGGTACATGGATTATGAATTAAAGTGCCGTACAAGTAGATCCTTTAGAAAAGAAGAATCGCAAAGGTGTTTGGTATGGAGAGATGGGCAGAGTTATTAGAGTTGACACTAAACGCTTCATCTCTAAAGGAAGAAATTGCCTAAGTGGTCTTCATCAAAATTATAAAGAAATACTGTTCACAAACTGTTCACAGAAGCACTGTGCACAAGTCTTTTGTGCAGAGACTAACCGAACACACGGTAGACCATAGAGACTACTGGCACCTGTACACAAAAACTTTTAGTGACTCAACAGTGAAAAGTAGATAGTCCAATCAGAAAATTCCCTGGACACTTACTAGACTTACCTTGGGAGAGGGCATTCACACCAAAACCTGCACAAGAAGAGCTGTTCAGCTGTGTTCCCTGCACCAAAGCCAGGATAAGCCCCACAGCCCATCTGTCCAAACATAGTGTCAAATTCTGCTTGTTGCTGGGAATGTAACACAGGAGAAAAGCGCCACAGTTTAAAAAATACACCCTAAACATTCAGTTCCAATAAGACTCCACAGCTTGACATTTGGACAGTTCTTACAGAGAAATAAAACTGTTCAAAAAATCAGCACAGGGGTTAATGGATGACCTTCTCCCTCACATCCTGCCCTCGGGCTTATTCCAAAGAAAAAGTGCCTATGGCTCTTTAGGTAAGTATATGCTTGAGCAAACTAGTCCACACACAAGCAAACTTCCCTTCAATAAAAGGAGTGTGCTCTTGATAGACAGGAAAACGTGCATGGATTCCAGGTCTTCATGCTACATGAAGACAGCCAAAGGAAAACAAGTGTTCTGTGTTTCAGGTACAGAGAATGTTGAAATGGGAGAGCTTGGAAGAGTTTCTAGGGCTCACGAGGGAGGGACAAGCATTATCAAATGCAAAACGAGGGATCCTTGTGATAGGAAGTGTGGTGTCTTGGGTGTGGTGGTGAAAACTTACACACATAGTAAGATCGTGGCACTCTCCCTAATCACACTATGCACAGGTCTGCTTATCCAATTTACAGCAGCTGTTTCTGGCAAGAACAGGAAGTGAATAGAATCATATAAAATTCCATAGGGATCCAAGCACAGACAAGTGATCTGAGAGGAATCAAATGGTGATTACCCACGTGGTAGACATGGAATAACCAGGAAGAAACATAGACACATACTTTGGCCCACTGACATGTTTCCCATCATGGTAGAGCCTAGACATGCCCACTGTCAACACTCGTCAGTGGTACCCTTAAATACAGTCTGTGCATTCACAAAGTGGAAATTACACCTCAGTAAAACAACAACAACAACAACAAACTACCTGATGTTCTGAATATCTTCTAGCTGCATGAGGTCTGCTAAAATAATTTCTCTGACTTGTAATGGATTTTGAAATTAAATTTCATTGCTTTCAGTCAATTCTTAATATTTGTGTAACAATTTTGTTGCAATAAACTATTAAAACATCAATGAGAAATAAGCACTGGTGAGACTAAACAGCTGTCTGCCTTTGAATTATGGGTCTTCAGCGTTTTCGCTGTTGATTCTTCAAGAAGATTCGTAGCCTCTCTGCCTTAGTTTTGGGGTGGATCTGAGCCTTGCAAAGGGGATAGCATTGCTGACTTTGCAAACGGATTGTGAAGGTGGATGAAGAACTCTGTGTATAAGGCAGTATATAAGTCACAGGAGTTCTTGTTTCAAGTCCCCGGTAGTTCCATTGTGTTTGTGGTAGACTGATACATACAACTAGTCCAGTAAAAATCATATGGAAACAACAGGTGAACAAAATCACCTAATCTTACGGTTTTGTTTTCTTCCCATTGTAAAATACTATCTGACGGGAACCTCTTGGATCAAAGGCCTATCATCGTAATCAATGAGATTTCTACCCATTCTCTTAGTGGGAGGGTCTACAAGCCAGGAAATGAATGAATGAAGCTGAGAATTCAACCAAAGAATTATGTGAAATGTCTGTTTCTTGCAGAGTGATCTTTGATGGATGCTGGAACACCCTGGGGAGCCGCCATCAGAGGACACCGACAGCGTGCATTGACTGGGCCACTGGGAGGAGTCCATGGGGCTCCTTACCACTACTACAAGGCTTAGTAGAACCTGTTGTGAGCATTTCAGACAAAAGCTTTTACATGTGAAAAAAGAGCACAATCTTCGAAATTGTGACAATGCTCAGCCGTGGCCCTGTCTAGGCTGTCTTACTCTTCTCTCCTTCAGCTTGGGGTTGGTCACAGGTGCTAGGTAACCTAGCCCAAGGTACCACATCACCCATCTATGTGTCTGCGACCACCTGGCTCCTCACCAGGTACTCAGCAGTTTATATTTAATTCTGGACCGGGTAGGAAAACACACCAATATCTGAAACACCCAATACAGTTGAATGTCTCAGTTTTCTCAAAGAGGGTGTAGGCTTTCAGGAATGCCTCCTACTGTGCAGAGACATTCACCACTCTCACAGAAATGCAACTGTTCTGCCGAGAGATTTGCTTGCAGATCTCAGGCTTTGCTGAGTCCCTGGGGGCTTCTCATACATTCACTGGGTGAGAGACTGAAAACCAGAGGACTTTGGTGGAAGATTTTTTTCCCCTCTATGCAAAATTAGGACTATAAAGGAGTACACAATGGCAAGGTCTTGTAGCATTAATTATCCATTGACTGAAGCGTGCATGGCAGGCGCGCCTGTAGTCCGTCTTAGCGTCGGTTTCAAGACTTCAATCAGTGTGTGACTCACAGTTAGTGAAAGAAAAATCATTCAGGCTACACAAGAGGAGCATAAATATTATGTGTCACTTGGTATCATAATTAACTGCATGCTTCAAATATTTCTTTCATGTCAGCCTTCACACTAGGTAATATAATTTACCGTTAATAGGATTAAAATGTCTATTTTTTAAAATAAAAAGGTAAATACTTCAGTGATTTAAACTGTTTTCTATTTGTTTTGTACTGATACATATTTTACCACAGGCAATCTCCTTATGCCCTGCAGAAGAAAATAATGAGGAAAATTGGAGATAATTTATGTGTCCAGAAGCAAAAGCTTTTTATGATTATTATTTTAGCTTTAGCTCGGTAATGAAGCAGCAAGGAGAAAACGCCCTAGCTTGCTAGCTGTTGCACATTTTCAAAGATTGGAGGTAACACAGAAAAAAAAAAAACTGTCATTGTATCTAGACAGGAAGTTTCTGTTGAAGAATTAATTTGGGCAGTTCAGAGCACATCCCAGAAGTGTGCCCATGTTTGGGCTACTTTTCAAAACTGATAATTGAAAGAAAGGAAGGCCAGCTTACAGGTTTTTTTTTTAAAGACCATTCCATTTTATAATCTTCTGTAGTGTGCTCAATGCGCTGTCACGCAGGCTGACACAAACCAACGCAGGTTAGGAAACTCATTACAACTCTGAACTTGGGCAATGTTGGAACAGGTCAGAAATTAAAACCCGTAACCTGTGGCATAATGTCTCCAGAGGAGCCAAGTTAATTTGATCTGCAGAGAATGAACCAGCATTGGAGTAGGCAGACATTCAAGCATACACTCGCAGGCTTGCAAGCATACACACACAGTCATTTCTCTGAAGGTTATGGAATGGTGTGCTTGGCTGCGGTACAGCCTAGAAGAATGCCTGAGATGAACTTTGAACTGGGGCTGTGTCTTGCACTGAGTCCTAGGAGGGCTCCGTGACTCTCTCAGGCTCGTCACTGGAGGCCAGGCAGAGTCCCGGTCTACAAACACCAGTGCTTCTCTGGTCACAAGCCGCTGTGTCCAAACATCTCTTTGGAAGTCCTCACCCCTTTCCAGTCACTGCCGCCAAGTGGAATTTGGCGTTAGCTGTTGGCCGCTCTCATGCTGCCACTGATCTATCTATCGACATTTCATTAGGGAGCCGTGCGCTTTTGCCAGGGATGAATGAGTTCATTAGCACCGAGACTAATAAACTTTAAAAAGTTAATAATGTGAATATGTTTGATTTGGAATTATTCACGCAAGCATTAGGAGTCACACACACAAAAAAACTGCCTTCATGTGCCTGGCTCTTTTTGCTAATTTCTCTGCTGTGACAGATTTTGATTTTCCGAAAACTCAGAATAGCCCTTCTGGAGAAATATGCAGTGCTGTATTTGTGGCCACTCCCCCAGCTAGGGGACTTCAAATACAGCAGATATTAACACTATAAATAATAACAAGGCCATGACTACCGTGGTTTTCCCTGTCCATGATCTCATTCCATTCCACCAATGCCTACCCTTCATGTGTTGGTTGACTTACTCCCCATCGGCAGGAATCTTGGAATAGTGACTGGTTATTTGCTGGCGTGCTTTCTCTGGGAAGCAGTCAGAGGCTAACACACTGCAGCTCCCTCCCTCCACTCTGGAGAGAGTGCTGCCGCCTTATTACCCTAGACTTCCAGGCTCAGCTCTAGTACCTCAGTGCACAGAGCAGTCTTGGAGGAACTCGGGCCATCCCAGTACCATTTGGAGCTGGGGGACTGCTGTTTCATGAAATGTTCTTGTAGACCTGAACATCCCTGAAACCTGTGGTCTATTATAAAT
Source organism: Pachyuromys duprasi (assembly GCA_028658305.1). NCBI lineage: Eukaryota > Metazoa > Chordata > Mammalia > Rodentia > Muridae > Pachyuromys > Pachyuromys duprasi. The sequence continues at coordinate 42,515,231 of CM053764.1, forward strand.
TATTTTTAATAATGAGCACGACTAACCTATGACCATCGTCTATCAATAAACCATGGCCGGTTTCTCCCTGAGTACTTCACATGTACTGGCAAAGCACACACATCAATGTGGAGAGAAACACAGACCCTACTATAATCAAGGGAGACTAGGAGATAGAAGGGATGCGCAATTAAGGGTTAAAAAAACAAACCTGCTGTTTCTAATGTAGACGATAATCGGCCAAAGGAAATAGCTGCCTGAAAAGCTGTGGGGTAACTAAAGAGAGGGACTCCTGAGGTCAGAAACCAGCGATAGTTTAGGGGTTTTGGCTTGTCAGGGTCATCTGAACTGCCCCCATCACTTAAAAAATAAAACGGTTAGTTCACATTAGCTCTGCATGCTATTAGAGTTCAGTTTGATAAGTCAATACATGCACACAATGGACACTTATTAGACCTCATCTCTTTTTATTATTTTCTGTTCTTTTGCCCATTTCATTCATATATATGCATATGTAAATACACATATACATTTAAGTGCATGTTACGCATATGTAATATGCAATATATAATACGCATGACATGTTGCATTCTGATTACTGCCATCTTCACCTCTCTTATTTCCTCCCCTCCTGACAAATCCCTTCCCCACATTCATGTCTTTCTCTTCTGTTTTGTGACCTACTGTGTTAACCAGGGTTGTCTCTGGGTCTGTGGATTTGCTACTATTCTCTGGAGCATGGTGACCTCATTGGGGGGAACACAACTGAGTAGTGTCTGCCTGCTCCTCAGAATCCATCACTAGCTCACAGTACCTTCTTCTTCCTCCTTTCCCAGATGCTAGTGTTCATAAAGGGAGACTTCTGAAATATTGAATTAACATATCTATGTGTGGGATAGCCATGTCTTTTGGTGTCCGACTTCCTGTACATACCACCTCTAGCCTGAACATTAGGGGGCTCTGGAGTTAAGTAGAACTCTTGCACTACGGGACAGGAGCTAAGTCTCTCACCTCCTCCAAGCCTCAGCTTTCTCACCTGTAAAAGAAATAAACACCTATCTCATTCATCAGGCTGTGCAGAGAAAAAGACAGTCCATGTAGCTTATAAATTGCCAGGGTATATTCCATGGGAGGCACACATTGGAATCATCATCATCATCACCACCACCACCATCACAACTGGGATTTCTTGATTTGTCTGCAACCTAACCCTCCCCCGCAGTTCTCATAGTAAAACAACTGCCTGCATTAGTGTGTATGAAATACTATTTTTCTTTTTTTTCCTTGCCTGTTAACTACTCCACTCTCTGTCCATTGTGATAAAACATAGTTCAGGTTCATTATCTGGATCAATTTGTCAAAAAACATGTTGAATATGCGTAGTCTGTAAGTCCGAGCTCTGTAGGGCCGTGTGTCACTTGTCCATCCATCTCTCCACCCACTGCCCAGTGGCCTTCATTCACTCATTGATATACTTAATTTTTTGACTTGTTGTCTGTCCCTGGCCTGTGAAGGACTCATGGATACATGCTGTATCTCTTTTCTCTCCCTATCCCCTCATGACAACAACACATACCCTACTGGCCACTCCATCCGCCACTCTGAGGAAAAGCATGCTGCTGTTAAGTGGGTTTAAGCGGACCACTGCTTGTCTCCCATTAGCACTCCTGTGTGTCCGTTCCGTGCTCTGAGCTCTCACCCTGTCTCCTTCCACCACTGGCTTCCAGATTTCTATCCCGTCTCTCAGGGAAAGTTGTTGGCGGGAAGAGGCAGCAGTGGTGGGTGGGATGAGTGTGTTGGTGTGTCTCCCTTCTCTTCCCTGGGACAGTGCTCAGTGACAGCCATGCATCTGGGTGTGGCTGTGCAGCCCTTCCCTCACTGTCAGTGTGGCTGTCCTTTCCAGTCCCCTGAATTGAGTTAGGAATTGGACTCATTAGTTCCAGGTCCGTTGGAACCAGTCCACCTCTGCTTTTCCATTTCTTCCAACATCTGCAGGTCCAACTGCTTCCATGTAAGCTCTCCTGAGGACACAGGGGTCCTCCAAGGGGCTGCTGGACTTCTCTCCAGACCTCAGCTGCTCTGAAACAAGAGCCTGGCTGTCCCTTGCTTCTGGTTTCTTCCATATCAGGCGCACACTCCTGCCATTGAAGTGGCCTCCTGTCATGCCTTCGCCAGAGCTTAGCTGATGCTGGCTTCATTCCCTTGAACAACCTAAAATCATGGGCTACATAAGCCTCCTTTCCTTACAAAGTACACAGGCAGGGGCATTTCCTTACAGTGCTGGGCATGGCTGAATGCACTGTCTATTCTTGACTAACCCCCAACTTTCATCACTCCTCTGTTCTTCCCTGCCTCGGAGAATCTCTTCTTGAGCTTCCTCTGACAAGCTTCTCTACACTAAGATTCAGTTAGATTAGGTTTTTCTTTGTAGACTCTCCCAGAGATGCTCTGAGCTCCTCTCTGAACTCACAATGTTACCCGTTACTCCTTCTTAACGTCTTCGAAAAATAGCCACATGTCATGGGAGAGTTTGCATTTGTATTGCCCTCACCAATTTATGCTGTTAACTTTGGAGCAAGAAGTTTAGCTCTGGCAAATAAATGGAGATGCTAACTGGAGCCTCAGTGGAAGAGACCCAAATGATGAAGAAAGGCAACCAGAGCAGGAGGGATCAGTGTGTTCTGGGAAGATGTGCTCCCACTAAGAAGGCTCAGGGCAGAGTCTTGAGTGAGGGGTGCTTTGCAGAAGACTGAATGTACCACAGAGGTGATTTAGAGTCACAAGCATGGTCAGTGAGATAACAGTGGATTACCAGTGGTGGCTGGGTAAGCTTCAAAAGTCCATCTCAACGAGGATGCCTCAGAGGAAGCATGGGAACAGAGGAAAGGGATTCCTTCATTGAGGTGATAGTTCAGCTTAACAAGGTAATGTTATGAGGTCATGAGAGAGGGGAGATTGACCTGGAAGCTTGTGGTAGTGTTCAGTGTCGTGGTGGAGTTGGGGCAGTTATAAGGACGAAGAAAAAAGGCTGGGGTCTGTGGGAAGTTGCCTGACTGATGTGTGGGCCAGGATGGGGCAGCTGAAAGCAATTCTGAGGCCTGGAGCTTAGACACTTGTGCATAAAGACCAGGAGATGAGATACTGAGCCCTGGAGAAGAGAGTGCTGGGAAGAGGTGAGGAGTTCAGACTTTGGGCACAGTAAATTTGTGGTGCCTGAGAGACGGCCGAGCGCAGGTAACTAGCAGACAGATGGATCAACGCAGCTGAAGCTCAGCAGAGAGGGCTGACTCTGAATCTAACTGGCTAGATTAAATGATGTAGAAAATGTCACTGCATTAACAGCTGTCCCCACAAGGCTCCTGAGAAAGGCGCCGGGTTTATTTAGAAAGAATTTGGCAATAGGTCCCTGTGGGTTCCATGCTGAAGGGGGTGCCTGGCTGTGGCAGGGCTGGTCTGCATACAGTGGGGAATCCAGCACTGCCAACTTACTGTGTGGTCACAGAAAATGACACCTGCCATGCTTTCTGAACCAAATACTATTTCTACTGCATGTTGAGGAGGCATTCACAAAGGAAAGTGCCTTAGACCCAGAGTGAATGGAGAAGAAGTGTGGCGTTGAAGGGACAAGGACCAAAGAGAAGGAGAAAGCAATGGAGGAAATTCCAGTATGGTCTGTGGACTTGCAGGCTCTGTAAATAGGACGGTGCTATTTTCTTTTTCTGACTCTTCTTCTGAGCTCCCTTGGGTCCTTAAAGTTGGCTGTCCTCAGGGTCTACATTTTCACTTTTCCATAGCTGGTAGGAGAATTTGCTTCCTGCTTGATGTTGTCCAGTCTTACTCAATGTAATGTAAGTGCAGAAAGAAACACACACACTCACACACACACACCTGTTTATGATACAATCACGAAATAACCTTTCCCCCTCACGTGTGTAAGAAGACCCTTTCCATATGTCCATATGTCAGGCTGGAGAGGGTGGGAGGCTAGGATCTTGGGGACAGCTTAGACCCCTAGGAGGGTGACAATCATGCTATTGCACAGCCCCCATCTGTGTTCCAGTGTGGCCCACCGCCTCCTGGAACTTCTGCAGCCATGCTTTCCTCAACACCACCGACTACAGTCTTTTAAACTGTGAGCCAAAATAAGCTTTCCTTCCTTAGAAAAAGTTAGACTTTTTTGGTAATATTTAAAATAAAAATGAGCATGTAGTTCTCAAGTGTGAAGTTTGAATGTGGCAGCATTGTGTCATTTTTCAATAACTTGGACACACTACTTAGCAGTGTGAAAGAAATAGTTCTATCAAGTGATGGAGCACGGAAGATCACTGGTGTGCACATATTGCCTGAAGAGCAAGGAGAAGTTGTATTTGGAACCTGAAAAGAGACAGGAAGGGCCGGGGCAGACCGTAGCAGGACCAGCATTGACCACCAGCTTTAGGGACTGATATGCCCTGTACTTGCTTGTCCATCGAACATGCAGAGAGTGGCAGCGCCTGGTTCCCCTTTGATGTGGGGACCCTGGAATGCGGCAGATTTAGCTAAGAGATGTTTTCACCAGAGAGGATTGAGAAGAGCCACTACCAGGAGGACCAGGCTCTCAGAGGGAAGGGCACAGTCAGTGGAGAAAGGCAGCTGGTGAGCCTGAAGGCCAGGCCCAGGCAATGGAGGAGGAGCTGGGCCCTCAGCACAGGGCGTTAGCCTCTGATTTCCCTGTCAAGGAACTCCCTGGAAACACGGGGAGGGAACACGCTTTTAAAGAAATCACTGCCTATCCCTTCCCTTTCCTAAAAGAGCATTGTACTAAGGCCCTGGAGCTCAGTGCTAGGAGCCTTGGAAGTTGTCTGTCCAGTTTGGGAACTGTCAACTTTCTATGGATCGATTACTGACTAGGAGAATGGGGGAGGGTACCCCTTCCTCCCATATTGACACCATCTTCCCGCACATAAAATAATCTGTTCAGAAATTGATTATGTGCTTAGCACCTCATTAGTACCTTTTCCTTTTGAAGGATAACTGCACCGTGATCAGAGACAGGCAAAGCTTCCGTTTTACCGTGCCCTTCCTTCTGGAAATGCAATTTAAGGGGAGCAACAAAAATCCTTTGTAGAAACATGTAGCCAATATTACAGCAGTATGGAAGTGTGTTTTCTCTTCATGTTGTCTGTCGTGGCCTGTTGACCTCACCTCAGGAAGCCCTGCTGTTGCTCTGCATAAGCAGCTGGGTCTTCAGGGCCTGCACAGGCCAGAATCCATCCTTCTGAACGTGACTCTCCAGCCCTTCACTGATATGACCCCAGCAATACAGAGCCTCAGCACACAGCCTCAGGCCTCATCACACCAGGTCTGCTGAATACCCGAGGTGCTTGTTTAGCCATCACCAAGATCTTCTCAGGAGTTTGGACTGGGGCCTGCAACACCAGTCACGGTTAGTTGGCCGGAGCTGCTGGTCAGTGGTGCCTACAGAAGCTGTGCTCTGGGTGTGCCGTCTTTCAGCACGGCTTCTCTACTGCATATTTCCCAGTGACCCCTAGTGCCTGGCTCTTACACAAAAGACCAAATTAATACGTACGGAAAGACCAAAAACTGAGTAATTCGCTGGTGATGAGACCAGCGAAGATGCCTCCACCGGAGGGAGGAGCCGTCTTCACACAGCTGGTTCTGTCTCATGTGTGTCTTGTGCTTTGTTGTGATTATGTCCATACACACACTGAACATACACATGCAAGTGTATGTCTTTGTGTGGCCAGGTATGCATGTGTACGCGAGCATGCATGTACGTATCTGTGAATGTGTGTAAGCATGTATCTGTGTCTCTGTGTCTGTGTGTGTCTGTGTAAGCGTGTGTCTGTTTCTCCGTGGTGTCTCTCTGTCTCCGTGTGTGTGTGTGTGTGTGTGTGTGTTGATAAAACAAAAGCTGGTGGATCTGGTGGGGACCGTGAAGGCAGATGGTGTGTGTTTGCAGCCTTAACAACCACCAAATCACTGATTTTGCTGTTTTTCCCTTTCTACTTTTCAATTCATTTGGGGGCTCTTGTACAGTAAACACAGCTATAAGGTTCCAAACTTCAGCGTTTGACATGTTAATTCATAACTTGCCGTAATCAGCACTTTCCTAAGAATGCCGTTTGTGGGTTCTGTGCACGTGGTTGGAGAATTTGCATATTTCCTTTTGCTGTTTAATAGACCCTCGTCCTGAAGGAATACTACGGGGCCTGTGTTAGACAGGAAGGGGAATCTCATGGTGCAAACGCACAAAAACAGTGTGGGGAACTGGCTGAAAGCCAAAGGTATTGGCTTGCTGGTGGAAGAGGCTGCTTTCCCTTCAGAACAGCTTTGGAGCATTATAGAGCGAGACTGCAGAGAACCCAGCTGCCCTTGAGTGCAGTGAGTACAGTACAGTGAAGAGTCTGTGAGTGGGTACAGAGGACACAGGGCGGGCCAAAGCTGCTAGGTGCCATCTCATTCCATCCTTCCCTATGGCATCCTGCCTGCATCACAGCTTCGCCTTATGACTTTATCAGCACGGCTGTGAGGCTCTGATCCCGCTGTTATTTCCTGGCCTGGGTATCGTGAGTGCTCCAAAGATGTGTTCTGTATCATTTAAAAAATCTCCAGTGAAAGAAGCGAAGGACAAAATGTTTCCCGTGTAAGGCACAGCCTCTTCAGAAGATTCCAGTCTCATTCATGAGGACTGCAGCCGAGGGAAGGCACCTTATGCTGGGCCTCAATGCCAGATCAACTTCATAATGAAGTCCAGAGTGTGTGTGGGAGGGTGCCAGGCAGGTTCCATAACCTGCCCAGAGTCATTTATCTACGTCTACACTGAAAGAAAAAAATGCCTGTGTTCCTCAATCCTGCTATAGTCGCTCTAGGCGGGTTCTTCCTCCCCAGTCCCTTCCTGACCCTACTTAGACTGCTCCGTCAGGCTGGGAGTGAGTGACTGTGAAGCCGAAAAGCTTCAGAATGCCTGGGTTCTAACCTTTCAGCTTTCCTGTTTACAGTCCGTCAATGCTCTGCAAGGCCAGGCTTTCACGGGGACCATGAAGGACAGACAGTATTTGGTGTTAGGTACCTGCTGTCTTCAGGAAGTTAGGTGGTCTCAGAAGTAAGCACAGCAGGGCTTGTGCTGTGTGACTACTGCTGAAGCTTCCAGCCTTCAAGGACGCTTCTGTCACCCCTTCTGTCTCCCTTCACCGATGCTTCTTCAGACCAGTTATCAGAGGCAGGTCAGCTAACTGCTTCTGAGCCCCACAAGTCCTAGTCCACACAGGACAAGGGACAGTCTGGCCTCTCTGGTGTAAGTGAGAGATATTTTTGAATGGCCCCTTGACCATGGTTTGCTCATGGTTTGCTCTGGGCCCCCATAAAGTGTAGTTGGTTGCTGTATGGGCCAACTGTGTCCTGTGCGTCACACTGTGGGCAGTGGAGGAAATCACAGACATAATGTCCAGATGTTTTATGTAATCTCAGCGTGTGTCTCACTACTAGAGCTGGGAATAAAAGAGAAAGAAGGCAAACAGAAAGGATCTACATGCACAGAAAGAGCCCGGTCTTTGGCTCTGGAACTCACTGACCTGTGTGGTTAACCTGCCATCTTGTCTTCGCTGCACCTTTCCTCTTGAAGACTCTCACCCTTTTCACTTACACAGAAATTACCAAGAGCTAGATGAGGAGGCAAGCTGAAATTAAATATTTTCCGGAGATGACCCAATCCTGTGGTTAATAAATTTGCTGCCCTTGCTCGCATGTGATGGTTTGTGGTTACAATGTCCATTGGTTAGCCACAGGCTGCCACCCCTTTTCTCCCTAATTACTCTCCCAGCATTCCTTCTATTCACCTGCCTGTCTTGCCTGGGAATGGACAGGCGTGCGGGGGAGTGGATTCTCTGTTTAAGGGAGTCCAAGGACATCTAACTAGGAATAATGGGATGGAATTCAGCAAGGGACAATTTATGCTGAATTATAAGAGAAATCTCCTAACGGCGAGATCTATTAGACTAGAGAATAGGCTCCCAAGGGAAGCGAGTGCCATTGCCAGAGTCATTTAGAGGCTGGCTCAGGTCCATAAGTAAAAATAAATTTGGTTGTGTCATTTCACTCTCCATTTCTGTGAACTCTGCATCAGCACTGCTAAGCTAGGGAGAGAGACGTGGAGTAAGTGGCCTAAGGGAGAGCTGAGATGTAGAACGGCGTGCCCAGTGTCTCCGGAGGCAAGCACCGTGCTTTACAAAGGGCCGCCACCATCTGAGTTGTATTTGTTCTGCAGGTGTTCCCCAAGCTGGCATCTGAAGGTCAGCTCTGGGGAAAGGACCACCCTGAGGTGCGCTGTGCTTTTGAAGCAGAGCTTGGCTTCTGATTGCAGTGTGCAATCCCAACCAGCACCATTCCTAGGGACACAGCGGGAGCCTCCCATTGGTCTTCCAAAGCCTTGCATGCTTTTATCATTGTCTCTTTGAATTTGGCACAGCCTGGATGTGCAGAAATTTGATTCAGACAATAACGCAGTTAATTATTCTTCAAGTATCATTTTTAATGAAGTGACAAATGCCATCTTTTCAGAGCTTTATCATGGTCGATTGACATAATACCAGAGCACCTAGGTTGTGTGTGCATGTGCGTGCGCACACGCGTGCATAAGCGTGCAAGTGTTCTGGATGCATGTGTACGTGCATGTGCACGTGCATGCATCCAGAGAGACTCACGGTCCTCACTAGGTATCTTCCCCTGTCTCTCTCCCCCTTCCCATAGCTGCAGGGATCAGCTTTCTCCACCTCCCCCCACCCCCAGCTCTGAGCACATACTGCAGTTCCCAGCTTTTCCATGATAGCTGGTATCCGGACTCAGGTCCTCTGCTTTCTCAGCAAATACCTTACCTACTGAGCCATCACTCCAGCCCAGCACCCAACGGCAGCCTCAGCTACCAGTCATCTAATTAAAATGAATGAGCTAAAAAGGTTAAAAAAATTCATGTGTGCACTGGAGACAAATCATATTTATTCACAAGTTGAGGGTCAAGACACAGGTATTTGCTGCTTCTCACACCTAAGAAAATCGTTACCTCACAAGGTAAGATAATGCTTGTATAAACATTCTTGACCATTGGTAAGTACGTCTATATAGTTTTCACCCTTTGCCTTCTTATCATTTCTACAAATGTTAAACACAGGGAGGTGATATTTATTGGTTAAGATGCGGGTGTTGAACTCTTCCTGGCAGAAAGCCAGCATGACGGTGGGTTCAGCGAGACAGAGAAGTGTCACTGCGGACGTGGTAGCTCCGTCAACGGAGTGGGCATCTCTCTGGTGAGAGCGGCCCTTGTCCACAGGCCTGCCGTAACTGCCACTCACTGTGATTTGGGAAGCCAAGCAGGGAAGAACTGGGTGCTTCATTCTTTACCTTTGCTCATTTCCCGTCAGCCAGAACATTTGCACACGGCCACCTCTCGGGGAGAGTCAGGTTGGGAGAGTGATTTTTATTTTGAATAACCACCGGGCAGGGCAGAAATGGAGCTCTTCCTGATGACTCCTGGAGCCCCTGGTTGGACAGTGTGTGTCTACCATTCTGGGCTCTCTGAAAGCACAAAGGCGGAAGGCCACGAATTTCACTATCACTAAAACTGTTTAAAATAAAATCACTATCGAAACTGGGCTTTTCTATGTCATCGATTGCCAGACTGCTACTTTCTGTGCTTCATAATTTTATTCATAGATAAAAGTGTGTTATGCAATTTCTTGGCCACTTGGATCCAGCCTCCTTTCCTTTATTTTATTGCTTCTGTTTCAGGAGGGAGGGCTGGGATTTAAACAAGGAAGTAGAAATATAATGGGAAGTACAAATCTGGCTTTCTAATAGTGGGTCTGCAGCTGCCGGAACTGTAAATACATCTGTTTTTGTGCTGCTTGGAACAACAGAGTATCCGTTATGATGATCTGACATAAATTCAAGCATCTCCTTCTGGGAACAGCAGATCATTTACACAAACTCAGGTATCTTATGCTACAGATTTTCCAGGCTCCAGGCAACTGAAATGCCATTAAGATGTAGTTCCTTTTGTTTTATTTATTTAAGCACGTACATAGAAGGCAACGATGTCTTAATTGTTGCCAGGATAAGTGGTAGGTACACTGGTGACAAGGGTTACTGATGGGCTTGGGGAAGAACACCCAGTATTATTTCCTGTAATCACATAGTAACTGCCTGGTGATTCCAAAAGCAAAGTGAGAGCTGTGGGGTAGGAAGACAAGACAGCACAGCAAATGGTGGAGTCTCTGTCCCTGTGTCCCGCTGCAACAGGAGAGCAGCCTCTGAGCTAGTGGCTGCCGGGAGAGAGCCAGAGGAGGTGGCGAGCAGAGCAGGGCTTCATGGCTCTAGTGAACAAATGTGATAATTGTTTCATTTTAGAAATGCAGATTGTCAGTGCTCACAGAGAAAATTGGTTTCCAGAAGTCTGAACTTACTGGGAGATCATTCTCTTGGGGACTTGGCTACATGCTAGGGTGGGGGACTCCCAAGAAAGCACAGAATTCAGATTCCAGTTCCATGTGAGTGAAATGCTTTCATAAAAAAATGATAGTGGTAATAGGTGGAGGTCAACATTAATTAATTAATTAATTAACCCATCAGTGACAACCCTGGGGTCATTAGTGAGATTCAATAGAAGAACAAGTGTGAATTCTTTGCTTGTGTGGGTTACTTGCAATGACGATTTCTTTGTCTACTTTTGTCTGTCTTGAACAGAGGAGTAGACCATGCATCCTACAGACTAACACTGAGACTTTGCTACTGTCCTGGCTAATAGGTATATTTATAAACATCTGAGTGGGTCAGCAGCTTTGTCTTTATTTTACAGTAGAATTGCTTGTACTTGTTCATTCATTCACTCACCCACGAAATACTCATTTCTGACACATGCCACATCGGCCATGGGTTAATAGTAAATGGCAGTATCTTTGATTCCTCTTGCCAGTGATTTGTCTGAAGGTGTCGTTTAAAGATTTTTATGATTTTGCTCAATTAGCCCTTGATCAAGAATTAATCCTCCCTTACCCAAGGGAGGAGTGTTAAATATTACTGGTTTTATTGCAATACCCAGATTCTAAGAGAAATAAAATCAGGGAGAACAAGGCAGTGTTACTGCAATACCCAGATTCTAAGAGAAATAAAATCAGGGAGAACAAGCTGAAGGGACATGGAGGAGGGGAAAGAGGTTTCTGTGGAGCTGGAACTAGAAGGATTTGTTTTCTGTGGCCAGGTGTGAAAGGTCCCAACACTCTGTATGCTGTTATAGAAAACCCATGGCTCAAGGCTGGAACCGGAAGACAGCGACCTCAGGATATTGGCTACTGTGGGACAATGACAGGGCTTTGGTTAGAGTGGGGAAAGCATTGTGACACACTGCCTTGTGGTTTTCACAGTTTGTGGAAGAGTAATGTCCTACTGGATGGCTTCAGAGTTTGTTGGACATAGACAAAATGATGTCTTATGAACAAAAGTACACAGCTCTAATTCCATCAAAGGGGCTCAGTAGTGTGTGGGGGGGGTGTGCCCAAGTGAGCATGTGTCAATGTTGGGCATGTTCCCCAATCACCATACACCTTATTGTTTGAGAGTCTCCCACAGAGCCTGAAGCTCACTTACTTGGCTTACTTGGCTAGCCCCAGCTCCGTGCTCCTTCAGTGTCTGCCTGTCAAGCTCTAGAGTTGAAGGGTGTGTGCCTCCATACCCTGCTTCTTGATATGTGCTCTGAAGGTTAAAGTCAGGTCCTCATTGCAGACAGTTTACTGACTAGATATGTTCCTGATCTATGAGTTGTTCCTCACTAGTCCTTCTGCTGGTGCTTAACATCGTGGTTGAGAAGCAGTGGAGGGTGGGAGTTTGGGAGCCTTGGATGCCCCTTGCTGCCTTCTGCCTTTGCTGGAATTATCCCTGGCAGAGTATTCTGAGCCAGAAGGGGTAGTATACTAGCAATTCTTGGGGATTTCTGATGCAGGAGGAAGTGTTCTATCCTCACACTGCAGAAAATCTGCAGGGCAGATGACGTGGGCTACATTACTGAAACCCTGGGTAGTTTGTCCTTTCCTTTGCCCCAAATGCAGGTATGTGTACATTCTCCTGGTCACGTGTGCCCACTCAGTTTGGCCTGACTCTCTTATGCACAGTAAAGATTCACCATCGCCTCCAGTCTCTTTCTCTTCCAATTCACCCAGCATCTGTCTGTGACCCCACTGCCAAGCCATCACATCACAAAGAAACCATCTCAAATGATCTGGGTTCTCTGCAAGCATCCAGCTGTTATACCAGTCTCTCCCCTTAGCCAACTCAACTGTTTAGTAAACATGACATTTCTAGGAGGAATATTATAACTTGACCCTGTCCTGGATAATTTGACCTCTGAGAAGTTCCAAGCTCCTGCCAGGACTGGAGTTCCACCTTCACCATATCTATCTATCTGCCTGCCTATCTATCTATCTATCTATCTATCTATCTATCTATCTATCTATCTATCTATCTATCTATCTATCTATCTATCTATCTATCTGTCATCTATTTCTTACTCCCTTTCTTCTATGTCTTCATCCATGCAATTGTATTCTTGATAATGCTATTCATTTTCTATTTTCATTTATATTTCATTCACATTTCAATTACATCTTTGGTCCCTCTTTTATTATATCAGACTCTTCCCTGTGTGAACCCATGTTCATCTGGACTGTTTGCTGTACCAACAGCCTCCATGACACTTGTCTGCTCACATCAGCCTTCTTCTCTACACTGACACTGATGCTCACTGCATCAAGATCTATGCTCATTTGTAATGTTTCCTACCACTGAACAAAGAGCCTTGGGACCTACCAAGAAAATTAAAGATTGATGAATGAATGAATGAATTAATGAATGAATGAACAAGGGATTGACAGTGTCCTTGAGAAATGTGGATGCAGTGGCTAGGAAACAGTAGAAGGAAGACAGCCTTTGTTTCAGTTTTGGGCATACCCTGAGTGTTCCACGGCTCTGCTTTATGAACAACATGATTCACAGTTTCAGAGGAACAAGTGCTTTGGGAAGAGCGAGCCTCGTAGTCAGTTGAGGTCATGGGGACAAACGTTGACAAGATGTCTAGTCATGTGACAGTAATATTTGCTGCTTGTAAAATAAGAGCTAATTCCCCAAAGGGAAACACAGCAAACACAGAGAAACAGGAGGAGGTTCATGGGTGACTATGAAGTATATAGCTGCATCAAGCAGGAGATTCATGGTGAGAGTGATAGTCCATGAGGTGCATCAGAACAGGGCATAACGCAGAGGCCCAGGAAAGAGAAGGCAAAACCAAGTGCCAACTAATGAGTGGAGAGCAAGAATGGATCTGTGAGTATGAGGGCTTGAAGCTAAGCCATCATTCTTGAACACTTTTATCAATAAAGTAGCCTAAGATGCTTAATCCCCATTCAGAAAGACAAAGAGGATGGACATTGGAGGAGGAGAAAATAGGGAACAGGACGGGAGCCTACCACACAGGGCCTCTGAAAGGCTCTACCCTGCAGGGTATCGAGGCAGATGCTGAGACTCATAGCCAAAATTTGGGCACAATGTGGGGAATCTTATGAAAGAAGTGGGAGATAGTAAGACCTGGAGAAGACAGGAGCTCCACAAGGAGAACAACAGATCCAAAAAGTCTGGGCACAGGGGTCTTTTTTGAGACTGATACTCCAGGCAAGAACCACTCATGGAGATGACCTGGAAGCTCTGCACAAATGTAGCGTGCGGCAGCTCAGTGTCCAAGTGGGTTCCCTAATAAGGGGAACAGGGACTGTCTTTGACATTAACTGATTGGCCTGCTCTTTGATCACCTCCCCCTGAGGGGGGAGCAGCCTTACCAGGCCACAGAAGAAGACAATGCAGCCACTCCTGATGAGACCTGATAGACTAGGATCAGAGGGAAGGGGAAGAGGACCATGCCTATCAGTGGACTTGGGGAGGGGCATGGGTGGGGAAGAGGGAAGGACAGTGGGATTGGGAGGGGAGGAGGAAGGGGGTTACTGGGGGGGGGTGGATACAAAGTGTATAAACTGTAATTAATAAAATGAAGGCAGAGGGAGAAATACAGATGGTGGAGAGAGCTTTGCCTCTTGTCCTTGGGGAGATATGTGGCATGGGAAGTCCCTAGGCACAGAGCGGGGGGAGGGTAAAAGCGTAATTCTCTTACGCATGTGTGAGGAAGGTCAGTCTTAAAGAAGATGGGAAGCAGCAAAGGGTCTGTGAAGACATCCATCATAGAGCTCTAAGAAGCTAGGTTCAAATAGTTTGGATCAGCACCGCTCTTCTCTATAAACTAGGGAGCAAAGACATTTGAGGAAAGGGCTGGGCCCAGGGGCAGTTCGTGCGAAAGGCTCACAGCTCAAACTTCCTCATATCACTTACAAGGGACCTGGAGCTGGTAGTCTTCAACAGGCTGGATCCAGATGCCGACAACACCAAGAAGAAAGGGCTGTGCGGGAGGGGAGAAGCAGGAGGCAGGCTCAAGCTTGGGAGCTGGCCTTCGCAGAGCCCAGCTTCAGTGCTGTTGGCCGGTGAAGACAAAGCAGCCTTACAAAACTGCTGTTCCGTATTTGCACCTGAGTAAGGGAGACTTCTTTGTTAGCACTTTTTATGAGCAAGTCACAGCTGGGTCCCACAATTGTTTGCCTCTTCAGGGAAGGCATGGCTCCCCTTTGCGATTCTTCCGGGCTCTGGTTGGAATCCATCTGCCTGTCTGTGCTACCAATATATGTGGATAATGTGCATTTTATAGGTCATTCAACAATGTATTTGGGTTCTTTCAGTCTCTGAGGTAGTATACCTAAACATAATATGTTAACTATGCAGCTCAATTTTATTTCTATGGAAAACACGTTCAATCTACATTTCCTTGCAATTGAATGATCTTGGAGCATATTTGTGACCAGGCGTGCTTCTTTATGTTGACATATTGTTCATGGGGTTTCATTAGTCAGATGCTATGTCACATCACATATGGAACATGAAGGAAAGTGATATTAATGACAATCTGGTGACTTTCAGTACCGTGTAACACATCAGGTTAAAAATAAAACAGGAGCAAGAAGATATTTCTAGTTTCCAGTGAGATCCTTCCTTCCTTTTTCTTTCTTTCTCTCTTTCTTTCTTCCTGCTGAAAGAGCTGCTCTGTTTGGATCAGGCGTTAATTATTACTGGCAATGCTTTGTGGGTAACTAGTGATGCAGATATCCACCCACCCTGCATTTGTAGGTGGAAGAGAAGGAAGAGGAGGAGTTTTGCTGAAGTGTTCGTTGAATGTTAAATCCCCGATTGTCCAAACCATTCAATTATAACATTTCGTCCTGTGCATGTCAGCTTGTCTGCGTTCAGCTTTGTGGGGGTGGATCCTGGGGTGCAGGGCGTCCTGAACATGGGCTGTGAGGTCTGACTGAGATGGATGTCTGAAAGCCAAGTGCGGATGCCGATGAAGACCCCGGCACACACAGTACAGGCTGTCTGCGGTGTGTGGCTCTAATGTCTAGCATCGAGTGAGGAAAACTCAGGGATCAGCTACAGTGCAGGGGAGAGCCATGTAGAGATGGTAAGGGCTCAGGACTGTCTGTAACCTCTGTAGAGAGGAGGCTGCCTGGATCCCACATGTCACGCCCTTCCCTTCCTCAGTGCAAGCTCCACCGCGAAGACTTACTCCTGAATCCGGACGTGACAGTCCACAGTCTTTGTGAAAAATAATGAGTGGTTGACCACAAATCAGCAAGTGGGGGAAAGAATCAAAGGTCATATTTAGGATAAAAAGTAAACCTTTAATTTTCAGATTTGGTTTTTACAAATGAAGAAATCAATCAGGCTATTCATTTAAGTTGTAGGTATATTATGATATATATAAAATGTTCTAAATCCCTTCCCTTCATTCGGAGGTTGTATTTGTTTCCAGTGTGGTGCAGGCGACATTTGAACAGCAGGTTCTCTGGATATCTGAATGTCAACTGAAGCGACATGGCTGGCCCTTTTGCCTTTCTGCTCTCACTACATTGCTGCACTAGAAACATTTTCATGCCTCCTTTTCTCCTCAGAGAGCCTGTAACTGTCAGCCCCGCCCCTCCCGCTTCGCCCCTTCTGCCTTCCTCTGGAGATCAAGGCACTCAATGTCTTGGTGCCTTTCCCTGGGCTGCACAGTTCTCGAAGCGCTAGCTAGAGGAGCCGCTGCAGGTATTCAACGACTCCCCGTTTCTCCTTTTTCTGGTGATTAACTGTCTGGAATAAATAATAGCTAGAATAAAGTAGTAATAGATCGCCGGAGCTAGTTCAAAATCATACCTCTCTGTGTAAGTTTGTTTGATACTGAATTCCTTACCCAGACCCCTAGACTACTACCAAACAAGGCAGAAGGAAGACTGTCTCTAACCAGGAGACAAGGGTTTTTCAAGTAGGGGTAATGCATACCTTAATTCATTGCAGCAAAAGAAATTCTACAGCAAGTGTGGATGCCAGTGAAGACCCTGGCACACAGAGCACAGGCTGTCTGTGGTATGGACATTTCACCTGCAGGATCAACCTGGTCTGCTTCTGCAGCATCACTACCTGCCAGAAATTCTGTGTGTTATAAGACAACAGGATCAACCACCGGAGAGAACTGAGCACCTTCAAATGTCAGAACCAGTCTCTCTCCCAGTTCAGAAGCCTGGGAATCTGAAACCGAGGTGTCAGGAGGGTTTGACTCTCAAGGGAGGTTCTCCTCCGCCCCCAAGATGCTAATGTAGGTGTAAATCCTTGGAGTTAGTATCTGGATTTCAAAGCAATGCTCTAGTGCCTGCCTTTGTCTGATCTCTGTCTTCAGTGTAATCTTTCCATAAAGGCATTAATCTTATTGAATCAGGGGCCCATTCTATTCCAGTATGGCCTCACCATAACTAATTACACTTGTTGTGGTGGTCTGAACAGGGATGGACCCCAAGGAATGGACCAAACATTCATATGTTTGAATGCTTGGTCATAATGAGTGACACTATCTGGAGGTGTGGCCTTGTTGAAGGAAGTGTGTCACTGTGGAGGTGGGCACACAGTCTCCTGCTACTGCCTTGGATCAAGAGGTAGAATTCTTGGCTCCTCCAGCACCATGTCTGCCTGTACACTGCCATGCTTTCTGCCATGATGATAATGGACCAAACCTCTGAAACTATAAGCCAGCCCCAATTAAATGTTTTTCTTTCTAAGAGTTGCTTCACAGTAATGGTGTCTCTTCATAGCAATAAGACCCAAACTGAGACACCTGTCAAGACTACATTTCCAAATAAAGCCACAGTCTGAACTCTTGGGTGTTCAGGCTTCCATATAGACTTTTGGGGAATACAATTTAGCCCACTACGCACTGATACTAAGCTCATTACCCTGCTGACCACAAACATCACCCACGGCCCACAGGAGTATTCTGATACCTCCTCACACTAGGGCAGCTGTGTGGCTGTTGATGGCTGAATTCTGTTTTATTGTTCTCCATGGATGCTGTGCTTCACAAGAGACAAGGTGTTTTTGTTTTTACAGGACCTGGAATAACTGATTTTAGAAGCATTGATTGAAAAACCAATGAATGTATAGTGTGTGGCCTCCTAAGTTAATAAAATGGTCATATTAGATATGGAGAAAAGTGATATTTTGACTCCTTCGGACGCCTGCTGTGATCCCCACACTGGAGTCTGCCTCCGGGTCATCTGCTGTCATCTCCCACAATGGCCTTGGCCTCACCCTTCTCCTCAACCCGTCTCCCCAAATGCCTTCTGCTCAGTGTTGGCTGGCTTGCATAGGGCAGGAAAGGAAAGAAATGTTGATGTCTGGAAAGGACTGACATCTCTACCCCAGACACTTCTTTCTCTTCCCTGTTTACCTGTCTGTACTTCTGTCTTCAAGCAACAGCAAAGCCTCCCCACCTCCTAAAGGACTCATTCTCAGGATTTTCCACAGCTATAGTTACTGGTCTGCCTCTCCCAGGGACCTTACAGACCTCTTCATGTATGGCTGCTTTTCAGCAATGTCTACTAATAAAACTGAAAAAAAAAAAAACCCTCTACAAACCTAACCTGGGAAGTCAGCTCACAGATGTTCCTTTTGTTTCTTCATTTACAAATGGCTACAGTGTCTTGTAGCTGAGTATGATCGGTGCTGGGTCCTTGAACATTTCTTGTCCTTAGGGAATGAACTGTACCTGCCACACTGGTGTGTTGAGACACAGGATGAATGAACCTCAGTCTCAGGAGAAGGGAGTCACTGCCTTGCGTGGCCTTTTATCTTGCACATGCATTGAGGTCCTTTCTCATCTTTTGATGTCTCTGGATTCATGTTCTTGATGAACCATCACTTTACACCGTGGTTCTCAACCTGTGACTAGCGACTCCCTAGAGGTTTCAAATGACCCGTTCACATGGGTTGCCTACAACCATCAGAAAACATAAATATTTTCATTATGATTCATAACAATAGCAAAATTACAGTTACAAAGCAGCAATCAAAATAACTTTATGGTTGGGGGGGTCAACACAATATGAGGAACTGTATTAGTGAGTCACAGATTAAGAACGCTGAGAACCATGGCTTCACACAAGCCCTGACTTCAAGTTTTGCTGCTGCACGAACTCACCTGTGACATTCTTTGTCTCACGCAGAATGTGGGATCTTGGAGGCTGAGATGGCGTCTCACAATGCCGAGTTTCCTGTCATCTGCAGCATGAGGCATGGATGTGGTAGACAGCCATTAGCGCCTCGGCAAAATTCTTGAGTCATTTTAACAAACTTCAAGTGATTATATATTTATATATAACTTACAGGAAATGAAATATTTGCTTACTAAAATTGAGATGTGATTTGCCTTTTTTGGGGAAAAATTATGGGAAACGATTCTTTTTTGAGATCTTCATTTTATTTTGACATCTTCCAGCATGATTCAGAGACAACTCATTATAAAGAGTCCATCACATCCCCATCAAGGTGAGAGATGACACAAAAGGAATGCCTCATGGCAAGAAAAATTTATTTTTAAAGTAAAGTTTGATTTTTCAAAGCTCTCCCCGCATACAAATGAAATCCCCTTCCACTGGGCTATCACAATATTCACATAAAATTACAATAAGATGAATCACTCACATCAGTCAGAAATCCACAATTCTTAGATCTCATACAACGCCTCTGATAAGATAATGCATAGGGAAAGGATATAATTGAGGCAGCACACAGGACCCTGTCTTTGATCAGAATGACAAGCCCCTCCCACTGCAGACACAGGGCCCATCTTTTCCATCTTCATCCCAAACACATTGCAAAGACTTACTTTAGGTGTGTGGAGCATCCACGTGATAGAAGAGGGTGACCTTGGGGGAAATGATGGTTTTACAACACATTGTGAGTGTGATGGACAAAGCAATGAGGGAGAAAATGTGTGCTGAGCATAAGCAGTGGCGAATCTGAGCTCCACACAGAAGCCTCAGACCCTGAGACATGTGCATTAAGAGGAGGTTCCTGAAGCATTTGGGCTGCTCACCTTCTGTGCTATAGGTTTCCATGTTCTTCTCTCAGTGTCCTGGGGATAGTTGCTATCACATGGTCATTTCTGGTCATGAGCTGTCACGACAAGGCACTGTGTTACTCTGGGCTGGAGCACTAATGGCTGCAGCACATTTGGAAATTCGCTCAAAGCTGGCGTATGTCGATGGAAAAGCACAGTTCTCACCTCAAGGGAAACAAGAATAGGTTTGTTCTAGAGCCAAATACAAATACAGTCATTGAACATGATTCTGGTTACTGCAAATACCATATCTCGGCTTCATGGCTTTTAGAGTAATGGAATGACATCATTAATCAAAGTATTCAAAAAGTATATTTGTGGAAATATCAGCTAGGTAGGTGGGTTTCAGCAAAGCAGGCAAATATGTACTCTATACCTCACATACCATTTGATGTCACTCTCTTGTCAGAGGCCTGATTCGCAGCCTCAGGGATGTTAGGCTTATCGCGGAGATGAGCCTAAGTGGCTTTTGAGAGGGCTAACCATAGCCCATGCTGTTTGGGCTCCTGACTTGCCACATTCCAGCTCACCATAATCACAGTCTGATTAGTCAGTCTTACTTCATCTGCTCAGCTGTTCCTGATTTCTGGGAACTTCAGTTCATACTTCTACCCTGCCACCATGCTTGGAAACCTCCAAGGCTGTGGTCAGTCTGTCAGCCTAGGTACCAGTGTGGGAATATGATGTTGTAGAGCTCCTTGATGTATGATAAGCCTATAGTGAGAGTATATGGAATAAAGTTTAATCAGAGTGAAGAACAGTTCAGCCAGAGAGGAAGAACAGCTGTTAGTGGTCTATTGCAGAACGTGGTGGCTAGAAGCAGTATTCATAATTTAATATAATCTCAAAATGGCTAAAAATATTTTATGTGTTCTTACCTGGTATTGAATATTAATGTTTAATACTGATTTATGTTTTAGTTAAATAGCAGTTATTCCTAAACCAGCTGTATACCCAAAACACCACAGAGAGAATAGGATTTATTTAATTAACCTAGAGCACAATGTTGGGTAATAGTTATTCTATCCTAAACCTTCAAGCCTGCATAGTTTTCTCCCATTCATGTTTCCCACATTATACTTGCTTTTAATATATCTTAGGTCTGGTTCATCTCTCCTCATGGTTCCAAGTCCTCTCCTGCCAATTTCTGCTCTCTTACTCCTCCCACTTGCTTCTTTCTCCTCCCCTCCTGACCAGGATGTCCCATCCTATTCTCTCCATTGCACAGCATTGGCTGATTGTTTTATTGACAATACAAAGAACAAATGGTGGCATGTTTACACAAACTTGAAACAGGTGATGCTTAGAATAAACATCACAATGCAATGTCCAGATTGAAACCAGATGCTGAGGTAGAGATATCAGCATTTGAATGAACAAGAATAAACTGTATACATTCCACAAGAACATTATACCAACATTTCCCCCTTTAAGTCCAATAAAAGGCTCCCTTTCTTTTAATAAAATAATAATTATAAAAGTTATGAACACTATTAGGTAAGATTTACATATGCAATGTCCAGTCTATGTGCATTTAGCAACTTAGGAGAAAGTATTTGATTATCCTATCTTGACAAGTTTTCTATACCTGAATTAACTTTTATCCATATTAGTATTACCTATATGAAAACATTTTCTTAAATTCTAAACAACTTAAGCTTAATTGTGGAAATATGTCTATTTGGTCTTCAACCCCACCAGAGACTTGAGAAAAAATAAAATTAGTTCATGGAGTAAATAGGAAGTGCATGTTAGCAGCTTCCAAAAAAATAAAAAATTGTCAGAGACAGATTGCTGCCTGAACAATCACCCAAAACTCTCTATAATGTTGGAGCATGATCTTCAGCCTTCTGGTCAGAATATTTGACAGACATATATATGAAGCAGGAACTATTTAGGACTTGCTTACTGTGTCTTGGCAGAGTTTGGCAGTCAACTTGTCCTGCATTTATACTTGCCCATTTTTGGCAGAATTCTGTTTGTCGTGAAATGAGGGCATTTTCTTTTTGCCCGGATGGCTCGTTTGCCAAATTTGAAGCCATCTCCATATGGAGGTTCTTCGATGCTCATCATCTGTTTGAGGTGTGATCTGTTTCATTGTCAAAGAATCTAAAATTTTAAAATGCCATATTCTATAGGTCTCTGAAGTTTTTGAAGACTTACATATCTTTATATAATCGACCTGTCTACAAAATCATATCTGTTAAACTTAGGATGTATACTCCTGTGATAAATTAGACTAGTGTCCGACATGACTATGAATTGATTAACTAGTAATTAACTTTCATTACCTAATACCCTAAACAGTTTGTAATAGCAGTTTAAAAGTATTGGAAGTAACCTTGAATTTGTATCAGTATACTAAAATTTACCAATGTATTAAAAATACTTACTTTTGCCTCAATATACAAAATCTTATACCACAGTTAAAAATAACATTATTTGAGAATAACAAATAAAACCCTAAGTTGAGTAGATTCAATAATCTACCTTTTGTCTTATTATTCCTATAAGATATCCCTGTATTCCCCTTTCTTTCTTTTCAACCCCTTTTCTCCTTATCTAAGAAAGAAAGATAGAGAAAAGAAAAAGAGAGAAATCCCTGAGTCTAACATTGTTTTCTCTCTTAATAAGAGAGAATAATAATAATTCATAATTTATAACCATCTCCCAATGACAATAAACATTCATACCCACAGAAAACAAACAAAAACCTACCCAACCCCCCTTAAAGGAAATTGGACTTCTTTCTCATGAATTTTTTCTAGCTGACTCTTTGGACACACACAAATCCTGCTGGGGAGCCCAAAGGAAATTGGGAAAAATGGTTAATTAAGCAAGCATTTACATTTGTAGTACAGTCTTTGAAAGTTGAGAAATTTCAGGCTTAATAGAAGCCCTGTTTGGAACAGTCTAAAATGCTGGACCAATTGAGGTTAGTAGCTTTCTTCAAAGCTCTCTTGGGAGCAGGCTTTGATGAGGAACAGCAACTGAAGCAGCTGAGGCAGGAACAAGCAGAATGCTGGAACATGCAAGACGCTGGAACAGGTGTGTCAATGTCTCAGCACGCCGGAAGGAGGATTCTGTCAGGTTTGAGCCAGTGTCCCCAGTGTCTGGTCCTTTTGTTCTGCAAACATATAATTACACAGTCCTAAAATTATAAACGTATGAGATGTTCAGGATGAAACTAAACTGTAAACCAATTTTATTTATGCCAATTAAAAGAATGACATAATAAATTTTGAGGACAGTATAGCCAAGGATTTAAGGGCCATGTATTGTTGAAGTTTGGGCTGGAGACATTTTTATGTCTCAGTCAGTTTCAGAGTTGTTCCCATGTGAAAGGGTCAGCGCTTTATGTTACATGTTCTGTTTAGTCTCTTGATTTCTGTCTTCTTGTGTGTGGCCAAGATCTTCTGGTGGTTTTCCTCTGTCATATCTGATTTTTACTAGTTTTGATGGAACCCATAATTTCTTTTCTCCTGTATGAACATATGCAAAACCTCTTCCACAGTGTAACATATTCCGTTTTCCATTTTAGAATTAGGACCTTTATATGCTGCTCTAATTCAGCAGTCCTTTCTAAATTCCACTGCGTCTTAGCAGGTGTGCTATTTATCTCATTTAAACATTTTAAAATTGATAAATCATTATTTAATCTATTTTGGGGAAATTATTACATTTCCCTTCTGTTTTATGACCATCTTTTTAAAATTGCTGTTAGATATTTTCATAATTGTTTGACCTGTAGGATTATAAGTTACATCTGTAACAGGTTTCATGTCAGATCTAAAATATTGTTGAATTTCAATGGATATGCTAAAGCACCATCAGCCCCAATTTGCAAAGACATTCTCAAAACATTCACCATCTCTAATAAATGTGTAACCTTAGGATCATGCTCTTCAGGATTTTAGGCAAAACCCCACTGGAATTCTGAATATGAATCTATGGCATGGTGCATGTATTTGAGTTCTCCAAACTCTGTAAAATGGAGCACACCAGCCACTGTATGACCTTGTTCCAAGACAACGCTGAACAGAATCTGCATTTCTACTTTAGCAAGTAGACCTTCATCCCGTAGTTAAACCTTAACAATGCACACACAATCTCCAGTCTGACCAAGTTGGTTTATAGCTGAAGCCTTTCTCTTCAGCATCTTAATGGGCTGCCATTTTGCAATGTCTTCAAACCTCTGTGGACTTTCCTCATCTGGAACCACCTCTTTTAGTGTTATTGTAACTACCAGATTGGATTGCTTTGAAGGCTCTCTATTTTGATTCAAATATCCCTCCAACCTCAGTTCTATGGCCTTTAATTTAGCATCTATTATCTCAGTCTCTTCTTTCTCCAAGTCTGTCTTATCCTGATCTTTCCCAATGAGAATATGCAAAACGGAAATCATCAGTGAAAAAATTATTTGCATACAAACATAAACAAATTCAAATGGTACCCAGAAGCACAGCATCATTGTGTCTTCCTCCATTTTCAACAGAGAAAATTGTCTTTTTAAATCTCAAAACCTTTCCCTCAGGGCTTCACTTAGACCCTGCTTCCCTTTCACACCTTACCAGGTCAGATGCTTGAGGCTTCTCTGTCTCTGGCTCCTGCTTCCAGGGAAAGGTATTTTTTTTCTGCCTCTCTCACTGGATCCTGATCCGTTCCTCACTCTAGGAAGTTATTGGGTCCACAAATGTTTGCTCTTCAGACAAGAACCCCTTCTCAAATGGATTTTGCTTTCTGCTTTGGCTAGCAAAGTCTGGCTTTGAGAAGCTTCCTTGTCAAAGAGCCGCTTTTTTTCCCTCTACCTAAAGAAACTGCCTCTCTGGGGGTTTGTATGTATCAATTTTGCAGCCTGCTGGAGGCCTTGCTGCTCTGCAGGGGGTCTGTCTAATCAGGAATCTGTGAGCTCCCAGTTTAGGAACTGCCTTTGCTTTGTTTTAAGAAACAGAACTAAAAAACTGCTCTATAGTTTTACTTTCTATATAAGTTCTTGCTAGATTACTGTAAATTCTGCCACACATTGGTACATCATTTGTTGTTGAATGTTAATGTTTAATATCGATTTATGTTTTAGTTAAACAGCATTATTTCTAAACCAGCTGTATCCCCAAATCACCACACAGAGACTAGAATTTATTTAATTAACCTAGAGCACAGTTGGGGCAATAGTTACTCCATCCTAAACCTCCAAGCCCGCATAGTCTTCTCCCATTCAGATTTCCCACATTATACTTGCCTTTAGTCGTATCTTAGGTCCTGTTTCTCTCTCCCCATGGTTCCAATTCCTCTCCTGCCAATCTCTGCTCTCTTACTCCTCCTACTCGCTTGCTTGCTTCTCCTCCCCTCTGGATGAGAATGTCCCACCCTATTCTCTCCATTGCACAGCATTGGCTGTTTTATTGAA
Organism: Pachyuromys duprasi; assembly: GCA_028658305.1. Classification (NCBI taxonomy): domain Eukaryota; kingdom Metazoa; phylum Chordata; class Mammalia; order Rodentia; family Muridae; genus Pachyuromys; species Pachyuromys duprasi. Next base: position 42,540,181 of record CM053764.1, read on the forward strand.
AATACAGAGAACAAATGTTTACACAAACTTGAGACAGGTGAGCATCACAATGCAATGTCTGGATTGAAACTAGATATTGGGATAGAGATATTAGCATTTGAATGAGCAAGGGTGAGCTGTATACCACAGGAACATTATGCCAACATCTACCACAAAAATAAAAACAATAGAGAGGATAGATATTCAATTAGCTTAATTTAATCCATCTGCAATGGATTAACTATATCAAAATATCAAAATAGGTGTATGATTGCCAACGACAATTTTTAAACAATTAAAAATAGCATTGTCCATGTTAGGCTCCCAAGAGAATGGCCCCCATTGCATGAATGAAAGGTGATATTTCACTACCACCGTCCAGCTAGTCTTCTGTAATTGAAAAATTTTGATAGAATGAATTTTGATCATATTTCCCTTTCTTCAACTCCTCCCAGATCCTCCCTACCCCACCTTCTCACCTACCTAGGTTGATGCCCTTTCCCACTCTGTGTCTCAAAAACAACCCCCCCCAAAAAAAAGAAAAGAAAATCAAAGCACATAAACCGAAAAACAAAAAAATTCCAAAAGCAAAAAATAAAACCAAAATGTCTACATAAACAAAATAAAACATGGAGTTAATTTTGTGTTGGTCATCTGGCATGAGGCTTGCCTCGGAATACAGTTGATATGTCCAGTGACATTCCATTGGAGAAAAACAATCTTTTTTTCTCAGCAGGTATCAACTGCAAAGAGCTTCTCGGTTGGGCCTGGGACTCAGCAGTTACTTCTTCCTTACCAGCGCTTGGACCCTGTCAACTTGAGCCTGTGGAGGTCTATTACATGCTGCCTCTGTCTCTGTGAGCTCATGTGTCCATCAGCACTGCTGCCTGGAAAAGATTGTGTTTTGGAGTCATCTGCCACCTCTGGCTCTTGCAATCTTTCTGTCTCGTGTTTCATATAGATCCCTGAGCCTAGAGGGGAGAGGTTTGATACAAACAATCCCGAGTGCTCCAAAGTCCCCCACTCTCTGCCCATTGCCCAGTTCTGGGTCTCCATGTTAGTGCCCATCTACTGCAAGAAGAAGTTTCTCTGATGACTGCGAGGTGACTCATTGATTCATGGGCGTGGCTATACATCACCAGGAGCCATTTTTTCTCTGTGTACCTCTAGAATAATAGTAGTAGCCTTTCTCCAGGCCTAGGTCTAGGACCTATCTCGGGTTCTGGCTATTCTAACAATTCGGGTATGGGTTGCATTTCATGGACTGCACCTTAAATCCCTCCACCCCCCACCCCCCACCCCACCCCATGTTGGTTACTCTGCACTGCTGTACCAATGTATCCTCCTGCGGTACGTTACAGTTTGTGGCTGGGTGATACTGACTAGTCTTTCTCCACCTGAATCATGACCTGTATCTTCTAGCACTAGGGATGCTAGCCAGTAGGAGTGAAGCTTCTAGTTCAGTACCAGGTTGGCTTTTCCATATCGGGTGACAAAAGCATTGGATCCAGCAATAGAGCTTTATCAACAGATTATGGAGAGCAATCGATTGTCTGTGAAACAGCCTGTGCTGTTTGGGCTTTATAAAATTGTATCATCAGCTACAGATAAAAATGCTATGGTTTCTTCCTTTCCTACTTGTATCCCCTTGGCCTCCTTCAGTTGTCTTATTGCTTTAGCTAGGTCTTCAAGTGTACTGAACAAGCATGGAGAGACTGGACATTCTTTTCTTCTTCCTGATTTTAGAAGAAATGCTTTCAGTCTTTCTCCATTCAAGATGGTGTTGACCACAAGCTTGCTGTAAATTGCCTTTCTTATGTTGAGGTATGCCCTTTGTATCTCTGGTCTCTCTAGGACTTTTATTGTGAAGGGCTGTTGGGGTTCCCTAAAGGCCTTTTCTGCATTAACAAGAAGATCATGTAGGGTTTTTGTTTGTTTATTTGTTTGTTTCACTCTGTTTATGTGCTCGTTAAATTTATTGATTTCGTAGTCTGAACTGTCTCTGCATCTCCGGGAGTAAAGCCAACTTGATCATGTTGAGTGATATTTCTGGTATGTTCTTGAACTCAGTTTGACAAAGTATTATATTGAGAATGTTATCATCTATTTTAATACAGAATATTGGTCTATAATTTTCTCTTTTTTTCCTTTTATTGGGTTTTTGCATGGTTTTGGTATCAGGAAAATAGTGGTTTCTTAAGGAAATAGGAAATGTTCCTTCAGTTTCTACTTTGCAGAATCATTTGAGGAGCATTAATATTAGTTTTTCTTTGAAGGTGTGATAGAATTCTGTACTGAATCCATTTGATCCTGAGAATTTTCTTATTGGAGGATTTTTACTGACTGTCTCTATTTTTCTAGAGGCTATAGGTCTGCTTAAATTGTTTATTTCATCTTGGTTTGACTTTGGTGGGTCATATCTATGAAGAAATTAATTCATTTCTTTTAGGTCTTCCAGTTTGGTGGAATACAGATTTTAAAATTATATTACAATCGTCTGAATTTCCTTTGGTATACGTTGCAATGTTTTCTTTTATCTTTAATTTTATTAATTTGAATATTCTATGTCTTTGGTTACTTTGGCTAAACATTTGTCATACTTTCTCAAAGAACTAACTCTTCATTTCATTGATTCTTTGTATTAAATTTTTAATTTTTATTTTATTGATTTTAAATATTGAGTGATTATTTCTTGCTTTCAACTCAAAAGAAGGGTTATTATTTATCCTTGTTCTAGAGCTTTCGGGTGTGCCACTAACTTACTGATATGGAATCTCTCCAACATTGTGATGTAGTACTATGAACTTGTCTCTTAGAGCTGCCTTCATTTATTGTTTCATAGGTTTGGGTATGTTGTGTTTTCATTTTATTCCATTCCAACTAGTTTTCAATTTTCTTCTTGATTTCTATCTTGACCTAATGTTCCCTTTTTATTGGGTTGTTTGGTTTCCCAGAGTGTGTACATTCTTTCTGTTTCTGTTATTGATGTTATCCCACTTCAATCTATTCTGACTTGCTTTTTGTCCTAATATATGATCAATTTTAGAGAAAGTTCCATGATCTCCTGAGAAGAAATTATGTTTTTTAGCATTTTGTATGGGTCATTCCGTAGTTGTCTGCAAGGTCCATTTGATTTACAGCATTAACTCCAGAATCTGTTTAGTTTTTTTCTGAATGACCTGTCTATTAATGAAATATGGTTAGTGATGTTATCCGCTATTACTATGTTTAGATCAATATGTGATTGTAGTTGTAGTACTTTTTCTTTTGTCAACTTTGGTTTCCTTAGTTTGGCGCATAAATTTTTAGAATTATAATATATTTTTGGTAGATTTTTCTTTTAATGAGTATGTAGTATCCTTCCCTATATCTTCTGATTAGTTTTGGTTTGAAATGTATTTTGTCAGATATTAAAATAGCTGTGCCTATTTGCTTCTTGGGCCTATTTGCTTTCAATACCTTTTCCCATCATTTTACATTAAAGTGAAGTTTGTCCTTAATAGTGAGGTATGTTTCTTAGACATAGCAGAAAGATGGATCCTGTTCTCAAATACAATCTGTTAGTATGTGTCTTTGTTTTGTTTTGTTTTGTTTTTTGAGACAGGATTTGTGGAGGCCTGGCTGTCCTGGAACTCAGCCTGTAGACAACGCTGACCGCTGACCTCAAACTCACAGAGATCCACCTGACTCTTCCACACCAGCTGCTGGGATTAAAGGCACCCAGCTTAGTCTGTGTCTTTTTACTGAGGAATTAAGGCAACTATTATTGAGAGTTATTTATGAACATTGTTTATTGATGCCTGTTGTTTTATTTTTGTGATGTAAGGTTTCCCCTCTCTTTTGATTTGCTGTTATGGATTTTTGGTGTAGTGAACTTTCTTTTCAGACTAGTTTTGAAGCTGTGCTGGTGGACAGAAATTGCTTAATTTTTTTTTTTAAATCATGGAATGCTTCTCTTTCTCTGTTGACTAGGGTTGATAGTCTTGCTGGGTATACTAATTTGGGCTGGAATCAATGGTCTCACAGAACTTGTAGAATATCCATCAAGGCCATTTTTACTTTAAGAGTCTTCTTAAAGTATCTGAAAGAGCTATCTCTTCTATTTTGTCTTCAAGAGCTGAAATTCTCTTTTCTGTATCTTTAAATCTGTTGGTGAATCTTACCTCTGTGTTTTGTTGTTGTTTGTTTGACATCTTGAGGTTTTTTTTTCCAGTTTATTTCAGTTAGGTTTTCTTTAGTAATCATATTTCTTGGTTAAATTCTGTTTTTATGTTTTTAACTATTGAAATAGAATCATTTTCTTGGAATACCTTCTCTCATGAATTTACATTAAAGTGATGTATGCCCTTGATAGTGAGATATGTTTCTTTAATTCAGCCTCTTTGTGTTTCCATGGTCTTCATTAAGACATTTATTAACACCTTTTTTAAGGTTTTTGAAAATATCCATACTTGCTATTTTGATGTTACTGAATCATATTTCAGCTTCATTGCTTCTCTCTGGGCCTGTTGCAATACAATCCCTGGCTTCTGAACAATGTGTATTGTCTTGATTGTTCCTGCTTGTGTTTTAGTGCTATGATCTAGGCATCTGCAGTGATGACTGAACTGTTTCTTTGTATAGACACCTGATCTTATCTTTGTTGGGTGGGTATTTGTTCTTTGGTTGCTGTTGTTCACTGTGAGTCTTAGCCAAGTGTAGTGAGGTCCCTGTTAGAGAAGATTTCTTCTGACCAGCAAACGTCACACAGGACAATTTGTGCCAACCATCTTTTAATGAGTTTTTTCCATAGTTTTCTGCATCTTTACAGCCCCTTCAAAGACTCACTTAGCTCCCTTGGGTTCTATGTCTCAGGTTTTCCAACAAATCCTATTGAGAAATATGCCTATACCAAGGAGTACAGAGGGCTCTTATGTGTATTTTAAAAATAAGAATAAAACTTAAGGCAAACAAACAGTGGATAATGAAAGTTCAAAGCAACAGAAGCACTGTGGAAGGTGATGTTGTCTGCCCAAAACTGTCAGGTGTGCACAGGACCTTCAGGTGACATGCATGGGCACTGGTTACACACAGAATTAGGCACACATCCTCTCACTATCACAGGCTTTGGGACATTAGGAGAGAAGTACTTTCTACCCTGAGTTTCTTCATCTCCTAAATTGAACGAAAATATATAATTTGTGGTTATTAAGAAGATTTAATGAAGATACAAGTTAAACATTGTGCCCAATGTCCAACAGTAAGGTAGTAGAACAAATCCTTTTGTAACTATTCATTTATATTATTATTATTATTTTACATAGCAAGATCTTTCCATGCTCTATGGAGTCAGAAACTTAGAGTGTCACCACTGATGACACTTGAAAAGTGTCATCAATCTCCTTGAAAAGTTCTCCTTACCTTCAAGTTTATCCTGAATTCTTTAATTCCCCAGAGGCCTTCTGTTTCTGTATGGATTAGAACAAATTAAAACCAATTCCATGCTTTACATGTTCATTCTTATTCTTTCTCTTCCAGGGAGAGTAGAAGCTTGACCCACATACGCCTTGGAACTTTCCAACAATCGGATGAATCACAGTTTCTTCGGGTCAAGAATACTTCATTCAAGTGCCCCTTAGTTTTACAGAATCCACTCTCCAGAAAATGAATTTACTCAAGAATTCCAGAGGGAAGAATTTGTGTGTGTGTGTGTGTGTTTAAGTGTATGTGTTTGTATGAATTTGTGTTTGTGTGTATGCTTGTACTGTATAAGTGTAGTATTTATGCATGTGTGTATATGTGTATTTGTGTTTGTGTGTTGTAGTTGTGTGTGTATGGGTGTGTGTTGTAGTTATGTGTGTATGGATGTGTGTGTTGTAGTCGTGTGTATGGGTGTGTGTGTTGTAGTTGTGTGTATGTAGCATTTGTGATCATTTTATATCTGTTATACTTGGAAAGCAAGCCGCACCAAAGTGAGTCAATGGCAGAATCAGGTCTGATTTCCATGGCGATCCAAAGCTAAGTAAGGAAGCTCTAACTATGAAATTAAGATATATAATTTTTTAACCTCTGTAAGAAATGGGGGCTTCAAATTTCTGGGAATAGAGTTGTAACTTTTAAAATCACAAGTATGAAGCTGATCACTTTCTGGATATATGACCTTGGATAGCTTAGCTGTGTCAGCTTCATTTTTTTATAGCCATTATTTGTATTCCTAATATTCTAAGTTTTTCCTTGGTATCAGATGATATAATACAGAAGGCTCACATGGGCATCGTGTGATTACTATGATGATTTCTGTTTGAGTGAGGCCCAAACCATTCCCAGAGGGATGGAGGATCATTGAAACTTTAAAATACATACACACACAATTATAATATATAAACATATATACAAACATGCAATTTTGGTTAGCTCAGGACAGAACTTCAATATTTTAAACTTTGTGTGTTGAATTTAATCAATTTCTTTTAAGACATTCTCTGGCATTGCTTTGTAACATACAGGAATACCATTTTTTCCCCAAATTTATACTTTTAGAAGTAAGAATTGCCCATCACCAGTGATTTGAGAGCCCATATGATCTC
>CM053764.1:42547225-42570894 GCA_028658305.1 Pachyuromys duprasi
GGAGGTTGTTGAGACTTGGGGAGAACAAGAGCTCCAGAAAGACCAAACTGACAGGGCACAGGGGTCTTGTATGAGACGGTTTCTACAATCAAGGACCATGTGTCGATGTGGCCTGGAACCCCCGCACAGATGGTGCCCATAATAGCTCGGTGTAGGACTGAAGACCCTATTCAGGGAAACAGGGACTGTTTCAGTCATGATCTTGATGGCTGACTCTTTGACCCTCCCCCATACAAGCCGGGGAGTGACAGACTGGCTAGATCCCAGGGGAGGACATTGCAGCCAGCCCTGTGGAGTCAGGATAAGCTGGGGTTGGATGGAAGGGAAGGAGGTCTTCCCCTGTTGGTGGACTTGGAGGGGGCGGGGAGGAGGGAGATGAGGGAGGGAGTGGGAGGGTAGGAGGGACTGAGGGAGGGGGCTACGGCTGGGATTCAAAGTACCTAACCTGTGATTGAGATAAAAATAAATAAATTAAAAAAAAAAGAACCAAAGCCATTTAGGGCCTGCGTGTGTGCAGTGAGAAGTGCTTATTGAGCATTTATAGTCTGAGGCACCAAGAAATCCTGGGAGAATTTTAGGGCACCTATGCTTATTTATCTGCTTTTAAAACTACTATCTACCCTCTGCTTTGTATTTCTAAAGTGAATTCTGACCTATGGACAAATAACAATACATGGTATATTCATGACACATGAAATGATGGCATGATCATGTACCTACAACTACCCTGCCCAGGACCTGGCCTTCCATAATTATCCTTCCAGCTGGACACTGAAACATTGATTAAGTCCTTGACACAACTTTGAACTTTTTGAATGCTTTGCTTTGATTATGGACTTATTTAAACTTGCACACAATAGAAAGGACAGTTTTTAAGAGCTTTTTAGTGAAAGAACAGTTTCAAAAGTTTCAGCCATCTGAGCAGTTATGGGCTGTAACCCCGTGTTCTCTCCACACCATGTTCCCAGATGCAGAGGATTCAGTGTTCGTGCAGGAATCATAGCATTGACTGCAGATTACTCTCCATACCTCATTCTGTGGATGCTGGCTCTTTGAGGCCCTGGTGGTCGGAGGAGAGAACTGACTTGTTTAAACTGCTCTGTGCCCAGCGCATGCATGCACACATACATGAATACACTCAATAGAAGATAGGTAGATAGATGGATAGATACAGACAGACAGACAGACAATATTACCTCAAGTCTTCAGTCTGGGTATTTGTGAAGAAGAAATGCATACTATCATTCCTGTCATGTCTTGGACTCTGAGGCTTCTGGCTACAGTATGGAAGAGCTGGGAAAGCATCAGAGTATAGACTTTGGTGTTGTCATGGTTTCAGGTGCCCCTTGCAGTCTTGGAATCTATCCCCTCCAGGAAGAGGGGATTACCCCATGCCCAGAAGTGAAATTACTGAGTTACACGATCTTACTCTGGGTTACAGCTGAGAAGCGGCTGAACTGCTTGCTAAAGTCCTGGCACCAGTTACTCTTCCCATGAGCAATAGAGAGAAGTCCTGACTACACCACACCCTCTCTACTCTGGACTCTGCACTACTCTTTCCTGCTCTGTCCATCCTGGGGTTGTGAAGGGGAAGCTACCTCATGTGTTTGACTTACATTTCTTGCAGGCTAACAATATCACCGTGTTTGTTTGTTTGTTTTTGTTGGTCCTTTGTATATCTTTGGAGAATTGCTTGTTTTGTTCATCTAAAAATTGGGCTGTTCTTTCATGTGCTGCATTAACAAGTTTCTTACGTGCACTGAGCAGGTGGCCTTCATCAGGTAGAAGCTTTGCAAATAGTTTCTTGTTATATTGATGATCCTTTCACTTTCTTGGTGCAAAGATTACATTTTTGATACAGTACACTCTATTCGTTTTCCCCAAGTGGTTTATGCTTCTGCTGTGAAATAGAAGAAATAACTGCCAAGCACAAGGCCATGAGAGTTGATCCAGTTCTCCTTCTGTTGTTGTGGTAAACACTCCAACCAGAAGCAACTAAGGGTAGAAAAAAGATTTATTTTATTTTACACTTCTTTATGCATCATTGAGACAAGGCAAGGCAAGAACTCAGGCAAGACCCCAAGAGCAGGAACCTGAAGCAGAAGCTGCAGAGGGCCCCTGCTTGTGGTATTCCTCTCTGGCCCTTGCTTAGCTGGCTTTCTTTTCCTGTCAAGGACTGCCTTTCCAGGAAAGGGCTCTTGCCACAGTGGTCTGGGCCCTCGTATATCAACAACAACATGAAAAAGAACAACAAAAGCAAACAACAACAACAGAAAGGGAGAGTAAAAGAAAAGATCCTTCAGAAAGATGCCAACAGAGCTACAATTAATTCTCCATTTGGGACTCTCTAGAGTTCCAGCCTGTGTCAAGTTGACAGTCAATGCTAAGAAAAAAAGTTTATGCCTGTTTGCTTCTGTGTAATGTTGTTGTCTCTGAGTCATTATGTTTCAATTTTTTGGCATGTGTTTTATGGCATGGATCCAAACTCACACTGCTGCACGCAGATAGCTAGGTGTGCTATATTCCTTAAAAAGACACTGTTCTTTAATGGTCATTTCAGCGATTCAGAAAACCAATAGAGGAGAGATGCATGGGTTGTTTCTGAATTCTCAGTACCTCTCCATTGCTCTGAGCCTTTCCTAATGCAAAGTGTACCCAGAATGTGTACCAATACTTCCAACTCAAAATCAGAACTTGACAGTCATTATTCAGCTTCGTGGGAAGTTTCGGTATCCCCTTGTCTTCTGCTGACAATCATTTCTAGCGGGACATTGACTGTCATGTGTTGTTTCTCTGTCACTGATAGCTGCTAGCTTATATCTTTCTTCTAAACCAGTGGTTCTCAACGTTTTTAATGCTGAGACCCTTTTATGCAGCTCTTTATATTTTGGTAACTCTCAGCCATAAAATTCTTTTGTCGCTACTTCATAACTGTAATTTTGTTACTGTTATGAATCATAATGTGAATATCTGATATATAGGATATCTGATATGTGACCTCTGTGGGGTCGAGAACTACTGTTTGAAACCTCCGTTTTAAACCTAATATGAAGCACTTTGGTTATGGTGTGCTTCTGCAAAACTGCCATCATGTTTCCTGGGGTTTAGATAGCATCTCAGATTTGTGGGCTTATACTTGCGTCAAATTATCTTTTCAAATACTTATTCTTCCTCTTTCTACCCCACTGCAATAATATGGATGGACATGGAGCTGCTTGAGGCTCACTGAGTCTCCTTTTGCTTAAAATTACTCTTTCTACTGTGTTTCACTTTGGATAGTTTTTATTGATATCCCTCTAGATTTTCTTCCTTGCCACCAATAGCTCTTCCTACTGTTTAATCTTTAAAGAAAGGTTGTTTGCTTTCAAATCTAGCTCACTTAGGTCTTGTTGCAGTATCTTCCATGTGTCAGCTTTGGGTGTTCATGTCTTTCCTATAACACTGTGGACATGTGATACAATGATAAGGAAATTTTAGTATCTTTGGATTCCAGAAGCCACCAGTGTGTGCAAATTTGTGTTTAAGTCATTTCAATGTATATTGCATATGTGTGCAGTTTACAATGTCCTCCTGTGTGTACTTTAAATCATCTGCAGATTACTTATAATATGACCTGTGCCACCTGCTATTTCCAATGTCCTGAGAATCACTGCATCCTGTATGTGTCCAGTATCTCTTGCCACTCTACCAGGGACATAGCAGGAAGTACCTTCCATGGGTCCTTTCTGTCCAGCCAGTGTGATTGGTTACATTGTTTCCATATTTTTAGTGCATGTGTCTGAATTTAACTTTGTAACATTATAAAATATTGAAAATTTATTTTATTTTCTGCTTCAGTTTTTCTTAGACAATTGCCTTCTATAAGATAATCGTATGCAAGAGATATTTCTGAATATGAGATAATTATTTCTTTATTATATGCATAAACACTGAAATCACAGCAAAATATTTTTCTATTGTGGAGAAACATTGACACCATAATGTTATTCTAAACTCTAAATTTGCTGTATTAGTTACTTCTCTCTGTTAAAAAAAGAAAAGAAAGAAAAGAAAACACAGTTATGGAAACTTACAGAAGAAAGGGCTAATTTGGCTTATGTTTTCAGGGATGAGTTTATCAGGGCAAGGAACCATGGCAGCAAATCATGGCAGGCCTGATGGCAGGCCAGGAAGCTGAGAGCTCACATCCTGAGCAGAGAGACTGAACTGGAAGTAGGACAAAGCATCAAGCTTTGAAATCTAACCTTCCATGATACAGTTCTTGAAGGAGCTCCAGCCAGCCTGAGCACAGCAAACATGGTCCTGGCGGCCTTGCCCTTCTCCCGTCCCTCTGCCTTAACAACTGTTAGTTTATACTCCTAACCCTGGTAGCTAACCCAGGGTTTATTCCTTATTTGGCCATTTTCTCTGCCTGAGGCTGACTACCAAGGTCCAGCTATCAAAGTGTTACAGTCCAGCAATCAAAAGCCTCCTTTGACTCACCTAATTAACATGCCCAATTAAAGTTAAACACCTCATCCTAACATAGGCTTTCCCCTTTCCCCTTATAAACTGCCATTTGCCTGTGGGCCACATCTGTCCCCCCTCTATCCAGAGACAGTCCTTTGTCCCAATCCAAGACCAATACTCCTTACCCCTCTCTCGAGCCCCCTTCTCCTCCTTCCCTTTTTTCCCTCCTGTTTCTCCTGTCTTTGTCCCTTATCCCCTGGCCTCTGTCCCTGTGGGACAAATAAGACTCCTTTGTGCTAAGAACTTGATATCGAGTGTCTTGAGCCCACTTTTGTGGTCTCTACAGTTCTTTTAAACATCCCCAAAGAGCACCACCCACTGGGAACAAGTATTTCAATGCTGGGGCCTCTGGAGGACACTTCCTATGTAAACCACCACACTTAATGAGGGAAGATTATTCCCGTCCAAGAGTCTTCTCACCACCCCAGCCATGTAGGGATAATACATTTCTAGGAACTTTGGGTGTCCCTTGGACAAAGAGTTCCCACATCAGTAGTAGCATACATTATTCTCTTTTGTAGAAAATCCAACTTTGAAAGTCTTTTCAGTTCTCTTTCACTTGGACATAAAACAGACTACATTGGTGTGGCCAAGAATAGCTCACCCCTTTGAAAGAATTATCCAGTGTGCTGAGTCATGGGAAGACACACTGTGACTGTATCACTAACGAACGTGGGACGCTGAAGGTCCATAAAGCAATTAGCTATGTGTGAGAATGGCTGCATGCACCCTTGGTGGCCATAGAACAAATGTGACAGGACATGAAGCTAGAAGTGACGGTGCATGTCTGTAGTCTAGGCACTTGGGAGGTGGAGAAAAGGAAGATCAGGATTATTATCAGCTGCATGGTGAGTTCCGGGACAGCCTGGGCTACATGAGACCTGTCACAGAAACAAAACTAAAACAAAACAACAAATAAACAAACAAAAAACAACCAAACCAGCTACCTAAAAATCTCCCAACCCAAGTAATGGTATGTGAATACCTGTTTAATTTCTCCATCATATCTTGGGCCTTATGAGCTGAAAATTAATACACACAGATGAGGTTAAACCAAGTGACACGAATAGAGAATTTATCTATTTCAAAGCCAATTTGTTTTGCTCCTAAGTCACTCTTGGTAATTTCTTATTTTCTATGTTATTTTTTTTTCTCCTAAATTTTGTACCATTTTCTAATAAGATACCTATTAGCCTGTTTTTTATGCTTTATCATCTCATTTGTTTTGGAGAATATATAGGAACATCATCAAAGTGCTGTACCTGGAACTGCATTTACGTGGAGTAAAGCTCAGGCCATTGTAGCACCTGGAGAAGGGTTAGATGTCTTAAGCAATGCTTCAGTGGAACAACAGACAACAGTAGGACGCATTTATCACTACTGTTGGTAAAACTGGGGACAGGGTTGCTTCCCATTAAGACTATGGGCATTTTATTTATGGTAGAAGAAAAATATAGAAAAGCAAATGCCTTTGGAAACCTTGAGGAAGGGAATCATTTCCCATCTGCCAAGACACCCACTTGAGTGCCTGTGGAGCTCTGTGCAGTTGGCCCAACCTGGGGATGCTTCGCTCTGCAAATCCTTCCTCATTTGATGGCATCCCTGAGGTCGGTAGTTCATGCTTCTAGTGTGGGGTTCATACTCACAGTCGAACAAACCTTATGTACACAGCTCTAATCTGATTCGGAGACGCATGGCATTAATTCTTTCTTGCCTGTGTTTTAACGATCTTGGAAATTTATTTGACAAATTATTCGGAGTGAAATTTCTGCCACCAAGCTAAATTTCATGTAAATTTTGGTGAACAGACAACCCAATGTTACTTTAGTGGTAAGATCTCACTAAAATATTGCTAAGTGCTATTTTTAAATATGTACACAAAAAGCATAGTCTTTTTTCTGTTATTTAGAAAAGAACTCAAGAAGAGAATACTCTTTATGCTTAAAGACATCTTAAAGTATTTTTCTTTCACATGACATTTGTATTGTTCAGTTCAAGAATGATTATTATCATTGTATGTGGTAACTCCTTGAGCCCCTTCACAAACTTAAAAACATAACACTTTAGGGTTTTTTCCCACTAAAAATTTCCACAAGGTATTTACATAATGTTTTTACTTACACTATATTGATTATATACACAGAATTTAGTGTGAATTGTATACACATACTTTTAGCAATGAGATAGTACCATTGTTCCTTTTACTCTAAAGTTCTTTATATTTATTTTATCTTTAGTTCTTTGAGAATTTTGTACATTGTGCTCTAATCACCCCTTTCCAAAGTCCTTCTAGGCCCTCTCCCCCGCCTCACAAGCTCTTGGCCTGACGTTGGCGCCAGGTACGGGCTTCACTTTGTGGAATGGCCTTACATCTGACAGTGGACACACCTGTGGGCATTCCTGCCAGCCCAGCCACAACTGTAGTGTGCAGGGTTCATGGCTAGGTGAGGCTGGTGATTTCTTTCCTTCTTTGGCAGGAGCTAGTGCCATGAAAACTAACCAACGGGAATGAGGTTTCCAGGTCAGAACCAGCTCGGCCTCTTCATGTTCTACAACTCAGGTATGTCTTCAGGTGGATGGCCAATAACGTTGGTCATGGCCTGCAACATTTAGGGGTCTGTTGAAAGCCATGGCCATAACAACCCCAAAAGAGGTAACTCATTCCTGCCACTGGGAGTTTTATTTGTTAGCCTGTAGCATCTAGTTTATACATTGTTGGTTAACTCCATCATAGATTAACTCCACTTCAACTTTTAAAAAATGTGCTTGTGTTTTCAATTTTTAAAAATCCTAAATTGTAATAGATAGGTTTCCATATTAATTTTTCAAAAGGATAGTGTTAGCTACCCTTCCGTCCCCCACCCCCCGTGATCTTTCTTGGGCCCTATCTTCCCATTCTTCACCCTATTTAACTCTTCCTGCTCTGTCACTTTCCTTTAAGCCTTTAAATCATTGCATGCAATGTCTTGTCCCTTGAAATCCCTCCCCTAAAATCCCCTTACTAAGTTCCTTTATGAGTATTTCAGACGAAACACATATCTAAGATTCAACAATAACTCCCACATTTAAAAGAGAACATGTGATACTTATGGTCTACTTCACTCAGGATGATTGTGTCCAGATCCATTTATTTCCCTGAAAATTTCATTTTTCTTAACTGCTGAATAGTATCCCACTATGTAAATTACTACATTCCAATTTTCCCACTCATCAGTTGATTGGCACCTAGGCTGTTTCCATTTTCTGGTTATTGTGATTAGAGCAGCAATGAACATAGATGAGCAAGTTCACGCTGTAATATCATATGAAGTCCTTCAGCCATAAGCCAAAAGGCTGGGTCATGTGGTAGGTTTAGTGTAGATCTTAGAGGGAGAGCCATGGTGATTTCCACAGTGCCTGTACCAGGTTGTACTTCCACCATCAGCAAATAAGTTGCCTCCTTTCCCCACATCCATGCCGCATTTGTTGTCATTTGCCTCTGTGCTCTTAACCATTCTGCTTGTAGTAGTCTTAATTTGCATTTTCCTAATAGCTAAGGGCAATGGACGCTTCAGAGATACTTCCCAAGTGTTAGTCTTACTGTAATTCCAGCCTTTGGGAAATTGTTAGGCTCTCGTTTGTGTGTGTGCGCGTGTGTATTCCTGTGTGAAGATATGTCCACGTATGGGCACTTGGAGGCCGTAGAGAATCATTGTCAGATGACCTCCTTGGTCACTGTCTGTTTTATCCACCCGAGAAAAAGATGTCTCACTCATCCTGGAGCTCAGCTACGGGCCGGGAAGCTCCATTGATCTGCTACGTCTTCCCACACAACACTGTGGCCATGCGCAGACCCACACTGGTTTTCTGTTTGAGTGCTGTAGAATTGAGCTATGCTTCAATAGCAAGTGTTCTCACCCCAAGCTATAGCCATGAACTAGCGTTTTCTGTTTTTACATCTGAATTTTGTCTCATTATAATTCAGGTTGACTTTGCTCATACCCTTAGTTATGAGCTTGTTGCTGTGGTTTGGAATTTGTTCCCTTATTATTTTCCCTGTATCCAGGAGCTGTCTGTCTCCTGAAACTTACTCCTATGGCTATGGGTCCTGTGTAGAAGGAACTCTAGCCACATAGGGCCTGGAAGATCCCAGGGGGAGTTCTGATTCCCATCCATACTTATTGTTTCTGTTTTGGGTTTCTCACAAGCTAGGGAGTGTGCAAGGAACATCATCAGGAGCCATCCAAGGCCAAGCCTGAAAAATCCCATGTGGGACATGCTACTCAATCTAGTACCTGAACAGTCACTAAAGCTGAAGTTTGGTGTGAAGTGTGATGTCTGTTACCTTCCACCTGGAGCTTATGAGGTATTCATGGGAAAGAGGATTGTGAGCCACAGCAGAGGGAACAAGAGCTGGGCCGAAAGCCAGTGCTGGCTACATTTTTCCTCCTGTGACAAAATGCCTGGCAGACACAACTTAATGGAGAAGAGGGTTGTTTTGGCTCATGGTTTCAGAGGCCTGCAGCTCTCATGTGGCATAAGCCAGTTGCAAAGTGCCCAGGAGCCAGTGCTACCACTGTTTTGAGGGACTGTGGTGGAAACCTAGTTCTGCAAAAGTTCCACAGCCTTCAGAAGAACACCTCAAGCTGGGGACAGAGTCCCAGATCTGTGATTCAGACCATAACACCCCACCTCTTACTCCCAAAGCTCTATGGCCATTTCACAGTGTGACACATTCGGTCCAACTTCAAGATCCTGATAATCTTAGCAGCCCTAGTACCAAATCAAAGGGTCAGAGTCTAAATAAGAGTCAGGAGTCTAATAACCCTGAAACTTCCAAGAGACCCCCCTCCCTGAAAGGCCCCAATCTGTTTGGCTAATCTGACTACATGACAGGTTTCATTTTCACCTTTGCCTGAGTTTCTGTTTTTCGGAACATAGAAAAACCGTTTCTAGAAAACAATGAAGCTTGCAGGTAGCCAATCAGCTTAAAGGTTAACACATGGGCTTGAGCTAAGTATAATGATTCAGCAAACCTGAGGAAAAGGCCTTAGCAGCTCTGGAAAGTTCGTAAATGTTTAGCCAATCCTAAATCCCTCCTACCTCCTTGTGGAAATCCCCCTAATCATCTTTAAATTGAGCCTGCAGGCTCACTTCATGGCCCCAGTCTAAGGAATGGTGGCCCCAGCATGCTGGTAAATTTCTTCAGAATAAATGCTTCTTGCTCTTGCATACTACTTGAATCTGGGGGTTTTCTTCAGTGATTCTCAGACCCTATCAATCTCCTCTTCTGCATCTCAAGGCAAACTCTTGTTGTGAGCACCTGTAATATTTAGAAATGTTACATATTTCTAACTTATAATAGTGGAAAGTGAACACCATTATTCTGAAAGGAACAAGAGGATAAAAAAAGTCTGGCCCAAAGCAAGGCCATAACACAGGAAGATAGATTTGAAGTACTCAGCTTCACCCAGGGCAGATGATGGTGTGGTCCAGGCTGCACAGGGCTAGGGTGGCTCCTTCTCTATTGGCCCCTCATTGAGAACGCCTGTGGCCTTTCTCTCTGTCCAGATCCAGCGGCTCTTCAGATAGCTTTACTTTTCCGTTGTTTTCAGTTCCTGACATCACCAATATCCTGGGACCTCCATCGTACCTGAGGCTCCATCTCTGAAACTTTGTGCGATCCCTGGCAGGAGCTTTACACCTTGAATCCAGCCTCATTGCTCATTGCCTGGACCCGTGGGCCTTTCTATACAACCTTGGCGTGAGTCTCGACAGCTCCGAAACTCTTACACTCTATATGCGTGAAAAGCCAGCTCTCTGTGTGCAACACCAAAGTCTGCTGCCAGATCAAGATGTAGCTGTGCTCTTTTGGACCTTCAGTGCGTCAGTCTGGGAGCACCGGGTGGCTGAGCCATAAAACCTCTTCTGGGGCAGTTTTGGAGCATCCTTGCGGCTTTGCGGTTGAAGGTGCTCTATTTTAAGCTCTCCATATGGGTTTGTACTCGTAAACCCATGGGTGTTCCATAGGTGAGATTATCTTCTTGTCCCAGGTTAATGTCACTAACCGCTAACAAGCTCAGCCTCTTCGTAGGTGCCACCTCATGACTCCAGCTGTGCTTAGGTTTCTGTCCTTGCCACACTGCAAACATTTTTACATTTTTCTCTTCCACTTTTGGATTCTAGTCCTTTCTATAAACCTGGCTAAAAGGAACCAGCCATATCCATGCAACAGCCTGAATGTCCTTGCTGCCTTTAAACTAACTGTGCCAAATGCATTAGTCCATTACTTTCAGGTCCAGTCTCTCACAGACTTTTAGGACATGGGTGGCACACAACAGATTCACTGTCAGCATGCAAGATGAATGGCTTACCTAATTCTTGCCCGCCTTTGTTCTTTTCTAAAATCTCATTAGCACGGTCTTAGGGTGTCTGCATAGCCACCGCCATCCCGGTTCCTCAGACCCCACCAGAATCCCTGAGCTCTACCTACTGCATTCAAGGCCTTCTCTGCTGTCAAGCTTCAAAGTTTTCCAAAGTGCTTCCACAAACTAGTTCCAAAGGCCTCAGAAACACACAGTCCAGGCTGTCACAGAAGCAGACCCACTTGTCTGGTATAAGTTCTTTGTATTAGATACTTTCATTTCATTATAACTAAAATACCTAATAGAAAACAACCTTAAATCAAGGAAAAGTTTGTTTTGGCTCACGGTCTCAGAGAAATTTCAGTCTGTCATTGTGGGACAAGCAAGGCGGCATCAGTGTGATGTTCTTTGTGCCCCAATATACGTGTACGTAGGGTTCACACACCACTTACACATGCGCGCACACTGGACTGCATGAACATTGTATATAGAGGGTACAGAACCATGAGATTACACTTCACATGTCAACATATACCTACCCTTGGACAGCACAATCAGTCTCTTCACAGTTTTCCCAAAGGCTGACCTTGGGTATCTTTCTGTATCATGCTCCAGCATACTTAGAGCTTCTCAGTGGACCTGGGGCTGGTCAGTTCAGCTAGGCTCGCTGGCCACGACCTCTAGATCTTCTTCTCTGCACCCCACATCCCTAGGATTGGGGTTGTAGCTTTGCATCACCCTGCTCAGCTTTTACATGAGTGTTAGGGATCTGAACTTATGTCTTCAATAGCTCTCAAACAGCGCTGTTTTCAGAGGTTTTATTAGAAAAAAATATTGCAGTCTCTATCTTATGTTGCTATTAATTCAGTAGCTATAGCTTTACAACTCATTTTAGTACTTTGTTTGCGATCATATGAACTATGAAAACACACATGGCACAATTTTCTATGCAGACTGTATCGCCATCTTTTCAGATCCCTGCAAGTTATAATGGAGAATTTCTGTAGATGTAATACTTCTATGCAGAGATGTAATGACTTGTGATTACATTTTCACTCTTTTCTGAATTTCTTTAAAGTTATTAAATGCAAGGTGAGTAAGAATGTTGCATGAAGCAAATCAGAACAAGCTACCTGGCAGATGGCATCTGTACAGGACAAGCCAGCATGGACAAATAGCTGCCATTTTGTCCCTGTAAGAAAGTAAAATATTGTATGATTTTTCACATTCACTGGTATAAGAGAGAGTAATTTCCTCAGAACCGAGGGGCAGAGGGGATCAACAGGGCTGCACAGTAAAATAACTGACTAAAAGCTCTGAAACTCTATGACGTCACTGAGAGTACACCTGCCCGAAAGGTCTGGGAATTAGAAGTGAATCAGGCCAGGCACCTTTCAGGTCTTTTAACCTTAAGTTACACAAAGCAGTTCTATTTTTGGCATAGATGAATTTTAGAGTCAGTGTTTTATCTAAAAAGAAGGACTCACTCCCTCGGGGAGAGTAACTCCTGAAGCAAGCAGGAGATTGTCCTTCCACTGTGGAAGAAGAATGAGGAGTGCCCCTGCCCTGCTGACCACAGCTGGACTCATGGCCATCCCAGGGATGTCCTGAGGGTTACGGGAAGTGCTCGCAAGCCCCTCCCATTCTCTCCTCTCTCCCTCCCAACCATGTCTTGAATGAATGTCCACAACAAGTGTGAGGGAAAGGTCTGGCCTCAGGGAAACCCTGTGAGTGAATCCTCTGCTTAAAGAGACCACCCTTAATGTGATATCAGGGCTTAGGTGGGTTTCGGAATTGTCACGGGACAACAAAAGGGGTGGCTCCTCTGGGGTGGGGAAGGTGATGAAGGGTGACTGTCTGCCCACTTCGGGATTCGAATGGGGAGAGGGTACTATGAAAACCCTCAAGTGAGCCCTGAAGGCATTTTGCTGGCCTCAAATCAAAACAGGGTTTATTACCATCAGTCCAGACTTCCTGGTGCTTGGTGTGTGTTGGTAATTGTCATTTAAAATCACATAGAAGAGCAAATGGAGTAGTGAGAACAGGACAAAATCGGGACAGCTCCTCCAATGTGTGCAACAGCCTGTGCACATGTGTAAGTTTGTGTGCATGTAGACACATGCACAAGCACATGCACAGGTGAGAATGGGCATAAATGCATTAGTACACGTATCTGCACATGTATGGTACTTTTTCACTCTAAGATATACAGGAACTCCAACTGAAGCTGCGTGAGAACCACAGGGTCTCAGTCATGGGCAGAAAATGACTAAGATAAAGACCAGACAATGCTACATCGCCTATAGATGAACAGTTAGGACACAAATGTTGATGAAGCGCTAATTTGGGTTGAGAATTCTGTAGCCCATTAAATCTGTTATTCATTCCTTTCCAGAACTGAACCCAAGCTGCCTTTGCCATGCCTTGCTCCTCACTCATAGCTGTACCGTATTCTGGGCTGAGAACATAGCTGACTGGCCACATGAAGGCTCTTCCTGGTTCGAAAAGCTGTGCTTGAAATGGTCTCTGTTATACTGCTACTGTCTTAATGTTACAGGGAAAGATAGACTTGATGTTTGCATGCTTCTGAATTTAGGTCTTTGTCTTCCTTTCGACTATCTGTTTCCCTGAAAGTTGAAATTAAAGGCCAAAGAGACAAAGGCTCGGTGCCTACTAGTAACGTGGAGGTTGAACTGCAAACAGGTACCACTAGGCAAACGCTACCAAAGATGGCAAATGAAGGCAGAGCATCAGTGAGAGAAGTGGAGGTTCCAGAGAACTGAGGAGCAGGAAGGTATGTGTTTAGAAACGTGGTCTGAAAGAAGAGAAAGTCTGTTCAGAGCAGAACACTGAGAACTCGGGATTTCAGAGAAGGAATGGTGTGGTGTGATGTGATGGTGATTATTTTGACTGCCATTTTGACAGGATTTAGAATCACCTAGGAGACACACCCCAGGGAATGCCTTTGAGGCCTTATGTAGATTATGTTAGCAGAGATGATAAGACTTAACCTAAATGTTGGAAGGATACCACAGGGGCTGGGTACCAGGCTGAATAGAAAGGAAGCAAGCTGAGCTCAGCATTCATTATTCTCTGCTTCCTGACCGAGGATGCTCAGCCACTTCACACTCCTGCCAGACTGTGTTGTAGATATAAACATCTTTTTGTTTTGTTCCCAGGTGTGGAGTGTGGACTGATTCAGATAGTCCATAGCCGCAGACTATTTGCCTCATGTGGGCTCTGAGAAGAGTTCTTGCCAGCTGCAGAGTTTCAAGCTGAGGACTTCGGAGAGAGAATAAATGCCAGAGCCCGGAGAGTGTGGGAACTCAGAGAAAGAACAAGGCTGCTGCTGTCCTCTTCCCCCTCAGCTCCTGGTTGTTGCTGTCACAGTGAGACAAGAAGTTGGAGATCTTCTGAAATGAGGATTGGACCGGCTCCAAGGAACCCAATGACCCTGACCAGCAGGAAGCAGTTAAGAGAGCTGGGATCCCTCTCCGGCGGCTAACCCTTTCTCTCTCCTACCTGGTGTTGTGTTGGAAGGGATTGGGGTGGAATAGGGAGAAAGCGACATAAGAAATGTAAATTAAATATTTTTTTCAAAGTATGCCAACAAGGATGCAGTGTGACCAGCCACTTTGAACTCCTTCCTGACAGAGGATGCAATGTGAGCAGCCACCTCACACTCCTGCCAGACTGAGGAAACCGTGTGACCAGCCACTTCACACTCTCGGCATCAGGAATGCCCAACATGAGCGACTGTACCCTCTGTGAGACAGAATAAGTTACTGTTTCCTGCATTTTATCGAATGAATGAGGGAAGTTACTAATCTGGGTGAAGGGAGGGTGCAGAAGAGAGCATGGGGCATGGGACAAGCTCACTCGGGCACTGTGCTGGGACCAATAATGGAGTCTGACTTTGAGCTGAAGTCCTCCGTGAGCTCAGACCCTTTCTCTCTCAGGCTGAAGACTTCAGGGCACATTCTGTCTGCAAACTCCCTCCCAGCCAGCCTCACACCATGGAAATGGATTGTCCTATCACCAGGCAGCAAAAGAACCATGGTTCAGGCTTCTCCAGTAATTTCTTTACCAAGAGGAGACTTCCGCAGGCCAGCCTGGTGCCCCACTAATCGGTGCAGAGAAGCTGCAGGTGCACAGAGAACAGTCCTCCACAGAGGAGGTGAGATGGTTCTTGAGGTGTCAGACACTTGGCTTTTACAGACAGTTGTGAGCTGCCATGTGGGTGCTGGGAATTGATCTGTGTCAAGTCCGTAATCTTTGGGCTGATAAAAATCGTTACATTGGAGCCGGGGTTTTAGGTCCTCTGCATGAATTGTCCTTGGTTGGGGTATCATTCTCTTCAGGGCCCCCAGGGTTCAGTTTGTTTGTTTTTTTAATTTATTTATTTTTATATCAGTCACAGGTTAGATACTTTGCATCCCAGGCATAGCCCCCTCCCACCCTCCCTCTCTCTCCCTCCCTCCCTCTCCCTCCCTCATCTCCTCCCCAAGGGTTCAGTTTTTATGGCTCCTGTTGGTCTCCTGTTGGAGCTGCTGTCCCTCCAGGTATTTCTGTCTCCCATTTTTTTCGTAAGATTCCCTACACTCTGCCTGAAGTTTGGCTGTAAGTCTCAGCCTCTGCTTCGATACCTTGGATACCTTGATCAGTAGAGCCTTAGTGGACTAGTGGAGGGATAAAGGGGGGAGAAGGGGGAGCTAGGGGACCACAGCCAGATTACAAATTGAATAAATTGTAATAAATGATAATAATAAAATAAATATTAAAACATTTTAAAAAGACAAAAAAATCGTTACATCCCATGGAACTTATGAGCACAGTGGTAAGTACTGCATTGCAGGAGGTTTTCTGATGATTTTGGCTCTCTCTCACAGCAACCGTGAAGGTGTCTCCTGGCTGTGCCCTCCCCCTAGAGCCTCCGCCACCCCATGGAAGAGCCATCAGCAGGGTGGGTCAGTAGACGGCACAGCATGGGGTCAGAACTGACAGCAACGGCATCTGCTTCTCTTCTGTTGCCTGGAGCCCTTCACTTGAAGAGTCTGTATGTAGGAGTCGCTGCAGGGCGCTGGGCACAGTCTCCTAAAGCAAGCTCTGATCTTGTCAGTCATACTTCTTTAGTGTGATCTGCTGTGGAAGTGAGTCTGCATACAACTTACACGCTCTCACAAGTGTGGGTTAGTCTTCCTAAGACAGAGAGTTCCTGAGGGGGTGGACTCAAGGGGCAATGAGAAAGGAAGCACTGTGTGGGGGTCCAGTGAGACAGCAACAGTCTCCCACGATGGAGAATGCTGGGCCTGGCGTGAGGGAAGCACGCTGTCCTGTTTGGTCTGAGTTGCCCTCTGCAGCACTGCCTGGGACAGAGTCAGGTGAGAGGAGCTGGGGGAAGAGCCATCATTGTGAAGCACCCTAAGCGGGTCCCTGGAAGCTGCAGTGTATCCTGGGAGCTGAGATTCCCACAGAGGTCAAGGAAGGTTGTACAGAGCGTGACTCCCACAGCTCACCACCTGTGGTTGAAGTAATTGGGCCCAGAAGTGCCCGAGGAGAATGAAGCCTTGCTGTTTTACAGGGGCTATTGGATCCTAGGGCATGAAATATCCTCATGAACCAAAGCATGCTGGAAGGTGGCCATGTTACAAGGGAGCAGAATGCTAACCAACATGACCTAAGCATTGCTCCTGCCATGGAAAAGATTTGGGGGGGCTGAGGAAGGGACACCTCTCCCAAGGTCAGAAGCGTGTAATTTACACAATCTTTAAAAAGCTGTCAGCTGTTTTCTATTCTCCACACTAAACTCTCTTCTTTGGAGGCTGTCCTGGAAGGTTTGGAGCCTCCTGCTTAGGAGCATCCTCCTGCCTAGCTCTACCTCACCCCTCCTTGGGCTGAGGTGGGTTGAGGTAAAACAGCTACAGTGAGGGGGTGGAAGGAACTTGTTCTCTGACTCAGAGTGGCTGCTCTCAACTCACTTCCCTCTCTGCTTTTCACGTTGCCTCTGCAGACCCAGAGTGCTGTGTGTGAACATTAGTGGTGTTTACCTGCCTCTTAAGACAAGCTTCCCATGGTCAGTCAGCCATCAGCCAGCACCACCGTCCTGGCAGAAGAGTATCGGAACACATTAACTCTACCCATTGTGCAGTCCCAGAGCCCTCCCCGTGAACAAAAACCAAATTAAGGTTGCTTTAATTCTGTAAAAGATTTGCAGTTACTTATTTTAAATAAATGTTTATTATGTGGGACCACTGTGAGCTGGGGAGCTGTTAAACTTTGGAAAGAGAGTAATTAATTAATGACAGGGGATCAGCTCAGTGAAGATTAGATGCTGGGTGCTTGGCAAGTCAGTCTCTAGATGCTTTGGTCCCCTGCCTTGATGCTTGGGGAGTCTGCCTTCTGGATCTTGGTGCGGCTCGTGTCTGAGGCTATGGAAGTCTGTATCTAGAAGCTGCTGGCATCTAGGTCTGCTGGAATCTACAGTCTAGGTGCTTTGCAAGCCTGCCTTTAGCTGACCCAGAAGTCAGCACCCAGATTCTAGATGCTCCCCTTTGTGAGATTCCGGGTTTGGAAGACTCTGTAACAGCTGTACAGATTGCGGGCTGCTGACACACAGTCATTCTCGTCTCCAGATGTGGATGGTTTGTTGAGGGCAGAGGGACATGCTGGTGTGAGCTCCAGCTTCGTGTTCACTTGGGCTTTTGTTCTTACATTGTGGTGGATCACAGTGATGTGTGCGTCTACCCTCGTTCCCTTCCTCTTTGGACACTTCTTGTTTCTCTTCTCCACTGAGCTAAACGCAAACCTACCGATTTCTGTTTCCTATCTGTACGTTTTTTTTTAATACTGCTTTCTCACACACACACACACACACACAAAAAAGTGAGTGTTTTCTACCTCCCAGAGCAGAAAACAGAACAAAGAAGAGTGGAGAGGACAAAAGCAGATACTTCTCATAACTTACCCCAGAGAAAGATTCTGGCAACATATCACGGTTCAATTATATTTTAACGAGTATTTCAACATGGTATCCTGGGGGTAAAATTGGACTTATTCCACAGACAGGCTGACGACACCTGTACTTTCTATTTTTGGCAATATGATAGGTGATGAGCCTTCTGCTTTGCCGACGAGCAGGTCCTCTCCCCTTGAACTCCAGTTTGCCCTAGGAAGTAGCTGGAGTCACAAATCATTCTGAATCAGTACACTGTGACCGCCAGGTGTGAGGCTACCCACACACAGGGGCATCTGAACAGAGACCTCAACAGCGGAGCACATACTTGCTGGCGTCTTGGGAAGAACACAACAGTAGGGTCAGTTCTCAGTGGGCTTGGGGGAGGGCTCTTCTCTCCTGTGGTTTGTCAGGAGTTGTTGGCTGGGTCCCCTTGGACAATGCTGTGTCTCTCTTGCATCTCCCTGGGTGAATTATAATGAGTGTACATGACTGTGTTCTATGTACAGCATTATGAGATATGCACAGCTCCGGCTGTTCACCATGTTGGATTATTTGTATCGTTCAGAGTTGGACTTCTTGGTCCTGGAAGAGGGACTGTGAGATAGAGAAGGCTGCTCACACCTTGGCAGCCTGGAAGCCGAATGCCAGGGAAATGGTTTTCCCAGGAACCGGCATCCCCCACCTAAGGCCCTGCATCCCACAATTTCTCCCACCTCCCTGTGCCATTCAGCTAAGTCCACCAAAGATGTCAAACATCTCCTCAGCTGGTCGCATCTTCAAAACTGCGCTTCTGGTCATTGCTGCACTGGGGACCAAATCCTCTGCATGTGAGTCTGAGGTAACTTCTGAGTCTATAGGATCGCACTAAGCATTCCGTCATGTTCCAAATGGAGGCTGATGTTCCGGTGTCTTTGGAT
This sequence comes from Pachyuromys duprasi, assembly GCA_028658305.1. Taxonomy (NCBI): domain Eukaryota; kingdom Metazoa; phylum Chordata; class Mammalia; order Rodentia; family Muridae; genus Pachyuromys; species Pachyuromys duprasi. The sequence goes on from CM053764.1 coordinate 42,565,951, forward strand.
TTAGATAGTACTTTCAGTTTCTCTGTTTCATTTAACTTTTAAAAACATCACATATTTTCCCTCTTTCAGCCTTCATCTTTTCTTTGTGGCGCTATGGCTCTTCGGTGCCCCCTCTGTAAACCAAAACCACAGGCTGCAAACAGTAGGTGCATGTTAAAGACTTGCTCATTTCAACTGACTGGTTGATGGACACATTCAGCGACTAATATTTAGGCCTCTCTGTTTCCTGTGTTTTCCATGCCATACTGCCTGATTGCTCCTTGGAAGATCCCTCCCTGAGCAAGAATGTTCATGTCATGAAAACAATCACGATTCCTGGAATCATCTTGGGATCTCTACGGAGGAAAGTCTCAGAACCAACAGAGTATGTTCATGTCTTTTACTGATCCTTAGAGTACGGGGAAACAGCTGGATTGTATGTTTGTAGATGTACATATGTATGAGTATGTGTGTCTCTGTATGTCTGTGTGCATTTGTATGCACATGTATGTGGGGACCAGAGAACAGCCTTAGTTTCACTCCTCAGAAGCCATCTGCCATTCATCTCTCTCTTTTTCTCTCCCCTCTCCCCTCTCCCTTCCTCCCTTCCTCCCTCCCTTCCTTCCTTCCATCTTTTTAAGATGGTGTGTCTTACTGGCTTGGAACTCACCAAACAGGCAGGCTAGTTTTGCGCTGAGCTCCAGGGCCTCACTCTCTGCCTTCTCAACACTGGGCTTCTGGGAACATGCCACCACAGCTGACCTCTAAGGTAGGTTCTTGGGTTTGCACTCAGGTCCTCCTGGTTATAAAGTAAGTGTGCTACCCACTGAGCCATTTTTCCCTCCCAGTAGCTGCTTTTAACAAGGGAAAACATATAATTTTAATTGGGTGCTGCTTCTAGCATTTACTTCTGTTTTCAGTATTATGCTGCAGGCCTGTTGTGATTTTGAACATATGATTAGTAAAATCTGAAATCTTACTTGGTTTGAGTCTTTGGACCTTTCTGGATTGTGTAGAGTGTCATGGGAGATGTAGGTCGCTCTTGGAACACTGAGCCCAGTGTCCAGGACCACATGTGGCTTCCCAGTCACTGCGCCACACTCGGCTCCAAGATGGTGGTGGTCTCTCCCACACTGCAGCAGGGTCAGTGGGATTTGGTCTTCCTTAGCTGTGGATGTGCAGATGGAAGAAGGGTGGGAGCTTTGGTCTGCTTTGGAGGCCACTCCTATCCCTCAGAACTGCCCTGGACTAAGAGCCCCTCTTCCCTCTCTCTCCCTCCCTCTCTCTCCTTCTCTCTCCTTTCCTCCTCTCTCCTTTTCTTTGAAATTTCATCAGCTAGTGTAAAACTTAATGAAAGCCCTGACATACACAGAGCATTTGGAAAGCAGGACTCTGAGCAGGCTGTGAATCATCACTCCCAGCAGGGCCCAGCAATGTGACGGTGGGCGTAGCGCAGGGTCCTCTCTTTTTTCCTGGGATTTATTGCAGGCAGGTCATTATTTACAAGGCCCCATTCACTTCCTCTAAAGAGCCGATAAACTGGCTGCTGAATATGCATTTTGCTCTGTGGTGAACACAGATGTTTCCGGCTAATATCCATTTCATTTAATTTCTTTTCTCCCCCCTTTTCCTTGTGAATTCTGTCTTGCTGTTTCTGCAGCAGCTGGGTAACTATTTGCCCGTCCTCAACTTGGGAATCACTCCTCATATTTATTATCGTTGGTGTCGTCCGTGCTGCTCTACTTAAGGGTCTGTCAGCATGTCTATTAAAAGCTGCTGTTTCCGTGAGTTCAAATCCAGGCTGCTGAGATGTCCTGTGTGTGCCAAATGCTGGCACTTGAGCTGCCGGCCTAGGACCAGATCACTTTGATGAAGTTCAGAAATAAAATTGCCCAAGATGGTATTTTGGTGGCACGGGTAGAAAGAGAGTTGAGGGGTCTGAGTACAAACGCTCCTTCCCATTTCTGTAAAAGCACTCTTTCCAATTACTGATTTTTAAATCCTTAGTATTTAAATTTTCTTAATGTGTGGTGGAGAGAAGTCGAATTAACAGTGAATTGGTGATTCATCTTTATGTCAGCATGTACGTGTATGTGTGTGGGTGTATGTGTGTGTGAATATGAATGTGTATGTGTGTGTGTGCATGTAATTATGTTTGTGTGCATGTGAGTGTGTGTGCATGTCGGTATATGTGTGTGTGTGAGTGTATGTGTGTACACATATGAATGCGTATGTGTGTGTGTGCATGTAATTATGTTTGTGTGCATGTGAGTGTGTGTCGGTATATGTGTGTGTGTGAGTGTATGTGTGTGTGCAGGTGCACCCAAGGACTTCAGAGGACTTCCTTGGGTGTCATTTCTCAGATGCCATCGCCTGTGGTGGGCCTGTTGCTGCTCCTCCTCCTCCTCCTCCTCTTCCTCCTCATCTTCTCCTCCCTCTCTCCTCTTTCTACCTCTGTCCCTTTCTCCTTCCCTTACCCCCTGCCCACCTTTCTTTCTTTCTTTCTTTCTTTCTTTCTTTCTTTCTTTCTTTCTTTCTTTCTTTCTTTCTTTCTTTCTTTCTTTCTCTGTTTCTCTCTCTCTTTCACCTCCTCAGGGCTGTGATTACAGACACACACCACCATAACTGACTCCTGTTTTTGGTTGGTTTGTTTGTTTTAACATGGGTTTTAGGGACCGAAGTTGGGTTCTCCCGCTGGTAAGGCAGGCACTCTACTGAGGTAGCCACCATGCCAACCTGTGCATCCACTTTAGAGTCAAATCTTACACAACACAAACGTGGAGCAGCAATTGCGCTCTTCCTGGACTCCACCTCCCTTGAATGGCATGTGTGATGGTGGTCGCTCTTTATCTCCATGTGGGGTTGTGGCCGTGTCTTCAGTGTGGTAGAGCTGACCTGTGGATCTGACTAGCACGCCTCGTGGTTGTCCTTTCTAGAGCAGAGGCTTCAGAGCCTTACATTTTGTTACACACTGTCGAGAAGGGCTATGGTCCCATGACTGTGGTAGTGTTTCATGACTAGGCTGTAACATCTTTCCTGCAAGGACTATAAAATCAATCAACAAACAAGCTTGTGTAAAGACTTGGTATACTCTGGGCTAGAGTCTGCGGCTTGAGGGGAGTTGAAAGACTGCGTGCTGAGACCTCAGCTGACTGCTGTGGACTCCACTCCCTGCGGCAACACCAGGCATGTCCCATGCAGTAGATGAGCTTTTCAGTTCTCAGTGGCTGGAAATGAAGTCATACACATGGTATGCAAAAGGCTGGTGTGGGGCAAGCTATGTGTCCTGTGTGAGGCTCTTGCTTCTGACTTCCAGGGACAGTTCTCTGACCCATGAAGCTCTGTTCACATTCAGAACAGGGTGTGAGGCAAAGGCTGTGGCAAAGTCATCAGCGAATAGAAGGCACCATCTCCAAGGGACCCCAGAGGACTAGACTAGTAGGTTCAGCTTTCAGAGAGCTGCTCTTTGCTCCAGGTGATGTCGTCCAGGAAAGCGCAGCTCTTGGGCAGGTCCCTTCCTGTCCAAAGGCGACATCAATAAGGCTGGGATTGGCATGAGCTAGGCCATTTTATGAGAATACAGAGATTATTGATGGGATGAGGAGAGTAGTGGAGAGGGTTCTTTCTGAATAGCTGGCCAAGTAGGATACATACATTGTGAAAACTGAGAAGCTCAGATTATTCCAGGCTTAAGATCACCTCAGTGCGCAGTTTCATAGGAAAGGAAAATAGCTCTTTTAGGCTGATTAAAAGCAGTCAAGTTTACATTTTGAAAACATCTAATTTATAACTTTTGCTGGTATTCATTAACCTTGAAAGGGCCTTTTGGATTGAATTATATTTATGGAAGGTCTTCCAGTGTCTGTTCCTGTGATAATCAGGCCTTTTAACCCCCACCCCGGCCCCACCCCTGAGCAGTGACCCTACGCTCCACTGTTCCTGTCTGGAATGGTCTTTGCGTAGGAAGTACTTGTCTGGGAAGTCTCATACCCCCGTGTTTCAGTGAATTTCTCCCCTTGAACTTCCATCTTGGTATCTGAGATGGTTTTTAGAGCAGGAACGGTGTTGTCTGTGTGGTCTTACCAAGTCCATCACACCTTGTCAAATTTCTCATTCTCTGTCCCTCTGGAGTGACCTCAGAAACAATTGGGGGAAAAGACACACACACACCAAAAACAAAACAAAAACAAAAAACCAAACCAAACAAACCCAAAACCACTTTGATGCCCAAGACAAAGCTAACATAACAGGAAAGAGTTAACCTGTCCCTGGGTACCTGCTGTCTATGGAGTGAGACTTTATCTGGCAGACCAGACTCCAGGCTGTAAACAACCTCTCTTTGGTGGGAAAATAGGTATTTCAGAGCAAATCTCTCTTTCCCTTTCTCTCTCTCTCCCTCTCTCTCTCCGCCCTCCCCCTCCCTCTCCCTGCTTCTCTCCCTCCCTTCATTCCTCTCCCCTTGATATTTCTGACACTCCCCCTTATCTGACCACTCCCCACCCCCACCCCTGGGACCTTACTGGCCTTACTATCTTTGTATCCAATGTGTTATAAAGAGAAAAGGCAACACACCCAAGAATATTTGTACAGCACAAATTGGTCTTGAATGGTTTGTAGATATAGATGAGATGATTCTGAAGTGTAAATTGAAAGGCAATGTAATGAGAATAGCAAGAATGAGGTTAATTAACAAGAATGCATCTCCCTACACAAACTCTATCTATGAGACGCAGCTGGTTTTTGACAAAGATGTTGATTTAAAACAATTCAGTGGAGAAAGATTTCAGCAGAGGTCACTGGTACGAGAAGACCCGAGTCAGCAGACGACACCCTCTGTCAGAAGCACCTCCTCACGCCAAACAACTCACACAGGTAAAAAGCAAGAAACTCTAAGATAGTCACAAAGCCAGCGCAAACCTTCAGGGTTAGAATCTGAGGAAGCACTCTTAGAGGAGACTGTGCAAA
>CM053764.1:42570994-42595911 GCA_028658305.1 Pachyuromys duprasi
ACGGACACATGCACAGTCACACATGCACCACACACACAGACACACAGACACACACAGAGACAGACGCACAGAACCAAGGCTAATCTTGAAAGATCAGACTATTTATACAGCGTTATTAAAATTATCTAACAATAGTGAACTGCCCAGGAGATATCGGGGGTCAGGTTAAGGAGGACTAAGTGTGGTTGGGAGGGGTGGTCAATTGTGTCTTAGCTGCGGTGTCAGTTCAACTAACTTAGACAGGGAACAGGAATGAGGTGTACCTTGAGTCAAGGCTAGTTCCCTGATTTTAATACTGTTCAGCACCTAAGGTATATCTCTGCAGTTTTTGCAACTTCCTGAGTCCATAGTTACTTCAAATTAAAAATTAATCTTTGAAAATTAGTAAAAGACAAAGGTAATATATTTAACATAAAACACTTTCATGAAAACAAGAAACACAAAATAAATCATCATTAAAATCAGAAATAAGATTATTTGTTAATGCAAGTGTTCTTTTAATTTATATTGAAAGGTCTAGCCAGTGAAGAGAAAGAAAAAAAATTCTTGGAAATATACCTAGTAATTTTTTGAAGTCTCTACAGTTTTTGTGTGCAGTCTTAACAGAATCTTTAAATTTCTTAACATTAAAGAAGAAAGTGGCTAAATAATTTTTAGAAAGTCAAAGGTTAAATATGAAATAATTTTTATAGTATTTCTTTATAGTGTTAAAAACAATAACTTGAAACATTTTTGGCAATAAATTATAGCACAAATCAAGAGATATAAGTCTCTTAAACATTTTAATGAAAAAAACAACATCCATGACTCTACTTAGCAATACTAAGAAATTTTAAGGCGTGGAAGTGTGCTGGGGAAGACATCTCATCGACTGTGTGCCACAGAAAGCGAGGATGAGGTAGGTTCTTCCTGGAAGCTGTGCCTGCCATAGGGCTGACCTGATGTGCCCCGGCTGAGGGACAAGTGCACATGGCGCTTCCCTAGAGCCCTTGGCCAGCCAGTGTAGCTAAACCAACAAGATCCAGGTAACACTAAGGTGGAGAAGCAGATATTTATGTGAACCTCTGACCTCCACATGCATACATACGCACAAACAGATTCACATAAAATGTATGCTGTATTTCCAGAGACTGAATTATCATAGTAAGTTTAGCTAATACATTAGTGATTGAGTTTTCTGAGAAACTAAAAAAATAAATAAAATCCTGCAGTAATTATAAAAATTAAACAATGACACATCGAAGCTGACCTTAAGTAGCTTCATTGAGGATGGTTTACAGCTCATAAAATGCTCTCCCTTTTCAGAATCCAGCAGAAAGGAAGGCCAGTCCATTGCCAGTCACTGTGGCCGTGCCGTCTCGGGGCAACCACAGCCTACTTCTTGTTCCAGCAGGTCTCCTCAATGCAGACGTTTCACATGGATGGGATGATCCGCCTTGTGGCCCTCTGGGGCTCAATACTGCCTCTTCAGGGCTCCCCTGCCTTGTAGAATATTTCAGGAATCACTACGTTACATTGATGGGGAATTTCCCACTGTCTGGACATCTTGTTCATAGTTGGAAAGACGTTCAAGTTGTTTCCATTTGGTGCCATTATGAGGTATGTGCCTAGAAATATTTCTCCAGCGTTCATAAATGTGTGTCCGTGGATAATTACGTTTCTCCTGGGTAGATATTCGGATGGAGACTTGCCTCCTGTTGTCATTTGAATCCCTTCTGGGCTCAGGTAACTGAAGATTTGGTCCCCAGTGTGAGGTTCAGGCAGGGGAGATTGCTCAGTCTTCTGGGAGAAAATGTATCCTGGGGAACAGGCTTCCAGAGTGTGTAACCTCACCTCACCTCCTGTTTGTTAGCTCTGCTTCATGCTTGCTGAGACCACTGCTGACAGTGGGGGCAGAGGGAAGCAAGGACTCCGGCACCAGCTGGGCTAGATGCCATCCAGACAGGATTTTGGCAATAAATAAATAAATACAAAAATAAATTAAAAAAATTTTTAAAAAAAAATATGGTTGCTTTCTGTATTTGCCCTAAGAACTTACCTGAGGATAAGTTAAAAAGTAGTGGACTAATTTCTTTGGTGGAAGAAATTTCAAGATAGCACAACATTGAGTCTGTGGCTGGTTATTGCTGGTAATATACAGAGGTCTCTAGTGACAAATAGTAAGCAGGACAGAAAGAAACACAAAACACTGGTTAGAGAGACAAAAGAAGGGCTCGGAAGCTTCGCGTTGCTGCCAAGGGAAGGGCTGAAAGAGATGCTGTAATTGTTAAGGAGTTGAGTAGTGTTAAGGAGAGGCCTCCTGCTCTGCACCACACTCAGAAAGGGTGCCCTCTGGACCATGCCTCAGCCAGCTGACCTCCGGCTTGTGAAGGAGAAGGCTTTCTTAGCTGCTCTTAAAAAGCAGTTGCTTCAAGATGCAAGAAGTGCTGCTGCCGTGGTTACAGGAGACCAGGGCCCATCCCACACGGACAGGCAATCTTGGCAGTGTCACTTCCATGGCCTAGGCATTGGAGGTATGAAAACTGAGAGAATGAGGGGGCTGTGCATCCTTCATCCATGTTTTCAGGAAGCTACTGAAGCCAGGCAATGTCTAACAGTGTTGCAGTCACTAGCAGAAAAAGACCCTGAGGAGTCTTTGTGTGAAGATGTGAACGTGGCGCCTGCTTGCAGACCTGGCTTGCCAGGACATTGGAGGTACCATGGCCGTGAGACATCTGCAGGAGAACTCCATACAAGGACTGGAGTCAGACTAAGAGGGAGAGGTTTGTGATGTAGGCAGCAAAATTGGAGGGGCTGAGCCATCTAAGCTCTGTGAAACTAAAGTCCCAGACACCAGACAGGGACATAGAGAATCTAGTGATTACTGAGCTTGGTTTGGGTCCTGTCTTGGTCTAGTGTTCCTTTACTGTGCTCCCATTCATTATCCTATTATTTTAGAATTGAAACGCATAGTGCATTCCATCATTTATTGAAATCATATAATTTGTTTTTATTTTATTTTATTATTTCATGGGTGGAAGGGTCACAGTTAAGAGATTGCTTTGAGTTTCACAAGAGGCTTTGAACTTTCCAACAGTGCCGGGACATGAAACATTATGGGGCTTTCAAAGACTTTTAAACTAAGCACACCTGTGATGTGATATGGCCAGAAACCTATGGGCTCCAGGAATTGTAACGTGGTGGTTCGGATGGGAAATGTCTGCCATAGGCTAATGCATTCGGACAGGTGGTCCTTAGTTCGTGTTAGTGTTTGGGGAGGTCATGGGCCTGGCTGGAGAATGGACATCATTGGGGATGGGCTTTAAGAGTTTATATTCTTCCTCCCCTTCCAGTTGATTTCTCTGCTGCTGGTTTGTGGTTGAAGACGTGGCCTCTCAGAGACCCGCTCCGGCTGCCTGCCTGTGGCCATGCCTACCTTGCCAGTGTGGACATACCTGCTGGAACTGTAAGCCAAAACAAACTTTTTTTTAAAATCCCTGTTACTCTTTGTCATTGTGTTTAATCCCCCCAACAGAAAACACAACAGAAAAGTAACTAATACTTGTTACTTTATACTTGTTCATTTATGCTTCACAGAGCAAGAAACTGAAAAGGTGTCAGCGCCTTCCTGTAAAAGTGACTAAAAAATGTAAGCAAATTATGATGGGAAATGACCTATCACATATTAGAAGGCTACTATATTTATTACTGTATAGAATACATATTATATAAGTATCACAAATTATATAAACCATACATCTAAAATGTAAGTATCTGAACAGCTTTCTAGCCCAGAAAAAGAGCTGAAGGCTCTTGAAATTTTTGAGTGCAACGTAGAGCTTTTTGAATGCAATGCAGAGAGCACCATAACCCACAGGGGAAATGGAATGCTTGACTCATTTTAAGTTGTTCTTTTAAGGAAGGTGTAGAAGGCAAGATAACTCTCCCAAGCTAAAATTAATTTAAAAAATCTAAAGGGCTAAGAATAAAAATAGAGAGTTCTTTTATAGTTTATATATAAAAATATCTTTAACTAGTAAGGCTATTCCAAACAATAAATGAAATAAAAATGAATTGAGTAATAGATGTAATGCTATAAGAATTATATTAATACAGCATCAACAGATGTCACACACAATATTGTAAGACAACTTTAAAGCTATAAGGGTTGCAGATTTCAAGACAATGAGGTATTTGTTTACCTTAATGCAAACCCCTCAAAATCCATAAAAATACTAATATCTTGCTTTTAAAGGCATACAATTTGTATGAGAAACTAAAGTTGAACACAAAGGCATTCAACTACTTTTGTGCCAAATTAAATTAAAAAATGGTATTCTGGGGGCTAAAGAGACGATTCAGTCATTAACATGCATGCTTGGTAAGCAGGAGGGTCTAATCCCAGAGCTTCCAGGAAGATGGCTGCAGTATGCATCTACTACCCCAGCACTGGGGGGTCTGGAGGAGGGGCAGTGGAGGCGGGGTTCCTGACACAGGAGGACCCTGGAGATCACTGTCTAGCCTAGCTGAAGGCATAAGCTTTGGGTTCTATGAATGACCTTGTCTCAAAAAAAATAAAGGCTGGAATTTTATTTGTAATAGCCACAATCTGGAAACAACCCAGATGCCCCTCAACTAAAGAATGGATAGAGAAATTGTGGTACATTTACACAATGGAATACTACTCAGATATTAAAAACAAGGAAATCAGGACATTTGGAGGCAAATGGATGGAACTAGAAAAGATCCTCCTGAGTGAGGTATCCCAGAAGCAGAAAGACACATGCGGTATATACTCACTCATAAGTGGACATTAGACATATATTACAGGATAACCATAGTACAATCCCTAGACCTAAAGAAGCTAAATAACAAGGAGGGCCCTAGGGAGGATGCTTAATCCTCATTCAGAAGAGCAAATAGAACAGATACCAGAAGTGGTTGAAGAGAAGGAAGAGGACAGGAACCTACCATAGATGTCCTTTGAAAGACTCCACCCAGCAGGAGATGCTGACACCCGTAGCCAAACTTTGGGCAGAGTGCAGGGAATCTTATGGAACAGTAGGAAGACAGAAGGACCCAGAGGGGACAGAAACTCCACAAGAAGATCAACAAAGCCAAAAAATATGGGTCCAGGGGACCCTGCAGAGACTGATGCACCAACCAAGGACCATGCATAGAGAAGACCTAGACCCTGCTCAGATGTAGCTTATCGGTAGCTCAGTGTCTATGTGGGTACCCTAGTAAGAGGAGCGGAGGTTATCTGTGACAGAGGCTGGGGTCAGTTGGTAGGGAAGAAGGGCTTCCCCTTACTGTGTTCTACGGGAAGGGGGTGGGGGGGTAAAGGGAGGGAGGGTGGGATCAAGAGGAGATGAGGGAGGGGCTACAATGAGGAATTTAAATGAATAAATTATTTTTAAAAATTTAAAAAGGATGGAAAGTAAATGAGGAAGACATTCTATACTGACCTCTGGTCTCCCAATGGGCACATGTACACACACACACACACACACACACACTCGCACTCACTTTTCACCCATAAGAAAGGTGTTTCTGGTCTATAAGGACGGCACTCTATTCTGTAAGAATGAAACTCCATGTGTGGAGAGAGCCAGGAGATGCCTTTGCCTGGGGAAGCAGGGAGAGCATATTTGTGACAAGGAAACTTGGCTTTAAGGAAGTTCATTCCTCTTAACTCAATAATTCCATACCTAGGAATGCACCTGAGAGAAGTGACCAGACATTTGCTTAAAGATTTATGTGTGGAGTGGTCACCATTGCATGACTTATGACGGAAAACTGGAAACCATCTGACTACCTTGAGCTAGGGAAACAGAAAATAAAGGATGATGCAGTCATTAAGTGCCTTGCTGCCGCCGGAAATCCTGCTTTCAAAGACGGCTCAGTGCTGCGGCACAGAGCACAGCAGTGTGCCCAGAGAGAGCCGACCTCGCAGAAGAAGTGACTCGTGCTTACCTCTGCTCTTCTTCTGCTTCATCTCAACAAGCGTAGAGGTGAGATCTCATGAACAAGACAATAGTTATGCCTTCAGGAAGGGTTGTGCATTGGGTTCAGTGTTTTTTATATTTTTCTGTATTTTCAAAATATTACACAAGAAAACGTGTTACTTTCCATATTGCTACATATTTTTAAAAAAAGGCAAGGGTTGCAGGGTGGAGTGGTCCATATGTGTGGGTAGTGTGAGTGTACATACCCATATATATGTACAATTACATATACGTACACACATATGGACATGCACACACACACACATATTTCCCTGAAACTTTATAAAATTATGCAAGTGAGCAAAGTACCTGTGAGCATATGTGACTGTATGTGCACGTGTTCCTGTACATTTGAGAATACATGCATGGCATACATCTGTGAGTGCACACATGTGCCTGCACGCATTTCTGCATGTGTCATACATGTGCATACGTGTCCATGTGAGTTTGTGCGTGTGCATGCATGTGGGTTGGTACTTGTGATTAGTACTCTGTGGCCAGGCTGTCTTGCTGTCTCTGCTCCATTTCCGTTCATTTCCTCCACTGTAGCCATGCTTCTTCCCGGAAGACCAAGGCCCTGTAGCTGTGCTATGTCCATGGGTAAGATGAGAACTGGCTGACTCCTGGCCTTGATTCCAAAAGGGGAATGCTGGTGCCCTCTGTAGATTGAGAACTGCAGCGGTTTGTGTTCCCTTCAGTTACAGTGCTGCCTGCTCATAACAGGAAGGGCCCTGGCCCTGAGGCCAGTCATATTTAATAGGTCCAAAGCACACAGTTTAACCAGGACCCTCAAGCTTGTAAATCCTGCTCACACCAAAAATTGATGAGGAGGGGCAGGGAAGGCACTCGAGGGTGGGTGCTAGGCCTTTGTGTGTGACCCAGGCCCAGGCCACATGTTCAGGTCTTGGACTGAAGGCCTCTGAGCACTTCTGAAGGAAAGCCAGGCACCTCAGTGACACCGACTGTGCTTCTCCAGAGGTCTGGGACAGAGGCTCATCTCTCTGGGTGAGTGTCCTGGCAGCGGGAGGCAACTCTGGGTTCTCCACGCTGCTGTGTGCCTCCTGCTTTCCTAGCACACCCTTTGGGCTTTAGGCGGGACCATGTGCCCTTTCACAGTGCAGTCACCAATCATTTGGCCAGCAGAGGTAGAAGAGAGGCAGCAGCCACGGAGGGCTGGAGAAGCTTCCGGAAGGAGCATCCGCCTAGAGCAGAGCTGAGGCTGGTCTTGGGAAGCTGGCTCCCAGCACCGGGGGTCAGCTTTCTTGCCCTAGAGCCATACCACATGGCGTGTGCTCAGAGTCGGGGCGCTGTGGATGGCTGGGCTCCCCCGTAGCTGCAGGAAGAGCAGAAAACACATTTTGAAAAATCAGTTTTAATAAAGCCCCAGCGCTGACCCCAGAAACGTAAGTATTTATATTATTGACTTCTGTATGGGGTGATTTGTTAGGATGGGAGAAAAGAGTCTTTCTGCTCTTGTCTTGAGACCTGAGGAAAAAAATAACTAAAATTAGAGAAACTAGAGACATAAACGCAGTGAGTATTATAAAGCAAAATACCTCTGGGGTGTTCATCTGCCATGGCAGTCATTTCAGACCTCATCTGTTATATGAATGGGGTAGCGCTTCCCCTCCTGATGGTATCATTACGTAGACGCTACAGACTCAATTCCATTTACAAGTCAATGGTGTGAGATTTTACGACAGTTCTTTCTTTAGTGGGTTGATTCTGTATGATCCTTCTCAGGAAGGGAAAAAAGAAAATTAAAAAGAAGGCTGAAATGATCTCTCCTCAGACCTTTCCACGGATGACTGTCATTTGTTATTGCAGATCTTTGTCTTTCTGTGCTAGAGAGGACAAACTGGTGGATGCCAGATGGGAGGGTCTTCCTGCAGGGCAGCCTTGGTACCTAGGGTCAAAGGTCTTGGGCTGGCAACAAATGTCTAGGAAGCCATCCAAGCAAGCTGTGCCATATCTGTGCAAGCCTGGCCCCCTCAAAACTCCATTGTGAGTCAGGGAGAAGTCTGAGGCTGCACCCCTCAAATAGGTATTGGGGGTTAGGGGTGGAGGGGTGATATTTTCTGCAGCCATTGGTAACTTGCCCATGTTCCTGTAGCTCAACCATGACTGACATTTCTATAAGCAACCCTGGTAAAACCCCCTACATCACAGGAAAGATGAAATGTGGGGATGTGTCAAGGAACAAACAAAAGAAAGAAGGAGACAGAAAAAGGAAAGGATGGGGAAATGGAGAAGTAAGAATGTGAAAAAGAAGGCTGGGCAGAAACTAGTGTAACTCTAGGGCCATGACACCAGTCTTGGAAGGAGACCATGGAAAACATTGCAAATGAGGGCATCACATGCTTCAACATGTAAGAGAGGTATTGTGTACTGAGTGTGTCTGTAAGATTGCAGGTGAGGGTGTCACATGCTTCAACATGTAAGTATGGTGGTGTGTACTGAATGTGTCTAAGATTACATGCGAAGGCATCACATGCTTCAACATGTGTATGTGTCATTGTGTACTGAGTCTGCTGCATTTGAAGATGGCTTTAAAGAGATGCTGTTAGGATGAAGTCATGGGGTGGAGCTAAGTCCAATGACTACCATCCTTACAGCAGATGGAAACTGCAAGTCAGTCCCATCCAAAGGGAGCATGACTTGAGAAGGAGTGAGAAAGCACCTGTCTTCAAGGAAGGGCGAAGTCTGAGTAGCACTCTCCTTTCAGGAATCTGGTCAGCAGGATCCTGAGACAAGATGGGATAGTCTTTGGAAAGAACACACGCAATAGGGAGTTTGCAGGCAAGGCGGGGCTTCCCGAGGGGATGGGGCAGGTGCGACCAGAGACAAAGAGACCCGGGGGCACTGGAAGGGATTGCTGTGAGAATACTCTTGAGTGGCTCCTGCAACACACATCTAGCACAGCGGAACGCCCACCTTGTCATTGACTGGATACAGAAGCTCTGAAAGGCTGGACACCAAGAAGTGCCTCTACTTGCAGAACACACGGATGCTGGGACTCTGAGGTCCAAGGGCTGTGAGGTTTCAGAGGTGTATCTGTGAGTACCAAGCCTCAAGCCCAATATCTGAAATGCTTCGAAGTGAACTTTCTGAGCAGTGGGAAAACCCAAGGGAAAATGGCCGTGTCTGACTGCTGCAGTGGGAAGGCCGAGAGAGAAAAGGTGTTGTACCATGGTGCAAGATGTACATGGAGCACAGAGGGACGCACACTCTGGACTCTGGCCCAACTGTCAAAACCACACCGCAAATCTAAAATATGTCTGCTCCTAAGAGGTCTGTATGAGAGACACTCTGCCTGCAATGCAGAAGGTTCTATTTCAGTGGGAGGCTACATGATCAGTAAAGGCAGCTAATGAGGCCTTCAGGGTGGGGGCGAACGGGGAGATCAGGAAGGTCATGAAAACCAGAGAGCAGGGATGACAAAGGAGTGGAAGACAGTACCAGATGGAGCAAGCCCGAGACTGTTGGAACACAGGCTAGTCCAAAAGCATGACTACCCTGGGGTCACTCTGGGGTCACATAGGCTGGCTTCTGGGGGTGAGGATACACAATTCAATTTAAAGTCCCAATAATGGACAATTTCCATTACATTTTCACTGTGTTAGTTGATATCACTGGCACTAAATTCATTTCTTGTAACATTTGGATGAATTTAAGGATGGAAAGAAAATTAAATAAAATGAATTTGTTCACAGTTTTATATTTACAAAAATTATCAGTTTCCGAAAAACTAGAATTTAAAACAAATTTCTTTTTACAAGACTTAGAGTCTTAGTAGAGCACTGATATTTTTCCTCATAAAAATTACAGTGTTTCTACTTGCGCCAGAAGACATCTTTAGATGGAGGAAGGAAGTCCTCATGACGAACAAGTTGCATTACCCATTTGTACTCAGTGGCCATCACTCCCCGGGAGCTGTCTAAGCCCTCTGACTTTCTTGTTTACCTCTGCCTGGGCCTCTGGTATATAGAGTAGGAGCCACACCAAGGGACCCCAAGTGTCCCATCACAGGTGTGGGTTTGGGGGTGTTGCAGAAGACAAACCGACAAGATTTTGAAATGAATACAGACGAACGGACCCAAGAGTCGTGCAAGAAGACAGGAAGCTGTCTTATTTCTAGTTTCGATTCTCTCATGGTGGAAAGTAAATAAAATTGTAATTGCTGGTGTACGTATAAAGTCCTAAGTAAGGTGTGCTTTAGCGTAGCCCCTCTTGCTGTATGGAAGTTCACTAATGTGCACAGAGTTTGGCAGTCAGCAGAGTTTGAGTGGCCTCCTTCAACTGTGTGCTGTTTTCATTTGTGACTTAACTGGATTAAGTTGAGCTTATTTTAAAGAAATACAATTCGTATCGAGACATGGAATGGAATCCCTGGGTGCTTACACGCATGCTGTTACCTTTCCTTTCATATTGGTCAGTTCACACTTGGCAAGTCTGGCTCTTCATGTAGGCTTCATACTCAGCCTAGCCACAGTGACTCCACTCTCGAGAATGGATGCAGCCTCAGTGCAGCAGGATCACGGGGCCTGCCCTGAGCAGAAAGCCACAGCCGTGCCTTTCGGGGCATCCCAGGGATACCATCCCTAGGAGGAGGAGAGGAGGCTCAGGATGATGACTTCAGTCCCTAATAGAAGGAACAAGCCTCCAGCGAACTCTTTGTACCCTGACCATAAGAGCCACTGCTTTCTCTCTTGATCCCTCTGTACAGAGCCCACCCCCCGCAGGGTGTACCAAACGGAATAGTATCTCTGAAATTCCCATGCCTAAAGAGCATGGCTATGAACTGATTTAAACATTGAGTCTCAGTAAAGGTCTTAAAGACAAGTCCAACCTTGAGTTATGATGATGCTTCCAGAAGGGCTTAAGGATCTATTTGGTTTGTGTTCAACCTGAAGCCCGAAGGCTGAATGCAACTGTGTATAGACAAGGAAAGCTATGATTGTGGCCTAACACAAATATGTAAACTTTACTTCAAACATGAGACTTTTTTTTGCAGTGTTTTGTAACTCAGATGAGCTATTCTTTAGTGTGACTTTCATAGATGACAGCATATCCTGATATCAGAAGTTTGGGCGTATAAGTAAGCTATCTGTCCTGGCCATCCCTATGTCAGCCCTAGGCAACCAAAGGATGAGGACTGTGTGGTTCCCTGTGTTTTTGGCAGTGGTGAGTGCTTGTTTTAGCCATGTAGACATGGCCTCAAACCCAGAGCTTTGTTACACCAAATCTGTCTCTTCCAGCACAGTGATGGACAAAAACTGCAGTACCCTTCCACATTCTGTCTCATGTAAGCTCATCTCTGAGCCCTCACCGTGGAGCCAACTGGCTGATAACTGTTCTTGACCAGGAGTACACAGTGACAGGAGAGAAACAGTTTGCATAAGGACAGGACATACATAGCCCGTTATCTCCCACAGATCAAATATAGAAAGGACATCAGTGGCGCGTGGCTGCCTCTGCCTCTGTCTCTCTCCCCATAAACAGTTTAGTTGCACAACATTCTGCTGCTGCTTATTTTCAGCAGAGACAGGCATGGACCCAGATTCCACTCTCAGTTCTGATATTTGTAATTCCATTGTGCTGGTTTCCTTATCTAATGTGTTTCTATTTGTGCGGTTGTAAAAGGAGATGGAGAATGGTGGTTCAAACTTCACAGACTTGTTGGGAAGAAATAAGCACATGGGATGCCCAGAAGAATGCTTAGCATAGGATGGCTGCTTGGTGAATGTTAGCGTTATTGTAGAAAATGCCGAGGCACACCAGAAGAACACAGTGGAGCCCTGAAAAATCCTGTTGCCTCCTTTAGCAAGCAAGGCTGAAACATAGGCATCTCTTCACAAGACTGGGTCCTTCAACATTCCATTAGGATGGGAAAGAGACTCTGCAGGCCTGAGGGGCTGTTAGCCATTCATGGCTGCTGGGGCAGGAAGAATCATGTTCTAGTGGGGTAGCAATGGTAAAATTGCTCACTTTCCAACCATGTTCATAGCAGCTCTATTCGTAATAGCCAGAATCTGGAAACAACCCAGATGTCCCTCAGCGGAGGAATGGATACAGAAATTGTGGTACATTTACACAATGGAATATTACTCAGCTATTAAAATCAAGGAAATCATGACATTTGCAGGCAAATGGTGGGGATTAGAAAAGATCATCTTGAGTGAGGTATCCCAGAAGCAGAAAGACACACGTGGTATGTACTCACTTATAAGTAGATATTAGCCATATAATATAGGATAAACCTACTAAAATCCATACTCTTAAAAAAGCTAAGCAACAAAAAAGACCCTAGGGAAGATGCTTAATTCTCATGCAGAAGGACAAATGCAATAGATATCGGAAGTAAGAGAAGACAGGGAACAGGACAGGAGCCTACACAGAGGGCCTCTTAAAGACTCTACTGATCAAGGTATCAAAGCAGAAGCTGAGACTCATAGCCAAACTGTGGGCAGAGTGCAGGGGATCTTAGGAAAGAAGGGGGAGATAGATAGACCTGGAATGGACAGGAGCTCCATAAGAAGACCAACAGAGCCATAAAAACTGAGCCCTGGGGTCCCTGAAGAGACTGATATCTCAACCAAGGACAATGCATGGAGAGGACCTAAAATCCCAGCTCAGATGTAACCCATAGACTCAGTCTTCAAGTGGGTTCCTTAGTAAGGGGAACAGGGACTTTCTCTGGCATGAACTCAGTGGCAGGCTTTCTGATCACCTCCCCTGGGAGGTACAGCCTTACCAGGTCAGCAGAGGAAGACAATGCAGCCAGTCCTGATGAGACCTGATAGGTTAGGGTCAGATGGAAGGGGAGGAGGACCTCCCCTATCAGTGGACTAGGGGAGGGGCATAGTGGGAGGAGGGTAGGATTGTTAGGAGACGAGGGGGCCACAGCCAGGATACAAAGTGAATAAATTGTGATAAATGAAAATAATTTTTTAAAAATTTAAATTGCTCACGTTCTGGTAAATAAGCTCATGCTCTAATAGCATCCCTAATTAAACTCAGTGTGCTTCCCCTCCAAAAAATAAAAAAAAGGAATCTTGGCAGTAGGAAGAGCATTAGCGAGGAAGAAGAGGGTCGTCATGAATTCGGAGAATGCAAGGTAACGGGGGGAGGGTGAACATGATCACAATATATTATAAATGTTATAAAGTTGTAAAGAAAGGGAGGGCCAAGTCACACTTGGTATCAGCAGGAAGAGGCTTCTGGTGGGAGCTAGACAATAAGTGTACAGGACACCTGGGACTCAAGGAGAAGGAGTGTGAGCATGACAAAAGGAGACAAACACAACAAAAGCCCCACATAAACTTTAGTGAGTTCCACTTGAATGTGAATGCAGGCAGGAGGGCTCCTTGCCTCCCTGTGCGTAGCCATCTTTATGCCTAACTTGGAGGCAGCACCTATGTGCCTGGTGGTGACTAAGGTGGGCAGCTTCATTCAAGCCCCAACTCCAGGGGAGGCAGCAAGGATGGTGTTCTCTCTCTTTTCTGTGGTCACTTTGCCGGGCCATTCCCTACCATGGCACTCAGTCTTAATTCTTCCTGAGTCATAGTTCCACATCACAGTGAAGTGGAAGTTGAATGCAGCCCTCTTTCTTGAATGAGACTATGGAGAGAAAAGAAACAAGTGTGGAGCTTCAAGGGAAGACTGTAGCTCCAGGCCTCCCCGAGAAGCCCCGGCTCTGCTCAGTGTTCCATGTGCTCAGATCCCAGAGACGTGGCCCAATGAGTGGAGAAAATGATACTGATTTCCAGACAGCGTCCATGATTATTTGCGGTAGTTCATAGGTGTTAGCCACATGCTTCTAGAATATCTGGCAAGAATGATGAGGTGGGGGTTAAGGATCTATCTCAGCATACCGAGTACCTGCTTACCATGCACAGGCCCTGGGCTTGATCTCCAACACTTCATAAACCTAGCTTGGTGGCATGCGCATGTCATCTTGGTACTCAGGAGGCAAAGACGGGAGGATCAGAAATTCAAATATCCCCAGTTGTGTAGTGACTTTGAAACCTGCTTTAGCTACTTTGTACTCTATCTTTTAAAAATGAAAAGAAAAAAAGAGCGATGGTAATAGAACATGGGCCATGGTAACCACTAAGCCCCGAACTAATGAATCTGATTCTAACCTAGAAGACAGACTAGCACACAGGAATGGCAGAAGAGCAGGCCCCTGTGGCTACTAGAGCTTCTATCACATCCTCAGAAAAGTCTGAGTGGGAAGTTTTGTCCATAGAGTGACCTAGTTAGGCAGGGAGCACCAGCAGGAGACGCTCGCTCGGGAGCCAGCCAGTTGACTCTGAGTACCCACAGAAAGCCTGTAGTTCCCTGAGCATGGGCTCAGCAGGGCGCTTGATCTGCAGACTTTTGTCCTAGAAGCCAGCTTGCTGAGTCTGAGACAAGCGCCAAGGCATCTAAGCCCAGGCAGAGCTCTTTGTGTTCCCAGCACATGGGATCAACGGTTGGGGTCTCCTCTCCACATGTGTTGGTTCTGTGGGGATCCCTAGCTTTGGGCTGGGTTGGGTGAAACAGTATTTTCTTTTGCAGGTCCTTTGTTGGACTGTCAGGCACATCAGTAATATCTATAGGGTTTTAAATGTGTCAGGCATTTCTGCTGCTTTCTTCTTCACTTCTGTGGCTAACCTCCCTCCCTACAGAGCTTCTGAAAGGATCTCAATGTCATTCCAATAGCTGCTGCCACCTGAAGCTTACTTCATGTGAAAACCAGCTCTATAGCCTGGGGATGTCATCCTCAGGAAGTCCCTTCAAAGTTGTGAAAGTGACAGTTAGCAATTCTGGGTTCTTTCTCACTGTATGCCATCATTACCCTGTGGCCTACCTTACCTGAGCGGAGAAATCCCTGCTTGTGCTTTTATGTGGGGGAAGCTTCCTGTTCACCTGAACAACTAGGGAAGGCCGCTCTAGACTGATGCCATTGCTGGAATTCCATCTCTTTTTCCACAACTGCGTCTGGGATGGCTCCCTGAACAGCTTTAGGACAACAGAAACGATCTCAAACTGAGGCCTCATAGGAATACCTTCGCAAAAGTCATTGTATGAGGAAGAGGGAGGATTCTTAAACAAAATGGAGTGAGGATTAGAGGAATCGTAATTATATTAAATCATTGGCTAGTTGATTTTTGCCTTTCCTACAGAGAGAACCCCAAAGAACGAGGAAGGAAATTTGTCACCCAATACCAGATCAAAAATGCACAGGTACTTGGTGGTTAAGAGTCATTATCAACTTGATTAAATTAAAAATCACCATGGAAGCAGAGGGTGGTGGTGCATGCCTGTAATCTCATCACCCAGGGATGCAGAGGCAGGCAGATCTCTGTGAGTCCAAGGCCAGCCTGGTCTACAAAGCGAGTCCAGGACAGCCAGGACTACACAAAGAAACCCTGTCTTAAAAAACCAAAGCAACAACAATAACAAAAACAAAACAAACAACAAAAACCAAAGAACCACCACGGAAACATACCTCTTGGTGTATCTATATTGGTGTCCTCAGGAGCAATGACAGAATAGGGAGAACCTTCCCTGAAAGGTGGGTGTCAGCCACAATGGGCTGGGGCCTCAGGCTACAGTATATGAGAGTGAGCTAAGACCAACATCCATTTCTCTCTCTACTTCCTGACTCTGGATGCAATGTGGCCAGCTGCATCAAGCCCATGTAGCCAAGACTTTCCTGCAAAGATGGACTGTATCCTTAAACTGTGAGCTATGAAGAGCCCATCCGTCCTTAAGATGCCTTTGTCAGCTGTTTGTCATAACAACGAGAAAAGGAACTAACAGAGGTAGCAATCACAGTTCAGGGTGTCTCTAAGTTTCCGAGACTATGCTCTCTCTCCCATCCTGCAACTCATCTCAAGATGCAGCAGGCAGATGCAGGCCTCGCTGTGCGACTGTCTGTCTGGGAAGATGTGTTTAACATATCAGCATTTGTGCCATATGACTTGTATCTGAAACTACTTGGGTCCCACGTCAGGCTTTGAGATCTCTGTGTTTAATTTTCTACACTTCATAACTACCTTATTGAGTAAAGTATGACAAAACTCAACAAAATCAAACGTGTAAAGAAGCATATCATTAATCAGCCTACCACAGACTTACTTTCTGCAGATTTTTCTGTCTAACTGGATTCTGACTGAGATGATGATTTGTGGTAATGCTTTCCTCTTTCCTTCCTAGGACTGTATTTATGAGATATAAAGCAGAGCGATGAAAAGTGAAAAATGTGGACTAGTCCCTGACCCTCCCCTAGCTGTGTACGTAGAGACTTCCAGAGAAGTTGAAGTTTTCATTTTCCTTCCAAATGATTGCTACTGCAAACGGTCTGCACAATGCCATCGTGTGTGTGATTTTCATTTAGCTCACAGCCCCAAATGGAACATTTTCAGCATTCCTTGGCTTTCAAAACATAAATAAAGCCATTAATAGCTTTATAAATAATATAACTTAATTGCTTTTAATATCATATGCATTTTTAACGAGCAGCTGTATCTGTGCAAGAGTTAGGACTGGTCAGTTGCAGTTTCTCTGAATTGTCCTGTGCAATGAAAATTTCAGAAATGGTTAGGTGCTATATAGAGATGAACACAGGTGATACAGATAGAGTGATAATAGATACAGATAGACCTTCCATAGACCCAAGATTTCTGGATTGGTTACTTTTCTCACTGCCACGACCAAATACCTGAGCAACACCAAGTGTAGGAAGAACAGGTTTATTTTGGCTCACGGTATGAGGGGTTTGTCACGGTGGCAGGGAAGGCATGGCCGTGGGGAGGAGGTGTGGCGGTGGGGAGGAGGTTGGTTGTTCACACAGCATCTCCAGTCAGTAGGCACCGAGGGAGGAGTGCAGAGAGGTGGTGCCCAGCTCAGCATTCCCTTCATTCAGTCTAGATTCTTAGTCCATGGGTTAGTGTCATCCACCTTCAGGATGGGTCCTCCTTTCAGTCTTAAACCTTACTGCAAAAACCCTCACAGCCATGAGCTGTTATGGTTTGTCTCCTAGGAGATTCAAAATCCTGTTGGCAATGGAGATTAACTAAACGTCCTCCCCATTCTGTCTTGGCCCTGAGGAAGCTGTCTCTCCCATGTACAGTGAATGTGACTTGGTAACTCTCACTGACTCATCTTAGAGGACTGCTCTGCCCAGGCTAACTGCATGCTCATTCCTCACTTCTTAAACATCCGTCAGCTTGGCAGTGCACCTCCAACAATTAGAGTCTGAGGCTTCTTCCAGTCCTCTTTGCCACTCCCACTGGCGCATGACTATTCGGAGGTTCCTTACCCATCATTGAAAAGTTCCTCTTCTTAAAGATCCACCTTAATCATATTTCTGCTTCTCAGAGTGAAATCTTCTAATCTTTCTTTTCTTCCTCTAGGCATGAAGCTTTGCAAGAATGATGTCTCCTCCTGTTGTGGCAAAGGGTAAACTCAGCATTTTCGTGGGCAGCTGTTCTGACAGTCATTATCACCCCCAGACCTCAATGAGACCCTCCCGAACAGCACAAGATCCTTCAAATTGCTACAGAGGTCCTCCTCCCAACAGGGCTAGTGCCCCTCAGGCCTTGCCATTGCTGCTTCCAACCTTGTGGCGCTGGCCTGTCTTCAGCCATGGGGAAGTGACAGATCTACTTCCAGCCCAGGAGAGGCTTCTCAGTATCCCGTCACACCCTGTTCTACCCCTTCCACATTTCCAAAAACCCAGACCGAGTGTCAAGCACTAATGACCTCCTCCACATTCAGAAAGGGCTGCTTACTCTCAGGAGTGTGCTCCTGGGTGTGCATAGAGGCCACCACGCTGCTGTTTTACTGCTCTGTGAGCACATGTTTCCCTCACTTTGAGGCTCGGGCCCTGGAGCTGTGTGTGTTTAGTGTCTGTGTCCTTTGTAGGGGACACAGAAGGCACCAAAACAAATGACAGAAAAAGGAAAGAAACCGAACCGGTAAGTGGGAAAAGCAGATGAAAGAAAAGAAGGTGTGTGCTTGGAATTCGTGCTCCCCAACCTTCATTAACCCAAAACACAGCTGCTAGCCAAGCGTGTTTACTTGTGATAGCAAGTCTGGGATGGGCTCACCAAACACTTGTACTGCATGCCTCTGTGAAGCAGATTTAACTACCACAGTCAGTAAAGTGGAAAGACTGAGATCACTGTGTGTGTGGGGCGGGGGGCGGAACTGGGATTCTGAACAGTTAGCATTGCACATGGTAATAAAACAAGAGACTATCATATTTAGACACCACCACACCATTGTATTAAGTCTTGGCACACTGGGACAGACCTGTGTGTATTGTTGTGTGACCCTAGTCCTGGGGAACAAGTGTGCATACTCACCCCTGATAAGGAACCAATGGCAGACCAAATTAAGGATACCAGGGAAGTTCCACTTGGCGGACCAACAAGTATACTGTGATTCCTTACTGGGGCAGGGAATACTTGAGGGCAGCTAAATCACCAAAAGCCTCCCCTCAGATGCTCATGAAAACTGGAACTGCCGGGCTCACTGAATGACTTCCAGTCAGAGAGAGTCTCTTCCATGGAGCTCAGCTTGTCTGGGACAGTTCCAAGCAGATTGTTTGGTCAATCTCTCTCTCTCTCTCTCCCTCTCTCTCTCTCTCCCTCTCTCTCTTTCTCTCTCTCTCTCTCTCTCTCTCTCTCTCTCTCTCTCTCTCTCTCTCTCTCTCTCTCTCTCTCTCAGGCAGTCCCGGTACTATTTATATAAACATCTAAACATCGGGAGGTGGGAGGTATCTGGTGAATTTCAGAGACTTCCTGAGACTCCTGAGTTGTTTACTGCCTGAATATTCTTTTCAGTTAGGAATTTCTTATTTTAATTAATACATATTTACACCATTTCCCCATTCTCCCATTTCTTTCTTTACCTCAACCGTTCCCATGTCCCACCTTACTCCCTCTCAAACCGATGGCCTCTTTTTGTTAATGTTACACACACACACACACACACTCTACCTTGGATGGTAGGGAAGAGCTACCCTTATTTTGGGATAAGGGTAAGTTTTAAGCTGTGGTTGGGAATTATGCTTGTCTAGTAAACTTGACATTCTTGCCTGAGCTGCAGGCTCTGGCTAGGGAAGAAGCGGCTCCCAAGAGTAGGTAGAGAGGCCCTCTGGCCAGGCAGAGGCACCTGTACTGAGAACCTTACAGGCCTTTCTGTCCTTTTAGCTCCAGCAGTTTTTTTGGTTCATTTGCATGCTGAGGAAACCTGCTTTCTTTATTTTGTCTAATGTGTAACCCTCTTGAAGTCTTGGTCACAAAGAGTGATACCCATTTACTTAGATGACAAAACTCCTGTAATTATATAGTTAAAAAAATATATATACCAGCCTGTTTTGACTCGTTGGAACTGTGGAAGCCATCAGTCACTGCCAGCTGGGAGTATGGCTGTGCTTACCCAGGTCCTGGAACACGTCAGACCTTTGTCAGGGGCGATGCTGACAGCTGTGTGATAAGATGGCCCATCCTGGGCACATGCTCCCCAGGGGGTAGAACCTCCAAATGCCATGAAGAGCGACGGCTGTGTGTTTTTAAAATCCAATCACTGGCTGCTCTTGAGGAACGAGCACGACTTTTGGGGGGTTGATGTAAAGACACGCACTTATGTGTGCTGGGATGGAGCCCATAGCTTCATACATGTAGGCAAGCTCTCTCCCCAGGGAGCCACATACACAGCTCAGGCCCAGGTTGGCTTGTTTGTTTGTTTTAACATAGGAGTAGCAAAGGCCTTTTCTTTTGTCAGTGCAACAAAACGAGATACCTCGAGGAGACAGTAATAACCAAGGTGCATGGGCATTGCATGTGGCTATATATATAAGAAGATGTGGACAAAGCAGAACTCCACCCCTGGCTGCAATCAGGGGCACAATTCCTGGAGTCACGCCTTTGCCAGGGCTCCTTCAGTGTGGTCAGAGGACTGGTGACAGGGAACCATTCTCCTGTAAGGAATTCCAGGCTCAGAATGCAGTGTGGGTGACAGCAGCTGTTAAGGCAGAAGGCATGAGCTCCTCTTCAGTAGCCAAGGGAGGCAAACCTATGTTTTGCCCACATCCTCCCATGAGCATCCACATTGCAGAAAAGGGAATTTTCAGTTTTACCGCAATTGTGAGTCCCTGGGATTGCTGTGAGGGAAGTGTCAGTTGGTTTCCCCAGCATTTCTGGGGTCCCCATGCTGCACCCCATGCTGCAGAATGCCCTGTTTGCAGCATGTGTGGAGGGTGCGGGGAAATGAAGAATCTGGCTAGCGGTCAGAGCAGCAGGACCAGATGCAGATGCTACTATTTACACCATTTTCACATTCAGAAGAACAAAGAGCAGGAGGCTGCCAACAAATCTCAGGAACCAAGCAGCTGCCCTGCAGAGCAGCTCAGCCAATCGGAGGACTGAGGCAGACAGAGTACCATCTCTATTCTGATGCACTCTGCCGGAGCCTCTGCAGCCCAGCCCAGAGGGAAGACCTCAGAATTCCCACTTGTCACTTCTTCGGATCCTCTTTGGGGGACAGTGCTGAAGCCCCATCTTTAGCTCACTCCTAGCGAGAGGCAGGGCAGATCGGTGATTGGAGCCCTCACAGCCACATTTGAATTGTAGATGTGAGATGAGAGGGGTCAACCCTTGGTCAGGAGCTGGACCTCTTCTGTGCTCTGGGCTGAGTATTGTTTCCAGTGAGGCCCAAGGTGCTGCGTAAAGACAAAAGTCATTTATTTGGGGAGCAGATTACCACAAATTAATTCTTGGACTGAGTCTATGAAAGCCAGCATAAGAGGCTGGTAGGAGGGATGGAAATTACTATCACTCATAATCAGAGACATTATTTTGAGGACACATGCTATATTCAGCCAAACGATAGCACACCCTAGGAGAATGGTATATCATCAGGAAGCCCAGAAACTGCTGGTCTAGTTTTGAAACAATCTCCAAAGTGGAACCATCTTAGCTGGACTGTGGAGATGAACGGCTCTCGGGGGAATTTTACTGGTTACTACTCACAGTCATATCACTCGGCAGAATCCGTTTGTTTTCCCGGTTAGGAGATCTGTTGAAAGCATTACAATAAAAGTTATTTAAGTCACATAGTCTTTAATCTTCCAGCAAAATATTGTGCCCATGCCAGCCATGAATCATATTGTATTGTTATGCCTTTTTATAGTCTGATAATCTGCATTGTGTGTTTATAACCCTTGTATGCTGTATTTTATGGGGGGAAAATTCCTGCAACCAGCAATCTGCAGCCCATGAATTTACCACCTTAACTTCCTTCACTGATGGGGAGCCCTGAACAAAGGTTCAAGTGTACAGAGCTATGGGTACTTCACTAAGCCATGGTAAAGGCTCTCATTTCCTCTATTCTAACATGGTACCTACCAGTTGGGGATTTCTATCATGCTTTAAACTCTTAGAAAGGGAGGAATAAGCAAAACAGCCATAAAATAAAGGTCAGTGGGCTGGCTGGCTGGCTGGTTGGTTGGTTGGTTGGTTTTGAGACAACGTCTAGGCTGTGTAGCCTCTGCAAGCCTTCAGCCTTTGATCTTTCAACCGCTCCCTCCCTTCATATGTATACCACCACACCCAGCTAAACCAGTTTTGATGGAGAACTTGAGGAGTGCTGTCCTTGGACTTATCTGGAGGATGGGCAGTGCGACACTGCTGCTGAGATGGACACTCACAGAAAAGCCACATGTCTGAGGTACAATATCCATCTCTGTCCAGACCAGGTGGTGAGACTTCCTGGCTTGAGGGGGCTATGATACTCTGCCTGCAGCCTCTGTTGATAGAGCTTCCAGTTGACAGGGATGAATGCACTTTCTTCTTCTTCCTCTGTGGCTTCAGCTCTCGGGGCAGTAAACATTCTTGCAGATTTTGGCATGCTGAGCAGAGAGACTAGACACAGTCCTCAGTCTCCGGAAAGACAGATACAGAGTGACAGAATTGAGGAGTGGCTCTAGTTCTCCTGTTTGCACAACAGGACACAAGTCTGATGGTGAGCTTCTTGTTTAGCATCTTATCATTTCTGTCAAGTTTCTGGTGTAATGAGTCCCTTTGGCTTCTCTTATTCCCAGTCAAATGGTGACCAAAACGACCTGGCAACCAAAATAATCTGGCATCCTTGCACACAGGGATTTATTGTGGGGGTGAGATTCTCTTTTGCTCTCTGGAAACCCCATCAACCATAGCCTTGCACAGCACATAAGGTGATAATTAGCTGTTTAGGTACACAGAATATCCCAGTGTCCACTGCTTTCTCTTCCACACACCTGTACCTGCTGGTGTGGAACTACCTATCTCTGATTGGTTGAATGATCCTGCATTATAGGCACCCTGCTAAGCATGGCGTGGGTAAACATAGAGAAGTTCCATGAACTAGAACTCAGGGTCTAGTAACTGCACAGAGCTATACTTAAGAGCTTGTCAAGTGTGATCAGTTGGGCAAAACGGTGCCTCACAAGAGAAACTTTAACTCCAACTGGCAGATCTCAAGACTAAAGGAATGAGCACAACTGAGCTGAGACCACACTGTGAGGAGCTGCACCCAGCCTTATGAATGCTGAACGGGAGCTCAGGGGTGCTGCCACGAACCTGAATACTCCTGTTTGTCCTCAGCAGCCTCTTCTTCTCTCTTGGTTACCTGGCGTCTCAGGTTTAGCCATGGCTTAAACAGCCTGTCTGCTTGTAACATCATTGAGAAGGCTAAGGAGAAATACCTTGTCAAGATATTTAATTTCTAACTAAAACATAATAAAAATTGCTCCCCAGAGTGCCTCCCAAACCTGTTTCAGGGGATCTAGGATAAGGACTAGAGCAGATGCCCCTTAGAAATGGCTACAAAGTATTGGTGTGGATTGGTTAAGACATCCTTGAGGCTGTTTGGGAAGAGTCATACATCAGGTGTCCAAGGAATTTGGCAAACACTCTGCAGGCATATATGTGTGCTGAGTGTGAGTGCACATATGTGTGCTGAGGAGATAAGGCTTGTAAAGAAACAGGAAGTTTGGCTTGGGAGCCTTTCTTCCTCCAAGTGTAGTTAAATCTATACTATTATAGGGGAGAGGGTGTAACTGCTGAGCATCAAGGCCTGGGATATAGGTGAGCATTCTCAACACTGGATGAGCACACTATGGCCATTTCCCATCATATTACCTGTGGCTTTTTTTTTTTTGCTTTAACCAACTCTAAAACCGAGTTGGTAGCACAAACATGAGCTGAAAGAAACAGTTGTTTGTGCTGCTTATTTTTTTTTATTCTTGAAAATTTCGTACACATATGGACACAATAAAATATCATCACACCTACCCACCCTTCACTTTTCCCCACACGATATATCCTAAAACATGCCCCACCTACTTCCTATCTTCTTTTTTTTTTCTCATAATGCACAGTGTAGCTTTCTTTCCTCTGGCTCTGATAAATATCACGTCTTGGAACAAATGATACAAGGAAGAGTTTATTTTTGCTTGTAGCTATAGAGGGCAAGTCCATAATGGCAGAGGAAGCAGGTGGCTAGAGCAGGAAGCTGAGCGACCACGACTCAGCCACACACGGGAAGCGAAGAGCAGGCTAGAAGCGGGGCGAGGCGCTGCTCCATCCGAGCTCCACTTCAGAAATGCTGTTGCTGGTTACTAATATTCATTATTAGTTTATCCTTTAGTTAGGCATCAGATATTCCCAATCCAGCTGCATACCCAAATCACCGCACAGAGACTAGGATTTATTCAACTAACCTAGAGCACAATGCTGGGCAATAGTTACTCCATCATAAACTTTCAAGCCCTCATAGTTTCCTCCCATTCAGATTTCCCACATTATACTTGCTTTTAGTCATATCTTAGGTCTGGTTCTTCTCTCCTCATGATTCCAAGTCCTGTCCTACCAATCTCTGCTCTCCTACTGCCTCCACTCACTTCCTTCTCCTCCCCTCCAGACCAGGATGTCCCACTCTGTTCTCTCCATTGCACAACATTGGCTGGTTGTTTAATTGAAAACACAAAGAACAAATGGTGACATGTTTACACAAACTTGAGACAGGTGATGCTTAGCATAAATATCAAAATGCAGTGTCTGGACTGAAACCAGATGTGGGGTAGAGAAAAAGCATTAGAATGAGCAAGGGTAAATTGAATACATTCCACAAGAACATTATACCAACATTTCCTTCTTTAAGTCCAATAAAAGGCTCCCTTTCTTTTTAATACAATAATAAATACAAAAGTTATAAAAACTATTAGGTATGATTCACATGTACAATGTCCAGTTCGTGTGCATTTGGCAACTTAGGAGAAAGTAACCTTAGGATCATGCTCTTCAGGATTTTAGGCAAAACCCCACTGGAATTCTGAATATGAATCTATGGCATGGTGCATGTATTTGAGTTCTCCAAACTCTGTAAAATGGAGCACACCAGCCACCATATGACCTTGTTCCAAGACAACACTAAATAGGATCTGCACTTTTACTTTAGCATATAGACCTTCATCTTGTAATTGAACCCATCAGAATGACTACGATCAAAAACTCAAGTGACAACACATGTTGGAGAAGATGTGGACAAAGTAGAATCCTCCTCCCTTGCTGATGGGAATGCAAACTTGTACAACCACTTTAGAAATCAATCTGGTGCTTTCTCAGACAATTAGGAATAGTGCTACCTCAAGATCCAGCTATATCACTCCTAGACATATATCCAAAATATGCTCAAGCATACCACAAGGACATCTGCTCAACCATGTTCATAACAGCTTTATTCATAATAGCCAGAATCTAGAAACAACTCAATTGAGGAATGGATACAGACATTGTGGTACATTTACACAATGGAATGCTATTCAACAATTAAAAACAAGGAAATCATGAAATTTGCAGGCAAATGTTGGGAACTAGAAAATATCATCCTGAG
>CM053764.1:42596011-42663800 GCA_028658305.1 Pachyuromys duprasi
TCCTCATTCAGAAGGGCAAAAGGGATAGACCTTGGAGGAAGGAGAAAACAGGGAACAGGACAGGAGCCTACCACAGAGAACCTCTGAAAGACTCTACCCACTAGGGTATTAAAGCTGATGCTGAAATTCAGCCAAACTTTGGGCAGAGTGCAGGGAATCATATGAAAGAAGGGGGAGATAGAAAGATCTGGAAGGGTCTGGGGCTCCACAAGAAGAGCAACAGAACCAAGAAATCTGGGCACAGAGGTCTTTTCTGACACTGGTAGTCCAACCATTGACCATTCATGGAGATAACCTTGATCCTCTGCACAGATGTAGCCCATGGCAGCTCAGTATCCAAATGGATACCCTAGTAAGGGGAACAGGGACTGTCTGTGACATGAACTCAGTGGCTGGCTCTTCGATCACCTCCCCCTGAAAGAGGCGGGCAGCCTTGTCAGGCTACAGAGGAAGGCGATGCAGCCAGTCCTGATGAGAACTGATAGGGGAGGGTCAGATGGAAGGGGAGGAGGACCTCCTCTATCAGTGGACTGGGGGAGGTGCATGGGAGGAGATGAGGGAGGAAGGGAAGGCAGAATTAGAAGGGGACAAGGGAGGGGGCTACAGCTGGGATATGAAGTGAATGAATTGTAACAAATCAAAAATTACATTAGAAAAGAAAATACAGAGAACAAATGGAGGTATATTTATACAAACTTGAGACAGGTAATGCTTAGAATAAACACAATGCAATGTCCGGATTGAAACCAGATAGTTGGGTAGAAAAATCAGCATTTGAATGAGCAAGGGTAAATTGTATATATTCCACAAGAACATTATACCTACAATGTTCCATAACCCTCCTCAAACTAAACTGCCAGCTGGGGATCAAGTGTTTGAATTCGTCAACCTGTAGGGGACATTTCTCTCCCAAACTTCCACACCCACCAAATCAACCTGGTTCTTCCCTTGATTTAGCTGGATGTACATATGCTTCCCTTTAAACCCAATTCCCTACCTCTCCCGTCAGCTACTACTGGTTATACCTGAATAAGTGACATTCACTTCATTTATTATTCTTTGAAAATCACATTATTTTTATTTTCACAAAATGATAATTTGCAACTGTAAAATTTTCAAACAATGAAATATAAAAAGAGAAATAAATTTCAAAGTATCTTAAATTAAGGCAGTTACTGTCAGCATTTTAGAAGAACTTGTGAAAACCATCTGCATCATTTGTATATCTGTAAATCGGGATTTACATATTCAATGAGTAAATATTTGGTGATTACCCACTGAGGACTGAGCATGGTGTGAGGTACCAGGACTATGGTGCTCAGTGAAAGCAGGAAGCCGAGGTGCCTAACACGGTTACTGTGTTCTAGAGGAACTGTGAAGCAACATGCTTCTAAACCATGGCCGTCACTATATACTGGACCAAGATCTATGAATGAAGGAAAGACTTCCCCAGGGCAATGTGAACAGAAAACAGCTAACCCAGACTTCAAGTCCGAAGGATGACTGGAAATTAACTTCAGACGCCATGTATTCATTCCTGCCAGCATCCAACCCAGGAGACATGTTTCACCTCTTCTCTACATGACTACCAGCTCTGCTTCTTAAGTGTCTGTAGTCTACTCCTGCCTTATACCGACAGACTCCCACCCAGGAGCCCCCACTTTTATTTCCCTCCTCTGCTCAAATGTTTTAATTGGGTGGAGGAGACTGAAGTGTTGCTGGGATAGAAAGAAACTTCTACACACAAAGCATATAGTGGCAAGGTTACCAAGGGGGGGCTGGAGAAAATTCTGTGAGGCCAGAGACCCTCAATGAGAAGACAACGGGGTGTCATTGAGGCTGGAAAAGTCACTTGATGTCAGAGCAGGCAGAAACATCCAGGATTCTGATCTTCAATCTTAGCACAATAGGAAGCTGTGGAACTATTTAAGCAGAACTTAGATGGATGTTTGTAGAAGGTCAGGTAGTTCAATGGACTCATTTTCTCCTTGTCCTTTGCCTCCTGCCTGTACTCTATGAAGTTCTAAGTTGTGGTCACATCAGCCATCAAACCATCCACACCCGATGGGTGGTTCCCGTCCCCAAGGGGAAAAGCCAAGTTCCTGTTCCTGGCCTCCTGTGTCCACATGAACTGACCACTGAAACTTGAGACCTCCATCACCCCCTTCCATGCTCTTCCAGGATCCCCTGCTCCCATCTCCCGGCTCTCTCTCCTTCCTAGGTAATGCTGGGGACTCTTTTACTCAGGACTTGCCTGTGCTTCCTCTGCCCACAGTGTCATTTCCCAGGGAACGCCACTGGTCCTTCAGACTCTGTGCAGTTCTCAACACTCCAGAAAGATCTCCCTGACCACTCTCTCTAGCCACAGCCTCCATCTTCCTGCACCGCTGGCTCGCCCCACTGTTTGCTACAGGGAGAATCACTTTCTAATATTTCATCACATATATGTGTATGTACATCTAATTAGATATATAATATTTATCTATATCTAATAGTCTATAGACTAATATAGTCTAAGAGACTATATCTAATAGTCACAATGAGCAATAGTCACAATAAGTGATTACATATATATGTATATGTGTGTATACGCACATAAGTGTATATATATATCACTTGCTTACACACATGAACACACACACACACACACACACATATATATCATTTGTTTAGGGTTTGTCTTTCTAACTAACTATAAGCTCCGCGACAACAAGAATTGTGCGGGTAACTGCCTTAAGCTTGGTGAGCACTTAGGAAAAAACTGGATAAATCATGAATTAATCCTTCTCCAATGTTGAGATTAAGAATGTTTGTCTTAGCTGTGAGAATTTAAAGCCATGAGCACATGCAAGTTGTTGAAAAGCATTTTAGAAAAAAAACAAATATGAAATGTTCTCAACTCAAAGAACTAAACTTGGAGTTAGTAATTGCAAAAGACACGAAAATGTTGTGTGTGGGTTATGATAATAAAAAGTTGGGGGGAACTTGATCATTAGGAGACTGCTCAAATTGCTGTTTAGGGCACCAGGAAACATCAGGTAACCATTAAAAAGCAGAAGGCTCTGAACCATGGTAATGGAAGTTAAAGTAACTGATAACTGCCAGTATCAGGAAACTGCCAGATAATGGAAGTTAAAGTGTTAAGAAAAGGTTTGTAGGAATGTTCACACAGCCATACATATATGATATCACACAGTCCATATGTCTAAGTACATGCATGTAGAATCTACATAATCCCATTAATGTGTAATATGGATTTTCTGTTGAAATACAGACAGACAAGACCTGAAAGAGAGTTCGGTGGGTAAAAGCAAAAACCTGATTTGGTTCCTGGATCTCATGTAAAAACACTGGATGCGATGGTGCCCAGATGTGATCCCAGAACTCCTGTGGTGAGAAGAGAGGCAGAGACAGGGGATCCCTGGAAGCTCACAGGCCAACTAGTCTGGAGCGTGAGCGTGACAAAACAAGAGAAAGACTACGCCTCGGCACAGTGGAAGAAAAGACCCAGGTCCTCAATGCTGTCCTCTGAGTGCTACACTTATACTCAGGGAGAGAAAGAATGGGGGGGCTAGGGAATGGGAATGGGCTAGGGAGAGGAAGAAGGCTAGGGAAAGCCAGAGGGAGAGAGAGAGAGGAAGAGAGAGGGAAAGGAGGAGAGAATTGAGTACAGAGTGTGGGAAATGGGAAGCCACTTCTACGATAACTTCTAGACTTCAGTCACATGCTGATGGCAAGTGCGCCTGTGAGCTACTGAGCAGGGGCCCTGCTGGAAGAATGTTCTTATTACGAGATAGGAATTTCAGTGGACATGACAAGTTCCAAATGTCTAATTGACGCATGCTGTGTTTTGTCTTCCACGAAGATGTCTGAAGATGTAATTAGTTACGTTGAGGCCACACTCCAATCTGATCTCAGTGGTGTTCTTATACAAAGAGGAGACTCACAGAGGAAGAAGAGGGGAAGCCACATGATGATCGATGAAGAGAACAAATGAGACATCTGTGGACACAAGGATTGGAGGGCACTCTGGGAGCCATAGAGAGGCCAAAGGAAGCTTTGACGAGAACCCCGCCAACACCTTTCACTTTGAGCTTCCAGTCCCCTCATTCTAAGGCCATGTTGGCTTTGCCTTTGAACCAGCCAGGTTACGGTCACTTATTAAAGATGCCTTGAGACCCTGTATAGCATGTGAGAGCAAATCTCAAGATGTACTCCCACAGTTTCAAGGTTAGGAGACAGCTGTGACATGGAGATGCAAATGGATGCTCGGTTTATAGACACTGTCATAGTCATGAGAGGGTGGGTGGTAGAGACAGAACTGACCCAGAGTCGTTATAGAAGAACAGGAATGTTGTCAGGGCACGCAAGAGTGGGCCATTGTCTTGATGAGGTTTGTTATAAAAGGCAGAAGAGCAGTATCAGGCTGGGTGAGCAGATAAGACAACATCACTCACATTTTTGTTTTTGGTGAGTGGAACAATGGCATGTTTGCACACTTGAGGAATGAGGTAGAAGAGTGGGCAGGAGCTGGGGCTTTGTCCTGGGCTGAGGAAGAAGGATGTACTGAGTTCCATAGCATAGCTTAGATGGGACATAGCACTTGTGTCTGGCCTCTTGCTGGAGGGTGAGTGCTAGTCTGTGCAAGTCCTCTGATGGTTTCATTGCTCTCAGCGGAATGAGAGCAAGGTCAGCAGCTCAGAGATGGAGAAAATGGGGGAGGAGGTGTTGAAAGTTTGTGGGATGGGGAAGGTGTGAAATAATTGTCTAGAAGACTTAATTTGCCTTTTAGTTCATGTGCAAAAGATTTTTTTAATTGCATGAAATTGAAAATACAGAAAAGTATACAAGCATTTTAATAAACACTCATGTAATATAATAAGCATTAACAAATGCTAAAATTTTGTCATGCTTGCCTGATCTATTTTAAGCAGTAAAACATTAGAAATGAAATTGAGTTATCAGAATTTAATGTTAATTGCTTCTCTGTTCAGCCCCTGAACCAGGTCAGGACTCCTAGGAAGCTTTAACTCTTAACCGTCTCCTTTTGTCTCTACTCTTTCTGCCTTCCAGATCTCAGTAGTCAGTTGCATCTTGTGTCGTCTTGTCAGATTTGTTAGTCTTGTTTTTTCTTAATTTTATATACTTTATCATATAAAATTTCTAATAAAAGAACTAGACACCAAAATTAACCCCTATGTTAAAGGGAATATGAAACTAACTGTCTTTCTAATTCTGTTGTGGCTATTTTGGGTTTAGTGGTGGATACGGACATAAAATATACTTGATACTCAAGTGTAAAATGTGATGTGAAACTCCACAGCTTCAGTTCCAAATGCCTGTCCTGTTGATTGAGTTGATTAGATTGGGGTCTGGTTTTGATATTCTTATTTCCTGTGATTAATATTTGTCTAGATTTGTTGAGAGACTGACCGACTCACTTCCTGTACAGTGAGTGCATGCTGGCATCTTGGAGGCCTTTGTGCAAGTGAAATATCCTTAAGTGTGTGGTATTTTATCTGGGTATAGAATCTCATGTTTGGGACTTTTGTATTAGCACTTACATCCCCCCCTTTTGGTGTATATTGTACCTTAACATACTTTATATATTTGACTTGCAATAAAACGTCCCCCCTTTTCCCTTTCTCTCAGAATTTCTTCATTCCCTTTGTCTACTGAAACATTCTCATAATCTTTTCCTTTTGTTTTTACTTCTTTTTTTCTAACAAAGATTGAGTGCCGTCTGAGATGAGCATAAGAAAAGACAAAGGTTCCTCTTCTTTCAATCATGTGTACCACTAATAACAGCAACATTAATTAATGGAGAAAGAATTTTTCTAGACATGTATTACTTATACTAGTGAGTAAACCTCAGTGTTACCTTTGCAGATATCTGACAGATGGCTGTTATGTGCCAGATTTTGTGCTGGGCACATTGTAAAGTTAACAAATGAGACAAACACATTTCTAATCTTACACATTTTCAACTTCACATGAGAGATATGCTGAAAATAGAGAACACATATGCTTCAATTATAAGGTAGTCATGTAATTGAAGAGTGTAGAGGGATTTTAATCCAGCAACATGGCTGCTCTGGCAAGAGATCACATCCAAAGACCTTCAGGGTTTGTGTGATCTGGCCGAAATACAGACATTCCACACACCTTTAGTCCCTCTGGCTGGAATACAGACATGCCCTTACTATACACCTTTAATCCCAAACAATGTAGGTAAGGTTAATTTGTAAAAGGAAGCATCCAGGCTTGAAAGTGACTTCTAATTTAGGGACAAACAAAACGATGAATCAACGTGATTGACAGAGTGAGTCACAGATAGGATATGACCAACTCTCACAAGAACAGACAAGAAAGAGAAGCTGCTTAAGAGCAGTAGATAGAGTTGAGAGTAGAGTAGGGTAGATTAGAGAGAAAGAAGAGAAGAAGATACAGTATAGGAGAGTACAGTGGAGAACTCAGTAGAGGTTCAATAGAGAAGACAACACAATAGAGAAAGGAGTAGGTTGAGCACAGTAGAGAGTTCAGTAGAGAAGACAATCCAGGAGAGAGAAAGTAAGGAGAAGTTCATGGAGACAGTGCAGTAGAGTTCAGGCAGTAGAGTTCAGTTCAGTCAGATTAGTCAGTCAGTCAGTTGAGAGTAAACAGTTGGGAGTCAGCTGAGAGGCAGTGAAGTGAGGTTGCATTCATACAGTTCAGTGCAGATCAGCAAAGGCAGTTTGAAGCCAGAAGATTAGAACAGATTGCTGGAGTTAGTTTGAGGCCAAGCAGAGCAATTCAACGAGAAACAGAGAGAAGCCAGATTAAATCAGTCAGCTTGGAGAAGAGTTTGAGCCAGATCAGCTGAGTTGAACCAGCCAGCCAGAGTTCAGAAAGAATAGAAAGGGCGAGCTTATTCAGCATTAAACCTCCAAGACAACAATTGTGTCAGGCAAATAAAAGTCACCTTTATGCACCAGGCGGTGGTGCACTCCTGTAATCCCAGCCCTTAGAGAGGCACAGTTGGGTGGATCACTGTAAGTTCAAGGCCAGCCTGGTCTACAGAGTGAGTTCAGGACAGGGAAGGCTACATAGAGAAACCATGTCTCAAAACAAATGAACAACAACAAAACAAAACGGTTACTTTTACAGAACAGAATGGAAATAAATGAATTAGGGTCTTCCAGAGATGATCCGTTATGTG
Organism: Pachyuromys duprasi; assembly: GCA_028658305.1. Lineage (NCBI taxonomy): Eukaryota > Metazoa > Chordata > Mammalia > Rodentia > Muridae > Pachyuromys > Pachyuromys duprasi. The sequence continues at coordinate 42,603,210 of CM053764.1, forward strand.
AGTGTGCAGAGACAGGGCAGGGGAAAGTCTCAGGGCCCTGGAAGATGAGAAGGGCTTCAGTCTGAGGAGGATCAAGGAGTATCTGCTAGAAACCTCTGGTTTTTAGTCTCTCTCAACCTTTGGAAACAGAACACACAATTGTCAATTCAGCCCAAGGTGAGAACCCATAATAGATAGAAGCAATGACTCTACCAAAGTTCAACTTGGGGGACTAATGCCTCTTTATTGGGGTTATATACAGAAGCTTGGGTGAAGCTTTACCTACAGGATCAAGGATAATTCAAAAGCAACTGCATCACCGTAGAGCTCTCCCTACCAATGCAGGTTACAACTCAGGAAAGCTGCAGCCCCGAAGCTCTCTGCATGACCTGCAGGCCACAGACATCTCTGTGCAGCTCAGAGTGAGTCTCCTCCTCTAGCCATTGCTTTCTGCTTCTACAGCCCTCCAGAGGGGTGCTCCCAAGTCTTCCTGGTTTTACCTGTTTCAGTTCAGAGGGAATCACTGTAAAGCCATCTCTTGGAGCCATGTCCAGAAAAGAACAAGGTCTTAACGTCTTGACTCATCTCTCCATAGGGAAGCAAGTAGAAACTTTCCTGGATTTTAGCCCAAACCAGGTATACTGGAGCCTCTAGACTAACTTCATTAAATGATTCCATGCTGAACCCAATGTGCCTTATCTTTTCATCTAGATGGAACAAACAGGTAACTATGGCACTCCCCAGACATCCTTCCCTTCCTCCCTCCTTCCCTCCCTCCCTCTGGGCCATTCTTCTATTTTCTTTTTAAAATTTCCACAAATTTCTAATTTATTTCCTTTCTGCTCAACTCTCTGTTCTTCCATCTTTTTCTCTTCACCATTGTTTCCTAGACCACGTCTCCTGGAATGGGGGAAACAAATGGAATTTGTCTTGCCTTTGCTTTTTCCACCACAAATGCATTTCTTTCAGCCTCCTTGATGGTTGCTCTTTTATGACTTTGTCCTGAACCTTTTTTTCTTTTATTCTTCCATTATTCATTCATTTACTCTTCGCGAATAGACCATTTCCAAAAGGAATTGAGAGTACGTTCTTCTTATTTAAATTTTCTCTCTCCTCCCTACTTTCCTGACAGGGTCCCTTTAGTGGGACAATGTCAAGATAATTAAAGAACGCTGTTTTTTGAGTATTTTGGAAAAATTACCATCTACAAAGCTCCTGTATATTCAATGAGATTGCTTGAGAAATAACTCATCGTGTGGCTCAGCTGTTTCAGGGTTCAGATCCAATTTGACTATCCATCCAAAAGTTGGGATTTTTAATAAAAGCTTTTACAAACCACTTGGGTATTCAAAAGTTTAATACATAACAAACAATGAAAATCATACTTGGAAATATGGGGAGCAAAGAGGCTACAAATATTTATGTTCGTACATAATCTCAACTCCCTTGGACTTGGTATCGCAATTTGAGAAACACATTTTAAATTCCATTAAGCACATCATATTTACCCACATAGTCGTTGTCAGAGCCGGATTTGGAAAAATTTGAATTTTTTCATACTGTGTTTCACGTACATTCCTGGTTTCTCGATCAGTTGAAAAGTCTGATGTGATGCTCTAGTTCCTACAGAAGGTGGAACACTGAGCTCTTCCTTTGGGTTAGAACAGGTACAGGAGCAGAAGGAGCCTACCTTACTGTCAGCTTGCTCTCTGTCCCTGACCATATCAGGTGTGGTAAGCCAGTGACTAAGTGGCTGGCTTTGCTGGACGCGGTTTGCACTTCTATAAAATTGGAATAACAGAGCCTGGCAGAGCTCTGGGAATGGAGGCTGAGGCAGGAAAGCATGAGTTCAAGGCCAACCTCAGCTCCCTAGTAAGATACTGGAGACCCTGTCTCAAACAAAAGAAAACATAACAATCTAAAATAAGGACACCTTCTGCAGGATTTATTATGTGATGGAGTATTGGAAAGTGCCTCACACCTTGTGAAGTTCATCTAAAATACTGCATTAGCTCTCTACCTTTCAAATAATCAATAGGAGAAGAAAGGTGTGCTGTAATATAAGTCTAGAGAATTTACACATGCTGAGAGGTTTGGTTGGGTGCAGGACTGCATGGAGAAGGTCACTACATCCTAGGTCCCTTTGGGTTGGTACCCTAGTTCTGTTCACTTATTACTTTTTAACATTGATCTATTGAAAAGAATCATAGGTTAAACATTATTTTAGCCAGAGAAAAAGTCCCAGCCCTGGTGGTATTTTCTAGTGGAGAAGACAATAAGAGGTCAGAGTGTGTGAGAACTCTAGGGTGGTCTTTCCAAAGAAGCCTTCGTCAGAAGCCAGAGGGGAGCAGGGCCCTGGCTGCAAGGAGAAGGTCCTGGCATGGCCCTAGGCCCTCAGATTTGGCTATGTCTGGTTCTGGTATCACTGGGTCAACTGATAAGAACTCAACCTGCTGTGGCTCGTGAATCTGGACATGGGTTCTTCACAGTTCCCGGAGCCCTATGTCTTTGCTCTGCTCAGAAACAGTGGACTGAACATGTCGAGTGACCAGCCTCTCATGAGCAGACCAGGGGTGTTACACCAGGAGCAAGGAAATGCTCAGGCATGGGCTTCCTTCCAGAATCTTCTTCTGTGCCAAATTCAACTTGAGTTAAAACAATAACAACAAAAACAATAAAACATTCCCATGGAGTAACTGTGAGGGGAATAGATTTTAGATTGGGAATTCCTACAACACTAAAAGGTTAAGGATTTGTTCAATGGTCACAGCTGGGACAAGTCAGAGGTGTGGGGGACAAGAAACATTTGCTTAGTCCTGGACAATGCCTTTGTCCCTGAGTGCCATCGTAGGGGGCCACATAGGGTTTCAAAGCTCCAACGGCATATGGGAGTAATAGGATTTTAGTATTGCCTCAAACTATCCAACTCTACAGTGCAACTGAAGTTCTGTCGGCATGAGGCATTTCCCTCTGCCCCAGGGACAACAGCCAGGTTTTCTCCCAGATTTGTCACAGGGATGAAAGGATAATGACCTTTAGTTTGTTGAATTCCCTGTATTTTAGAAGCATGAAAACTGGAATCCTCTCTACAGCACAGTTAGGCTTCTTTGCTCACAATTATTAACCACAGTATTGCTACCCAGCAGTAAGAAAAGAATGTTCTGGGGCTTGAGGAATGGAGCCATCAATAAAGAGGTTGCTGAGCAAACATAAGGAGCAGAGCTTGGCCTACACAACCCAGCAATAGGGAGCCGGGCATGGGCAGTCAGTTTTGCTAGTCAGCCAGATTAAGCTGCTTGGGGGAGCTCCAGGATCTTCCATAAGCTCTATCAGAGCGTCATTTTATCCTAAACAGGCTTCTTCCACCAGTTGATGTTTCAGTTGTGATTTGTTTCTGACCTCACACTTTTCAGATGAGAGAGAACTCCCTCCCATCTCTGCCTGTGGTGATTTCTCCCTGTCTGTGCCTTTTGGGGAGCCCCAGCTTCCCTCACTAAAACTACCAAGAGATCCCTCCTGGTGCACAGCTCTGCAGAGGCTGCCAGACACCCTGACGTTAATGTTCATTACTCAGTCTGTAGAGGAGCAGCAGGCCAGAGGGAATGCGGGGGACAGAGGTCTAGGTGGCCCCATCAAGTCATGCTCCCTAAGCAGAAGGGAACAGGACTCTGGAGGCGTGGCTTGCTGGCGCATCCTTGTCTTGCACAAGCAGGCTAATCACAGAATACCTGAACAATCTTATAGGCATTCCTAACTTACCGCAGGCAAATATGCTGTGTGAGCTACAGCTCCCAGGGTGGGGGGGGGGGGGAATCTACAACTCTCTTCATGATCTTATAAGGCCAATGGCTGATTAGAATTCCATGATAGGCAAGAGCTGGAATGTTGACCAAAATTATCCAGAGCCAAAATTATCTTCGGCTACATTTAGCCCTCTCCTAGTTCTTCATAGCCCACCTCTGGTCTTCTCTAACACCCTTGTGATGGACGGGCACAACCCCTGAGTGTGCTAAGCTACACCAGCTTCCACCAGGCCAAGAGGTAAGAATGTTTTCAGGTAACATCTGAGACCCACAGCACAGATTTCCCACTTTTGCTGCAACCTGCTTACCTACCTGTTGTTTCCACTGATGTGTTCAAAAGATGTCTCAGTTTATGACTGATTTTTGTCCTGTAACTCCAAAGCCTCATGAAGCCATCTCCACCTTGGACCATGCTATTCAGGGCAGCCCAGGTCCACATTCTCAGGCCAGGGCCACTCATTTGGCTCCAGAATAAATGATCTTAGTCCTGTGAAGTGAAGGCTGTTTTGCCCCCTTTTGTTCCCCCAAACCAATTACAACTAACGAGAGCCTTTTCTCCTTCCAGTCTACCGCTGTATTCCGGCGGGCTTGTTTCCTTGGACTGGAATCACGTACTGACACTTTCACAAATTGCAGATGCATAATTAGTTTTTACTCTTTTTCTACTAATCTTGGTGGATTCAGGAGTTTAAGAAAATACCTCAAATGTATTCCCAACTTGTTTCTTTCTGTTCCAGGCTTCTGCAGCAACTTTCATGGAGTTCCAATCTAGCACACCCAGGAGACATGCTCAGTGTTGCACATGGCAGTCTTGTGACCTCCGTCCTCTGCATCCACGTTCATCCTCCTGTTAGTTCTGCAGAGTGCTGTCAGGGCTGGGCACGGAGCTCACTGGCAGAGAAGACTTGATCTCCAGAGCTGCAGTAACTGAAGGGGATCTGTCAACTGTCCTCTCTCCCGCTGTGTTCTTCCCTTCTTCATCTCCTTCCCCAGCCCTCACACAGACATTTCCTGTCTCTTACCTAAACTTTCAACTTCTGGGATACTTTGGTTACAAAAAAAAAAACTATTCTATACAGTGTACGCTCTTATACAACAGAATAAAGTCACAGAAGGAAGGCTTCAGGACCTCATTCAGCACGCAAGCCTTCCCACCTTTCCCTGCTCGGACATCGCGGTGTTTAATGTGATTCTCAAGGATAGCTCTAGGAGAGCAAGGCAATATATACACAGGCGCATAGAAGCTGCCCCTGGCAGGAAGAATGGAGGGTATTTGCATAGTGATAGGATGTACTCTCCCATCACCCCAACCCACCTGCAATGGCCAGGTGGATCCACATGCTATTTTAGAGCTTTTTATTGTTGTTGTTTAAGTCAGGGTTTTCTAGAGAAATACAACATGGTGAATGAAATATACAAATATAATAAATCACACGTAATTTATTAAATCAGCTTACATTGAAATGGTAAGTAACAAAGGAATGCCTTAATGAAGGATAGTTTATTTTGGATCATGGTTTCAGAAGGCTTTCAGTGTCCCCATGGAGGGGAAGCTCTGGTGGCTGGAGCTTAAGGGGGTAACATTCTCACACAATGAGGACCAGGATTTGGAAAATTTTGGTCAAGCAAGAAACAGATGTAACCGTCAAAGTCCTTTTGTAGAATCTGTTTCCATTAGCCAGCCCTCACATCCCTGAGGTTCTAGTGCTGGAGACCAGGTGTTCAAATGCATGACCTACAAAGGGCGTTTCAAACTCAAGCCATAACAGGGAAAAGAGCTAGAAACCTAATAGATGGCTAGTCATATGTGCCAAGGCCCCCCTTAGCACATAGGCAAGGCTGTTCTGCTTCCCATCAGATGATTTTAGTGGAGAGGTTGCCTTCACTTTCATCCTAGATCCAGTGATGCCAGGAGCTCTCCTTTCTGATGCTTCTATGATAAAGATTAGAAAGGTCTTAGGCAATCATGCATTTATTTTTTAGGAATATTGAAAAACAAAAGTGAAAAAGCAAAACAACCTTTTTGGTCAAATCTCTTTCAGTTAAGTTATTCTTGTAACTGGCATTATACAGCCACAACCATATGCATGCTTATATATGTCAGTTCTGTTTCTGGCTCCTTCCAACTGTTATCCCTGAGTAGGTCAAATGTCTCCCTTGCAGATGCAGGTGGCATGGTAGCCGGTGGGATCACCGCAAAGCAAGAAGAGTCTTCAAAGGTGACCTTGACTATCTGCACTTTGGATAGTTGTAGGACCAAGCACGGTGATTTCCATGTAAGGAAAGCGTCTACCACCTGACCTGCCTTGGGGACATGTTAAGATAACCCAGCTCTCTGGTCTAGGTCTATGAATGAGTAAAATATTACTGAGTCTATTAAAGGTCCACACAATGGCTCAGGCCATGGATAGGTTTGGGAAAGTTTTACAACACGGAGGAAGTGGGGGATGTTAGGCAGAGAACAGTAGGAAACTGATAGGAGGTGATAGCATGTGGAGACTTAGGAACTAGTCCTCAGACTTTAGGCACAGCTCAGGCTCTGCAAATAAGAGTAATTAGGCAAATGATCCATCCAAGTGTGGTAAAAGCAGGGATGAAGTCCTGGGAGACACCTGAGCACACAGCTTACTTCCTTCAGACTTTAGTGACCCTGAGACCTGGGACAGCTGGATTAGGACAACGTGGTGTGTTGCTAACGGTGCCCTCTGTGAGGTCCTGCTAATAGAATCATCCTTGAACACACGTCCTCTGACTCACATCTCTGCCAGCTCGCTCTGGAAGAGCATGGGTGGAAACGAAGGCTGGCACAACGCAATCATTTTTGTTGTTGTTTCATGTTCTCTATCTGAAATCATACATACATTTTGAAGATATAAATCTGCAAAGCACCCTCCCCTCTCTATGGCTTGTCTGGCATCTGCTTTTGATTTTAAGAATGGGTGTTGTCTAATTATACAGAGGAGGCCTGGGTGAGGGATGTACTAAGTGTGCATTAAATAGACAACTTTAAATAATGGCACTTGTGCTAAGAAGTGTATTTTCTGGCAAGCAGCTAATTTATAATGGTCATAGATAAATGCATTAGTGTGTGAAATGCTTGTCCTTATTGATTGATCTCAAGGAGCAATACTGCATTTTTGAGTATGTCTTCTTTATTGGGCTGGCTTTCCATCTTTTATAAAGTTGCTCATATTTTATTTTTATTGACATTTGCTGCACTTAAATGTTGGAAAATGAAAGCAATTTGATGATAAGAATAAAATCAACATTAATAAGACTGAGGCCTTGGTTTCAAGTACCAGGTAAACAGAAAAAGGCTGAATCCTAGCTGATTTCCTCTTTCTCCTCTCTGGGTGCTTGCTGTGCTTTTCACGTGTGCAGATTGGAGGTAGGGCGATTGAGATTAAATGACCAAATTTACTGCATTCTTAGTGCATAAACCACTACCCTCGATCTTTCTGAGCCAATTTAATTTTTAGCTTTATTCTCATCCTAATGCAATGTCTTAGTTCATTGCGCTTTTTGGATGTGCGGAAGCAAAGATAATGCGTTACACTACATTCATTTAATGTTTCACTGGGCTTTTTTGGTGTATCTACCTTTTGGTTATTTAAAAACGTTTCATCCTTATCGCTTCAGTCATGAAATGTAGGTTCATTAAATTACTGTGCTGGGTGGTTCCCGGAGCAGCGTGACTGACGACGTAGCTCAACCCTGTCACCCACACTCTTCTGAGGCTGTCTGCCTGGCAGGTGCTGCCCTCCTCAGAAGAACAAGTGTGTGTGTGACTAGCCCAGAAAGCGTATAGACCCCCAAAGTTATCCCAACTCCACACAGACTCAAAAAAGGACAAGTGGACTCCAGTATGCATGAGAATTCGTTCCTTAAGCAAAAGGACAGTGGAGCTTTATTCCCAGTAATGTTGACACTATTAACCGTGGCAAGCCTGCATGTGTGCAGGGCCCTGTGTGTTTAAACATGCCTCACGCGTGCCCTCTGAACAGCTGGAGCTCCGCTGTTGAATGTAGCATGAAAGATGCAACCATGTGAACAGAATAAAGGACCCTCCTGAAATAAGTTTGTGCCAACTGCATACTCACAAGACCTGGCTTCCCTTCTTGTCGTTGACAACTGGTATCTGCATTGCAGGCAGCTCCCTTGGGGGGAGAACAGGAGGAGTTGCTTGCCATTGTCTAAGTCACTGGAATAGGTTCATCCTCTGCTCACCAAATACATCTGGCTGAACAATTTGTTGGCTAACTTGTAGGAAGAGACCAAGAGCCACCCGTCCAGGTCATTTATTTCATTGTGACATATTGCACGGTGCAGGAGAGGACATTTATTGCATAGAGGAGTCCAGTGTTCACATTCAGTGAAAACAAGTGTGTCCAGCTATAAATGACAATGTGGTGCCCTATTTATCAGACATTAAATTAGCAGAACTGTAAATCAAGGGATACGATTGGTTTAAACGGTGGTGGAAGCCAAGCAAAGCACACCTTCCTGAGTGTAATGGGGTGAAATACATCTTCAGATGTGAGATATGGGGGTGCCCTAGCTCAGCTCCAAGCTTTGCATTGCGTGATAGAGGCTTTCTGATGTGAACATAACAGAGAAAGATTCTGTACCTCACCAAGGCGAGCTGCTTCCCTCCGAGTCTGAACGTATCCGAGGAGATTGGAGCCATCATGAGTACTTTGTGTCAAAGCCGTTTCTGCCTGACTGAACCTGAAAATAAACACCTTTGCTCTCAGTCTTACTGTTTCATTAACACCTTGGCCAAGTTCTTTGGCCAAAGAGACCAGATTTCCGTGTGACGTTAAATTATTCCCAGCCACTGTGTGTAACAGCCTTTGATAATTTCACATCCACCGTTTCTGCCTCCCAAGTGATGCATGCTTGCTACACACGCGCGCGCACACACACACACACACATCACATGAACATAAAAGCACACACACATCATGCCCCACATATGAAGGCATACACATATGCACAACATACACACACACACACATGCACATAAGTACACAACATCACGAAGAAGCATATACAAATTAGGGACTTTGCACACAAAAAATTTTTTTAAAAAAGGAAGGGAAAAAAATAAAAGCAAAACCAGGGAAAGCTATTTAGGGCACATTCCCACTGGGTTTCTCTGCAAAGCAGTTTAACTGTAGTTAGTAAGTGCGCAGTGTAATCTAATAAAAGGCATTTTGCAATATTAAGCAAAAAACATCTGGTACCCAGAATTCCCTGATCATTTTTAACTAGATGCAATCTCTCTCTCTCTTTCTCTTACAGACATGTGAAAAATAGCCTAATAAGGATCCTTGTGGTAAAATCAGATGGAAAACGGGGAGGCAGAGTCGCTTCTCCAGCAGCTCATTCGCCGAGGCTCCTCCGAGTTGTACAATAATCAGTGCTGGCCCGGTGCCGCCGGATTATTTTGTATATTCATGAAGGCCCTCATCAGCCGTCAGGAGAATGTGCAGTAATCCTTGGATGAAATAAGGCCAATCAGTGCAATAATGAGGAAGGTAATATCTCCCAAGAGGCCTGGAGTGGGTTTTCATCAGACCCGGCAGTAACTCTCCAACTATTTGCTTTACAAATGCAGTCTTTGATCTCTGATTTGGTGAGCGGAGTGGGAGACAGACCTGCCTGTGTATTGTCCAGCTTGCAGGGATAACAAGCCGGCGCAGAGGAGGATGGGAGGGAAGAACACGGCTTTTAAGGATCAGTCAGTTCTCGTTAACCAGAATCCCACAGCCCTTTTATTTACTGTGCCCTAGAATCTATTCACTTAACAGGTCAATTGCCAGGAGGCTTCCTCTCCTTCCGTTTTCCATCTATTTAGATATGTGGACCGTAATAAGCCTCTTGGAACCAGAAGTTACTGAGCCCACAGAAACACCTGCTCTGTTTTTGTTTTTGCCGCTTACCAGAAAACAGCGAAGACTTTAATGAATCTGCAAAGCCATGTCAGAGCTATAAAATCATGCAGGGCATTGGAGAGCAAAGTATGTGAGGGTTTTAATAATATCTTTTTTTCCCCTTTACCTCTCCTCCCAAACAAAAGCCCAAACCAAAAGAGATGTAGGTGAGGTAAACGTCTAAGTCACTCACAGAGTTTTCTTTTCATAAAATGCTGCAGACGCTGTCAACAGGGCAGGTAAAGCAGGCACATCTGCCCTGCACTGTGTTTATACTTTCTCGGGTCACAGAAACACATACTAGCAGATCTTGGGCTGGTCCCTAGACAGACGTCCTGCTGGTTAGCTCGTGTGAAGGAGTGTCACGGAGGAAAATGCCTGAGCCGCTACTATCAGCATTCCTCACGTGTTTGTGAGGGAGTGCATACATGCCACAGCTCACACACACACACACACACACACACACACACACACACACATCTCGGCTCTCTCCAGGCTCAGCTCCTCTCCTCCCCAAGTCCTTCCTGCTCCACAGTGAGGCTCTCATCCCACACAGGCATCTAACGCTGACTCCTCCTCCACAGGCCCCAGTGATTTCTCCTTTCTCTCTGCATCTTCCCGAAGCTGTTGAAATCACATTTTGAATTAGTTGAGGAGAAAGTGAGCTGCAAGCTGCAAGCTGGAGCTGTGCTTTGCGTCTCAATTGCACTTCTGTGGGAAAGGAAAAAAAAATGTCCCTTTTTAGACAAATTGCATATGAGACAAATAAATGCATTTATTCACAGCAGCAAAATGCAAGTCCGAATGATGCGTCTCACAGAAAGGACTGGGTACACGAGGGCCAACCTCATGTATCTGAAGGCACTCAGTTTCATATTCAGTGAAGGACATTTTTGCTTAAAGTTCATTATGGATTATTTTACTTTGTTTAAAATAAGCCAACAGGGTATCCTTGATCATTAGGAAAATAAATCTTTTTTTAAAAAGAAATATTTTGAATTTTTGCGTGGCATATTATGAGAAACATTTTATTAATAAGGGTTGCCATGAAAAAAAATACATGGGCTCTTACTAATATTAAAGAAACTAATAAGAAATTGAAGAAAATTTCAGTATATTAAAACACTTCTTTGAAAATTAAGTATAATGAGGTGTACAATAAACAAGGTCAAACAAGTTAATTTGAAAGGATGAAATGAGGTGAGAAGGAATTATAGGAGATTGCTGGAACAGATTTATTCACTGACTGTATGATGATGTCATTAACAAATGCCTGTGCTGCATTATGGGCAATTGACATTACCCGCAGCATAAATGGTCTTTGGACAGCAGACATTTTCTTTGCTCTCCTCTGTGGCCTTATTAATTGTGCTTCTGAGCACCTTGGAGCAGCCCAGAGGATTTCCACGAACACTGAGCGGCCTGTGCAGCCAGGGATTTTAGGAAGAAGCGACCTCAGCCCTTTGCTTTCGATGCTGCAGATAGGACAGGGAACGAGGCTGTTTCAGAACATGTAAAAAGGGCTAAATTTGACATTTGATTCACCCTCTTCTAGGATTTTAAACTGTGATGTAAATTAGTTTGAAACTGGTCTTTCTTCCATTTTCCCTTTTCAAAATGTAATACAGTTAAATGACAGAGATTAATTACTGAAGTAATTACTGTTGGGAAGCAAAGGGACAGTTGGATAAGACGGTCTTTCTTGTGATGACCAAGTCTTTCTTGACAATTACGCTTAATTCCAACAATGATTATTCCATGTGGCAAAGTCGACCCACACAAGGGCATGCGGGTGTCGGTGTGCCCTCGCTCACACGGAGCCATTAGGACGAGGTAATTGTATCTGACTAGCTGCAGCAGCCCTGCTCCCGGGGGGCCACCCAACGCCTGTCTGAGGGGAGCACAGAAGCCCCTCCAGCTACCTCCTCCCCTTCACTGGCTGGCCTGGGCTAGCTCTGGGCTAACCCATGACCATGCGTGGACACACATGCGTGAATCTTCCCACCTTCTCGCACACACTCTCATCCGTCTCGGGTGTATGTAACTTCTAAAGACGTCCATAAAGAGGGCACCCAGATGAATCCCTCTGTGCTCCCCGGTTCGGTCAGATATATGGAGGAGGGTCACAGAAGGTACATCATAAAGCTCTGGAATTCTAAACACTCGCACATTTCCCCATGAATTAAGGCTGGGCTGTCAGAAGGAAACCAGGCTGCGTGTGGGATATTGACTAAGATAATTGGCTCGCAGATTTCATGAGGCCTTTTCCACCTCTGACACTCCCCGTGGCTGTCTTCCTCGTGGTTGCCTTCCAGGACAGGATTACGATGTGCTGTTAACATTAGCCTCAGCTCAGTGTCTGGGTGATTGGCCATGCCTCTTGTAAAAGTCCAACATAAACCCTGCAGGCCATCGGTGGTCGCCACGTGAGAGGCAGCGCGGCCCCGTCCGTCGGTTACCGTAGGTTTCCTGTAAGGATGCCGCAGAAGATGCCGGGTCTGTTAGGACCGCTTGGGGGTGGGTGGGGAGAGGCAGAGGAGAGGAGAGGAGGTGGGCAATGGCCGGCCGGGGCTGAAAGGCATCTTCTTGAGCAAATGTTGAATTGTGAGCATTAAAAAGAAACAAAGCAAGAGGGCCTTCCAGCTGGCTCTGGTTGGCACGCGTTCAATCCTTTCAGCCATGCTGCGCCCACAAGAACAGCCCAGGAGAGTTGTTTCCTTAAGGGAATGAGATCAATGGAAAGAAGTGCTCAGTGCCTGGGGATGACATCGAACAGTGGGTGGGTGGGTGAAAGGGAGAGAGGAGCAAAGTGGAGAGAGAGGCAGGAAGTGAGAGGCAGAGAGGTAGATGGGAGTAGCGAGGAGGGCAGGACGCGCTCTCCAGCAATTTGCCAGGGTTGTGCCAGCCCTGCTTCATCCCCGAGCCATAATCAGCTTCCTTAATGAAATACGTAATTAACATATTATAATTGTAGTAAAGATGATTTTGACAGAAATCATTTTCCATATCTAATACTATGCTAATTTAATCTGTTCCTTACTCTCCGACATGACCTTTAATGATTAAGTTTCATGGTGGAATTGTGTGTGTATGTGTGTGTGATGGATTGATTTATCCAGTGTGGTGGTTCAGACCCCTTTGTTGGCATGCCTGTCATTTTCTCTCTCCTTAAAAATCCCTCACAGACTTGCATGCCTACACGTGCTCAGAGAGAAGCCCTCTTGAGCAGGAGATGCCAGTATACTCTTCTGGCACAACCTGAGAAGCTGGCCAGTCACAGACATGGTAGATAAGGCGGTGGCCCACAGCCTGAGTGAAAACAGCCTATTTCTTCTAGCTGCCTGGGTTCTGACTTGAGTCATGTGGGCGCGACATATGTTGTTGCTATAATTAAAATGAAGCAAACCCATCAAAGTATTTGGTTAACTAAGGTATGACTATACAATGGAAGCATAAATAATGTATTAATTTTAACAAGATTTTTTTAATCGCATACTACTCTTAGTTTTGTACCTTATCAATGTAATTATGTTGGCTCAAAACAGCCTTACTGAATCATCTTAATGATCTAGCAAATACACATATAATTAAGGAGAAATGGCTGAACTTCTTCCCTTCTTTTTGACAGCATGAAATCAGTTACTTCGAGGGATCCAAAGAGTTTAATGAGGAGTTGGAACACATTAAAAAAAAAAACCCAATGGTACTCCAGGCTGATGTTTCTCAAATTTTCACTTCAGCTTATAATAATGAGATAAGATGCAGTGTGACCCAAAATACAGATGTAGGAATGAGTCTGTTTAATCCAGCTCATCCCATTAAAAAATAGTGGCTGAGGGCCAGGGAGATGACTCAGTCATAGCATGAGGACCTGAGTTCAGATCACCAGCACACAGGTAAAAAACCAGTTGAGGTGGCACGTGTCTATGATCCCAGGGACAGCCAGCCTGGGCATCCTGGTGAAGTTCTAGACAAGGGAGAGTAATAAAGCACTTTGACCAAAGGCAATGCAAGGGGAAAGGAGACCAGACTGCAGACAGCAGTCCGAGACCAGAGAAGAACACAGCTCTCTGGATGGCTCTCAGCTTCATATTAAGTGATATTTCCCATATGGTCCAGGACCATCTGCAACAGGGAGTGAATGGTGTCACCCACAGAAGGCAGGAACCTACTGCACCAACTGATCATCACGGCAATCTCTGACAGACGGACTCGCAGGTAACTCTGACCTGGTGCTTCTCATTCTGACCTCCCTTCTCCCGTTACTCTAGGCTGTGTGTCAAGTTGAGTTAAAGTTCACTAAGACAGTACCTGAGGATGACCTCTGACATACATGGACACCACACAGATGAATGTCTGTGCACAGACAGGTACACATAGACACACAAATGGTGGTTGAGAGTAAGTGGATTTCACTATTTATTTATTATAAATTTTAACTAAAAATGTCAGTAGCTGAAGCAAAGCCTTCAAGTTCTATAGTTTCTGTTGTTGCACATAAGACGAGCCCTGTGTAACACACTCTGGCCTTGAACTCCTAATCCTCCTGTCTGCAGCTCCCAAGTCTGGGAACTTCAGGTGTGTGCCATAGTGCATGACCATGTAAGTACGTTCTTTGCCTTTAGTGTATGATTTATAGCCTATTCCTTTGATCATAATTGAATGTAGTGTGTTATGATTTGAGTGTGTTTAGGGGTTTATATGTAGAAGAAATGGGTAAGTAGCATTTCTTTAAGACTCAACCTTATCAGTAAGCATATACATGGTATCATGTTCTGTGTAAAATGAGTATGAGACTAATATCAACTTTCATTAGTCATAGTTAAAAGAATATTATTCTGTACTATTAATAAGTTAGATATGTTTAATAATGAAAAGAAAAGCATATGGAAATATTAAAGTTAATAAAAGCTTCTGGACATGCTTAGCTACACCATGATTTGGAGATGTTTGAAAAAGAAGTTAAATAGTTAGAGAAAATTCATATTGCATTGGTTATTATTTATATAAATTGCATACGAGACACTTCAAGTAACAACAAAATGCTGCTTGTACTTACAATAGCTCAGATCATCCAGCAATTTGTAGCTCATGTTCATGCACATTGTGAAGAAGACAAAAACTTAAATTCCTTTTTATTTTTGTTGAAAGTTAATATCCTCTAAATCTTAAAAACAATATCAAGAAGGCAGGTGAATGTTTGAATATAACTCACTATTAAGCAAGTTTATCATGTCTGGCAACTTGAATTCTTTGACTTTCATCCAGAAAATATAATGAGAGTGAGAAAAGACGATGGGAATGAATTTAAGAAGCATATATCTCCTGAAAGCACATATCTCCTCATTGGTACATGGACACTTTAGCCTAGATACAGCACATAAAGTTTTACAGTAACCTCTTACCCTTCTAGGAAAGTGTAGTGTCCTCAAGTTATTAGCTTTAAATTTTTACCTTGAAAAGAGGCCAAACTTGGATTCAAATAGCCTAGGGTTGGGAGAATTCTTAAAAAGTCTGTTGTATGACAGTCTGTGCCTTTTAAAAGAAGTTCTTAGCTCATTCACATTTAATGTAATTTTGCTATTGCTAGATATATATCACTCATTTTCTTTTATTTTACATCTGTGTCTTTTTGTGATTATTGTATTACTTTATGCTAGTTTTTTATTGTTTAATCTTTAAAAATAGTTTCTCTGCTGATTTTAAATATGTGTTTATTATTTATTTAGTCAGTTATTTATTGTTTTTGTTTCTTTTCTAATTGTAGTTCCAGAAATTTCATTACACATCTGTAATGAAACTCTTCTTTCTTTTTCTGTGATAGAACACTATGACCAAGATCAACTTGAGGAGGAAAGGGATTATTTTCTCTTAGAGATCCCAAGTCACATTCCATCACTGAGAGAAGTCAGAGTGGAAACTCAAGGCAGGAATCTTGAGACAGGACTGAATTAGAAGCCATGGAGGAACACTGCTTACTGGTTTGCTCCATGACCTGCTCAGCCTAATTTCTTATTTGCCCCCAGGAATCCTGCCCAGAGGCAGCACTGTCACTGACCTCAGTGGCCTGGTCCTCCCTTCTCAGTCATCAGTCAAGAAAATGCCCCACAGGCCAATCTGGTAGGAGCATTTTCATAACTGTAGTTCCCTCTCCCCAGATATGCTTAGTTTTTTTTTTTTTTGTCATGTTGACACTCACCAACCAGCATAACAGTGGACTCAGAGAGGGGCATGAGAGAAGAAGAGGGAGGGATGTATTGGGAGAGAATGAGGGAGGGGGTACAGCTGGGATACAAAGTGAACAAACTGTAATTAATACAAAATAGATTAATAAAATAAATAAAGACCTCAATGTATGTATCACAGGCTTCTTAAGGTTTGAACGATTTAATTTCAACAAAACAGTGACTTTCCTTCAGTGTGATTCCACTTCCTTGCCTTTCCTTAAGCTGTTTTCATGCATATTATGCATATGCATTTTATAAACTCAAACAATCCATCATTGCAGTTATGGGTAGTCTATACAGTATTTGCTTTAAAAACAAATTCTTAGGAAGAGTAAAATGAACTGATTTCATTTTTTAAAAACTGTCACTCTTACTTTTATCATTTCTGGTAATTTTATTTGCTTTTTGGATTCAGTTTACTGCTTCGTGCATTATTCCCTTTCATTTTATAAAGCCCTTTAAATATTTTATTAGGTCAGTGTGGTAGAACCAAATTAAGATTTTAATTATCTTTAATATCTCTATTTGCCTTTAGTTTTGGTGAAATGGAATGTAGAAATCTGATTTGATTGTTCTCTCTTTCGAATTGCTCACATCTGGAAATTTCCTCATAGATATATAGCAATTATGTGGTTATATATATATATATATATATATATATATATATATATATATATATATATGATACTGTAACCATCTTAGTTCATACAATCATACTATTATAATGTTCATAAAACAGCAGAATTGCCTACAAACCTGCCTCTCAGCAATAGCCCTCTGTAAGTAGTGCCTGTCTGTGTTGTCCACATTGTTCCACAAGGCTCTGAGCTCTGCACACTTATCTTGAGTCAAGATAAGTTCTTCGTGTTCATTGAGCTACCTAGTGTCTGTGGATTTGTCTTAGAGCCCCCTGATCCTTCTGCCTCCTCTGTCCTGTCTGCTGGCAGCCCGTTCAGTGGCCTCTCCACCTCAGGGATTGGTTTTTCCAGCTGCTTCATTTTCACTCAGTTTGCCTGTTTCTCTAGTTAAGATACATTATTTCTTTTGTCTTTCCTATGGTATTTCCTTTTACTTTTCATGCATAATTTCTCTTAATTAGGTGAAAGACAAAATCAGATGCTTTGAACATTTGCCTACAGACTCAACATCTAGGTTTATTTAACATTAGATCCTAATAGTTACATTTTTTTCTTTAAAATATGGGTCATGTTTTTTATTTCTTTATCTTTTCTTCCTTTTTTTTTAATTTTGTAGACGACTATACGTAATTGTTATTTTGGAGGCCGGGTTTTTCCATCTACCCCAGGCCAGCTCTAAACTGAGAATCCAAGTGTGTCCATCGTGTCCAGTGGCAGCTTCTCTAGCTTCCACTCATTGTCCTCTGCTCTGCATTCTGCTTGTTGTTGCTGCTGTCCGCGATGTGTTTCCCCCTTTTAATAATTTTCATGGTCTTCAACTATGGAGCTCTTCTTCCCTGTGAGGTGTGGCCATTTATATTTCTGTTGCGTTTCTATTAGTTTGAGTAATTTTTTTTAAAGCTCAAATCCTGCAGTACCACTTCTGTCTCCTCAAAGCTTAATAATGAATCAAAAATTTGGCAGGGGCTGTGTTCAAACCTCTGCATTGTGCTGGGTGTGCCTCCGTTCCTTCTGACCCACCCGGAGATCGGTGAAGGAGCACAAAGTTGTTCTCCAGGCACCTCCACTGTGCTCAGGGTCACAGAACCACAGCCTACGGTCAGCCAGCTCTGGGAAGGCGTTGCTCTGACCCTGCATGACCTTTCATTTCTAGAACTTCTTGCTAGGCTCGTGCTAGCATTTAGCCCTACCTGGACCTGCAACCCCAGTGTTGAAGAGCTGTGGGCTTTTCTCCTTCCTGGCTGCCCTCTCCCCCACCTCAGTGGAATGGCTGCTTGCTTCCACAGCTACAACTTCCCCTGAAAAACAAATGAGCCTAAACTGGATGAACTGGGAGAGGGGCTGGTTGAAGCCATCCCCAGGCAAGCAAGCAAACAGCTTTACATTTTAAAGATGTTTTCATGATTAAGTCCATTGTAGTTCAGTTCTTATGCTTGTTGTGTCTCCAGACACCTGGAAGAGTTGCCTTGCCTGTGATGGTGGCTGCTCACGTATGAGCTGCTGAGATGACCTCTCTATGCAGCCATGTCAGAATTCCTCCAGGAAAATGGAATCCAGAGACTTTTGTGGTATGGGAGAAAAGGGGCTTTCAAACCAGCCCCCAGCTCTTCCCCATGGTCAGTTCCAGGTCCCGTATTTTTATAACAGCTTCATTACTTTCTTTGTGTCATAATGTTGTGGAGTCCTAATACCGTGCTGGCACCCGAGGAACTCATTCCTCAGGAAAAAGTCATTTTTCACTTTCTATCAGCAGTGCTGGGAAGATTGAAAGTGCCTTTCACTTAGCCCCGCCCATTACACGAGAAGATAAAATGAGCCAATATTTTTTTTCCATACATATAGAGAAACCATAAATTATGTCATCTTAAGAAACTGTATCACCTACTATCTTACATGGAAGTTTTTTTTATCTTCTTGCATATTTTCTTTTTAAAATCCAGTGGATATGCAAGGATTTAAGAATTGCTCCGTAGAATATTACACCAGGGTGCATCCCTTGATGGTGGGTCTGGCAAGAAAGGCAGGAATGACGACAGAGAAGAGTTATACTCCTAGACATGATGAAACGCTCCTGCAGAGAAAACAGCCATACATCACAACATTTTATTTATTGACAAATTAATTCTCAATAAGTATAATTCATCTGCTTAACATTAAAAGCAACTAAACTTTTATAGCCTTCTGCATTAGACTTCTCATATGAGCAAGCTGACAAATGAGAAAAAAAATGTCTAGTTAGACTATGTATCTTGATTTTATATTCAGATATATGGTAAATATAACTGTAGATAAAACCTCAGAGAGACAAGCACTCAGAGGAATTGGGAGTTAGCATTGCTGGATCTTCCTTTTTCCTCTTTCCCTGAAATGTCAAACTGACATAAGAATAATTGAACTTTTCATAAATTTGTGAAATAAAAAGGTCTCAGTAATTTCTCAGAGAAGACCTTTTAATGAATACATGTTAATTTTATTTATTTTTATAATTCCTTCTTTTAAATTCATTTGTTTATTGATCAGCTTTGTTTCTAGAAAATTTGCCACATGTGCACAAGTCTTGCCTATTACTCTCATCCTGTCCTCCCTGTTTATCCCATGCACAAAATCTCTCTTACACATTAATATTCTCCTGTTACCCATTGAGATTAGCCCGGCCTGTCTGTGTTGTTTGGAGCTATCCCTTGGAGATTGAGTACACAACTAAATGCTGTGGCTTCCCGTTGCCCCAAATCTGTAAGTAGCTAGTGACCAAGAGCTTTAGCCGGGTCCCTGGAGCCCTTCTTCTCGATAGAGCTAGTCTTGCTGGGTTCAGCACAGGTAGCTACATACCAGAAATACCTGTATGGAGTCTAGAAAATGACATTGCCAAGCTCTGCCTTCACTGGCCTTCACTTGGCTGTTTATGATTAGCATGAGTCCTTATTTACCAAAACTCCATTTTCTTAAATTTAAATTTACTTGCGTTAGAATATTTTAAAACATATAACAATTATTTCCTAATCCTGCTATAATTACTTCTTAGAAAGCAAGTTATTCTGACTCTTTCTTCTATAAAAACATGTCAGAAAGTGGGGTCAAACATTGACTCGGGGAATTAATATTTGAATTCTTAGTGTTGAAGTCCAAAAGTAGGTCTTGATATCCAAGACCCTGGGCTTAAAGGGGCAGCGTTCGACAGTGACAAAGACTTCCCAAAGTTTCTTCACTAAAAATCTCTTCCTAACTTCCAAGAGAAATAACAGTCTCATGTGGCCAGTGTCAATGTCCTGACAAAGGACGCTAATAGCAGAAGGATGGTATTCCCTGTACTCGCTGCTCAGAGGTCAGGAAAATGAGCGGCTCCACAGAAGTCCTGAGTGAGACTTTGCCCCTGCCGGGTCTGGACACCTGAGATGCAGAGGCGCTGGGGAAGAGGCTTGCTGGAGCTCACATCTCCCCACCGTGCAGGATTTCATGCCAACACCCAGCACAAGGTCAGAACGTGTCCCAGGGTCACTAAGGATGGAAATTCTCTTCTCTCCTCTGCTCTCTCTACCCTCCCTCACAAAACAAGGGACGAAAAGCTAACAGCTCCACTAGCTTCCTCTCTTCCTGTGTTTGTAAGCATACAGCTAAGGGACGCTGTGTGTGAAATCCTTCCTACTTTTAAAGACCAATTTCAGATGGTGTGAGGGGTTCGTCTCAGTCATGAGAGGCACTCGGCTTGCCGTTCTTTGCATAGAGGCATCCGTAAGGTGTGTGAAACCCTTCTCATGTTTGAAGATGGGCTCAGATCACTTGAGGGTCTGTTCCCAGTCATGAAAGGCATTGAGCACGTTAGTCTTTGCACTGGGGTGCTCACATTGCTATGTATGTGGGATTTTTGCATGTGAACTCTTCAATATATATCACTTAGTGGATTTTTGGGACAAGAATAGGCAACGTTCTATAAACCCAACCTTGGCTCTTTGCAAAGACTTTTCCTGGAATTGACACACAGTGTAAATGCTGAGAAATAATGGATGAAAAGCCAGCTAACATCTTGAAGAAGAAATACACAGTTCTTTATTCGTCAGACATAAACCACACCATGGAAATTGTGTATTTGCTAGCCGGTGTGACTTAGTGACAAGAGACCAACGTTTCTCTCTTTAAAAACAGCTGATAGATGGGCAAGGAGATTCATCACTTTTTAATTAAGCTCACGTCAACTCGTGAAGTTTATTTCAGTACAAATCTGTTGACCAAAGTCTTTTTGAAGAAACTGCGCCTCTAGAAGCTTAAGTATTCATAGGGAATTTCACAGTTAGTGTGGCTGCTCCTTGGACTTAGCTACCACATTTCAGCCGGTACTGCCAGTGTGGTTTCCTATTTGCCCAACATATTTATGGAAATGAGTTCAAGATCAATCTCTGTTATTTTGTATTCCAGAGCAGCTCACTGCCCTGAGGGAAAGAAGAAGAATGCTGACATAAATCTTACTAGACTCCATCTGAACCCCAAATCCCAACCCAGTGCACCCACACCTAACTCTGACCCCGGGGCTTAGCACTCAGAGCCCACTGAACATGGCCAGCAGTATCATTGATTAAGCGGAAATCAAATTAAAATGGCAGACTATGGTCCTTGTGACCAGAGTCCTTGTCCCTGGAGATTAAACCTTGAATGGCATTCTGAAGATGAACATGAAAATGATTCTGGTTAGCTAAAGACGGATAGGGAACAAAGGAAAGAGCACTTGACCACACTAGTCACCCAGTGTGAGGTGTGTGGAAGTCAGCAGGCTGGGAGGTGCTTGGAGGGCAAACCTGAGGACAGGAGATGGGAATCCCCTCCACCCACAGGAAACACCACGTGTGCCAGCTCCTGTCAGTAATCCTGGTGCTGAGCTG
This sequence comes from Pachyuromys duprasi, assembly GCA_028658305.1. NCBI lineage: Eukaryota > Metazoa > Chordata > Mammalia > Rodentia > Muridae > Pachyuromys > Pachyuromys duprasi. The sequence goes on from CM053764.1 coordinate 42,624,664, forward strand.
GTGATGGAGACACCACAATCCCCTGGGCTTGAGGACCACCTGTCCTTGCCGAACTGGTGAGCTTCAGGGTCACTGAGAGACACTATGTCAAAGATGAAACCAAAATAGATGCATGGCAAGTGAGGAAGACACTTGACACTTACCTCTGGTGTCTACAAGTGCCCGCTCAGGTGTGCTTTGAGCACCGACACATTCCTGTGCACACATATACTGAAGGACACACACACACACAGCAATTAAGAACATGTGCTTACCCAGATCTGAAAGGCCACCACTGGAATCACAAATGCTGCTTGATTTTAAAAGGGTGGCTCTACTATCAGAGAGCCACAAATGACAGCCAGAGCCTTGTGAAGAGCTGAGCGGGTTCAGGAGGCTGTCAAGTGGACACAGGTGGAGCTGATAGCAGAGGGTAGAGAATGGCTGGAGAGGTGTCCTCGCAGGTGTTAGTAGCTTAAGCCAGGCAGGGTAAGGCTTGGCAAAATGGCAACATCACAAAATCCATTCCTTACACGGCCGCAGACGTCTCTCTAAGCATTTTCCAAGAACATCCCCTCCCTCCCTCCTCTGAAGTCCTGTGTCTGTGCTTTCAGTTATTTCTCATGATTCCTCTGGACTCCTAACAGCTTTCATTCAAAAAGCCATTCCTCTGTCCACCAGGGGAAGCCTCGCCCAAACTTCCACAAGCCAGACTCAGTTCAACCACCACGATGAGCCTCCCTGACGTCTCCATTCTTTCGTGCCTGGATGTTCAGAGCAGGGCTGGTGAGCAGAGAACAAGATGAGCTGGGCAGGCCAATCCAGGAGTGCAGAGGTGCACAGAGGTGATCTATGGAAGACTCAGTGTCTTCCTCCACCAATGACGTCATCACAAACGTCCTCCCTTATAACCAACGGTTTTAGTGTAACCGGTCCAGGGAGAGCAATGGAATTCTGGGTGCTCCTTCCCTTTCCCATCCTGCATACCTATATCCTGCAATAGTTCCTGGGATTTCCTTAACAGTGGCTCTTGGTGTTGCCCGTTTCATCAGTGCTAAACTTTATCATTGAAGTCTTTAATATTCGAAGCACACTGTACAATTTGTTTTTAAAACTGTGTGTGTGTATGTGTGTAGACATGTATTCGGGTACTCAGGTGTGTAACTGCCCGTAGAGGCCAGGGGACAACCTCAGGCAGCCTTCCCCGGACCCATCCATCTTTTCTGATTCTCCTTGTCCTGGAGTTCAGCAGTGAGGCAGTTAGGCTCACGTAGCTGCTCAGTGGACCCGGCGTCTTTCTGTCTCTCAGGTGCTGGGCATGAGTTTTTCTCATGGGTTCTAGGGATCAACCTCAGATATTTGTACTTTCAAGGCAAGCGCTTCACCAACTGAGATATCTCCCTAGCTCCACCTTCCAGCTTCCGATCCGAGTAGCCCACAGCCTTCCTACACGTCTTTGCCTGAGGTAGTCTGCAGCCTCCTCCCCCGGCTCTCGGGCTGTGCTGCTATGCAGACTCACTAGGACAGCGATTTGCTCCCAGGACACTTAAAAGAACACCAGCCACCAGACCTGCTCCCCTCTCAGTGCTGACGAGCGGCTGTTTGCACACTGGAGCATTAAACATCTGCACTGTCTGAAAACAGCAAGTGCAGTCTTGGAAAAGGAATGTTTTGCACAGCACAGCATCCTAATGCCCCAGAGGACAACTTTAGAAACCGCCTTTGCATGTGAGGTTAAGGTGCAGAGCAAGACCAGAGCCCTCCAAGAGTCAAAGTGATGTGTAAGTTAAATGAGGAAACTTGAAACTGGCGACTAGCCAGTGGCTGACAGCTCACAGAGGGAGTGGCAGCAGTGGGGGTGTCTGACATCACCTTGGAAGTGTGGAGAGGTCAAAGGAGTGGTTCAGGACTGCTTTCTCAAGAGCTAGGGGAAAGGGGGTGACCAGACCCAGGTAGAACAGGGCACAGGAAAGATCCAAACGTGTTCATTTAAAATGAAGTATAATGAGTTTTAGGCCTGCAGCTCCTGCCTGTAGGCTGTGGTCACCTTGACAAACACACACACACACACACACACACACACACACACACACACACAGCATGGTCTTTTTCCTCACCCTTTGTTCAGTTCCTGGGGGGCCCTGAGTTCTGAGGTCAGTACACTTCACAGGCATCTATCTCCCCACGGCCTCATCCGATCGTGACACTCACAAGAGGTTTCAAGCACAGCGGCGTAATTAAAAATGTCACTGTTATTGCAGGATTGCCTTCTTCACTCCGGAGCAGGTGGGGCTGGGGCCTGGGGGCAAACGAGCACTTCCTTGTTGTTGTAATATGAAAGAGGGTTTTATTTTTAACATATTATTATGACTGAAGGCATTTCATTAAAATTGATCAGCCAGGTTTAATGCAGGATTGACTGCTGTGAATTGGTGAATTTACCTTAAAGAAAAGCCAATTTGTGTCAAAAAATATCTCCCAACCAATCATTCAAGCAGCCTCTGGAAGGGGTTTCTGCACTGACGGTGAGCGATGGTGCAGTGAGATCCTGGCTAAACTCTCAGATGAGAGATGAGAGGCATGTCAGGGGCTGCGGGGGTGGAGACCTGTGGGGACTCCTCCCCGTAGATGACACACTCCCTTCTGCCACCAGCGTGTCCTAGGTGAGCTGCCCAGGCTGAGGCTGTGCACAGGAGGATGGCAGCAGGGGACAGGGCGGAGCCTCAAGCGAAGACACAGGGATGTGCAGAGCTCCTTCACTCACTCAGGATGAGGCGTGTTGCCCTGATAGGACTCATAACATTGTCGTCGTGGGAACTGTAAATGAATTTCAAGGGCCATGGTGCTGCCACTTTGCTTTTGGCATTAAAACAATAATGATCTAATCCACCGACTTAAAAATAAACCTGTGTGTGTGTATGTGCGTGTGCTTGACTGTATTGCACATGTGTGTGTAGTACCGACTGGGTCCAGAAGGGGGCATCCGGCCCTCTGGACCTGGAATTACAGGGGTTGTGAGTCCTCTGTGAGTGCTGCAACCCTGCTAGCCCAACCTGGGCACAAGCTCCAACCCCCACACCAGCATTCTGGCCTCTCATTTCAGCTTTTCCTTTTAAAATACTCCCCCTGTCTCCTGTCTTTTCTCCCTATTTCATTTTCATTTCACTCTTTCACGAGACCGATTTTTTTATGCAGCTAGCCTGGCCTTGAACTCAGGGTTGTCCTGCCTGAGCTTCCTGAGTGCTGCCATGGCAGGCAGGCACTGTCATGCCCAGATCCTTCTCCTTTTTACTTTTCAATTTAGATCCATTTCTCAGCCTGGAGACTCATATAAAAGGAAGGATCCCATTAAAATGGACATATATCTTGTATAGAAAAGTTCAGGGTGAGTTTAATATCTCAAAGGATATTTCTTAATATATTAGTGTATCATAAATTCTTATATTTCCCATGCTTACTCCAGTAACGTGAGTTCATTAAGAGCTATTACAAGTTATGAACTTGTGTACACTAACCATATAGATTTTAAGTTGAAAACCATTTTACACTATTCTAAATAACTTTATCATTTTTGTTTTAAATTTCTTAGCATTGTTAATTATTTTCTTCTATAATTATCTGGTGTAAATTTTGAGGGTGAGAGCCTTTTCATGAACGCAATGAAAACTTCAGACAGGGGCTAGACTCATCTGGGAAGAGGGAACCTCTGTTGATTTGCCTTCCTCTGCCTGTGGGAATGAGTGTGGGGGCATTTCCTGCCTGAGGATTGATGTGGGAGGGCTCAGGTCGCTGTGGCTGGTGACGCTCCTGGGCGGGTGTCCCTGGGCTGCAGAAGAAACAAGCTGAGCAGCCCAAGGAAAGCCAGTCTATAAGCGGTACCCCTCCACCATCTTCTGCCTCAGTTCCTGCCTCCAGAGCTGGCCCTGTCTCTCCAGTGGTACACTGTGACTAGGACCTGTCAGCCCAATAAGCCCTGTCCTTCCCCCACGTTGGTTTTGGTCACTGTCTTATCATGGTAACAGAAGCCAAACTAGAACAAATGGAAACAGAACTGAAGATTTGTAAGCACCAGTCCATGAGTCCTGTAGTGTGGGGACTTCAACTGCCCCATCTCAGTTGTGAGTGAAGAACTGTGGAGACCTTGAACTGTAGAGTCTCCATGGAGAGGGGGTCCTCTAAGTAATCGTATACACATTGGTCTTATTTTAATGCCATTAAACTGGTATAAACTGGTTTTTAAATTAGATGTATTATTATTATATATTGTAAGATACATAAAAACAAATACATGTCTATTCCATATCATACATACTGTCTGTGCACTTATGATGCATGTGTTAAAAATGATACATACAATCACAGAAAATCAACCAGTTGAGAAGGAAAAATCTGACTTTTACGGCCATTTCCCCCAGAACGATATGTTTATCGAGACATCATTTTTCTTGTATTAATATTAATGCTCAAGGCTCAGCCATTGGTAGATGATTCCCTTGCGGTCTTATTCAGCCAACGTGATGGCAGTGAGTTGCTTCAGGACCATCTTCCATGGCCCCTTGCCGGTGCCCTCCCTAGCCCTCTGTGTGTAAGCTGATCGCAGCTGAGGTGGGAAGCTGCTCTGCAGTCTCGGCACACCCCAGTGAAGCTCCTGTACTGACTTCCGGCAGGCCCGCGTGTCTCCACAGATGCCGTCATCAGTTCTAGACCAGCCTCACACCTTCCATATTTGGCTAGGGAACTCCTCTCTAACGGATGTTCTGAAAAACGTTTTCTTGCTCTTACAAAAAGAAGATAGAAAATGCTTGTTTTGTTTTCTAAGATGCCACGGTGCCCACATGTGACTCTACGCTGCTCTGGCTACCAGGGGTGAGGCTGGGACCAGCTCGGCCCCACTGGACATTGCAGGGCATGTGTGGAAGACTGGGCTTTCCAAAGCAGCACCATGCAGTTGAGTCAGCAGGGGACGGTGGGGGGCGAGGAGAGCTGGGGGAGGGGGCGACAGCTGTTGGGGGGAGGGTCCATAAAGGGTTTGTCACAAATGGAAACAAGAGACTTGTTTAAGGAAGTTTGTGTTAGGATGTTCACTGTTGAGATGGGAAAACTCTCACTGACACATTGTATGCTTACAATGGTCACAGCCGTGTGTATAAGCCGATGCCTCCATGGTGCTAGCGTTATTTAACATTGCCTGAGGCAGGGTAGGAGGGAGCAGTGCCTTTAACTTCTGTTGATGCTGCTCTCTGAGGAACGTTAGCTTTCTGAAAGATAAAGCATGATTCAGTTACTAGGACTGAGGATAAGAAACATGTCTAAGATGAGAAACTGTAACCAAATGCACAGTGCACTCAGGAGCAGGGCCCCAAAGGGCTACAGAATGCAGAGGAGGCAGGAAGAGGGAAGTGCTGTGACGTGCCTAGTGTGGTCTCAGGGGCTGTAAACCCAGGAGACATAAGACAGAGTAAAGATGAGGACCACAGCGTGCAGCTGAGAAGAAGAGCCATGGATGCGTCAGGAAACCATGCGCAACCGTGTAATGCTGTGTTCACAGCCAGAGGACAGACATTTGGGGACCATGCTCAAGAAAGACATTGTATAAGATTTAGGCATTCTACCTGAAAATGTTCTTTCAGACGTGTGCTCAAAAGAACACAATTGAGTAAACCTGGAGATGGGGATATCACAGCTCGTTTATTATAAGAAAATACATTGAGGAAACACCAGGGAATTTATTTAGACTGAATTTAGTTAGACTGAAAAATATAGTTTTCAAAACGAAGTTTGTTTTCTAGGGAAACATTAATTGGGCCTGAAAATGATAAACACTTTTTCTTATCTTGCTCAATGAGCCAGTACATGTTCTTTGTGTGAACATTTCTGTTCTTCACTAACTTTTTAAAATTTCCAATCCACTTTCAGTAACTGATTTATCCCATGTCAGTCCTAGTCACACTGTCTTTTTGTTGTTGTTAACATGCCTGTAGTTTGCTACACATAGAAAAATGGCAGTTTTTAAAGCAGCGTTAAAGTTTATGTTACTGTGTAATATTAAGCAATATTAGCTAGTATTAATCACTAGTGATATTATTAATTAATATTATTAATTAATACTGACAGTAAAACAAAGTTGATAGACTATATATACATTATAACTACAAATAACTGTATGATGCATTCATACAAAAATATTAAAAATAAATTCTTTAAAAAGATTTTATTCATTTATTTATCTTATATATGAGTGCTCTATGTGCATGTATGCCTGCATGCCAGAAAGGGCATTAGATTCCAGGATAGATGGTTGTGAGCAACATGTGGTTACTGAGAACTGAACACAGGACCTCTGGAAGAGAAGACAGTTCTCTTATCTACTGACCCATCTCTCCAGCCCTGAATTTTAATATCTATCTATCTATCTATCTATCTATCTGTCTATCTATCTATCTATCTATCTACACACACGCACATATATATGTATATATTAAAAAGCCAATCCAAGTAAAAAATTAATCTCTGATGACATATTGTGCCGAGTCAAAAACTGTGTGTAAATATTCCACAAACATGGCTAATATTATACATGGTGTTTAGCAGCCTGTGTTTTGACTCAGTTTAATCTAGGCAACCATGTTTGGTGTACTGTTCATGAGCAGGAAGTCAGCTTTTATCTCATTGGATCTTCTAACATTATAAATTTGCTTATTACTAGCTTTACTAAGAGCTAAGAATCTAGGAAATTCTGGTGACCAAAGCGGCCGTACTTTCATAATTAGCTCCTAGGAATCAATTATTTAGAAGGGAATTTCAAAGCAAAATTGAAGGCCTGTTTTGATTTGATGATGCAGAAGTTTTGATGATTACATTATCTGTGGACTCTTTTTACTTTATCGTCTGGAATGTTATTTTTCCACTTTGAAACTGATGCATTTATATTTTCATAACACATGGTCTGGTCATATGTTACAACTAGTAATTCCCTGCTCCACAGCATACATATTTAAGCTGTGCGTGGTGGCACACATCTCTAACATCAGCGCTTGGGAGGGAAGGCTGAGGCAGATCTCTGTGAGTCTGCAGCCAACAAGAACCTGTCTCAAAAATATTTTATCTGTGGTTTTTTTCTGAATTTTGTTTACTGTGCCTTATGGCACAGTAAAGTCTATTGATACTTAGAAGTTCCCATTCTTTTCTTTCTGCTTAAAAAGAGTTTCTGGCTTCTTTACATGTCAATGTATATTTTCTGTTTTATAACGGTTGTATCCTTGTATGTTTTTGTATTACTTAGTATCATTGTCACTTTTTTTATTTTTTAAATACTTTTATCTGATCTCAGTGAACCCTGTTGCTTTTCACAGACTGTCATACCCAAGAGGAAATGATTGTGTTGTTCTTCTTTTCAATTTTTACATCATTTTGATTTTCCTGTTTTATTGCTTTGGCTAGAATGTCAGGCACACTAGATATTGTGTGGATAAGCTGAGTTGCTCTTAGTTGACGTGTTCAACAGCCCTATCACACCCAGAAGCCAGGGTCTCACACTATTCTCATGTACCAGGTCTTACATTTGTTCAGACCTCTCTTTTGAGATGTTTCACGAGCCTTAGCTGGGAATGGAGTTAATGCAGAAGATTCACCACCCGTGTGCTTTTGGGCAGTGCTAATTGGACAATAAACACTAACGGATATGAAATCTAGAGGGAGAGAGCATGTGCACTGTGGGCTAGGAAGGGATCTGTGGGAATGGTGAATAAATATGACAAATAACAAGTTGTATACATTTCAAAACTAAATTAGAAATACTTCAGAAAAAGAAAATTGAGCATAAAATATAAAATATTGGCAACAAAAACAGTATTACCAGACTATTTGTAGTGTTAATAAACTATTACAAAGGTATCTCATGAAATACCATATTGCCCATTGGCTTGAAATTACTTCTTTTTTGGGTTAGGAAAGGATCTGTGCACCCCAAGTTTATCAAGGGCAGGCATGAAACGTTACTCAGATACCTTTCCTTCTTCACATCTTTTCTTCCCACCTGTAGGGTATGATGAATTATGACGCCCAGACTTCAAAGCGCTTCCAGATTTCTTCTTATTCACATCTTTTTATTCTGTTTATCTTCCCAGTCTTCTCTGTGGAAGAGTCAATGCAATTGCTAAGAGAATGATGGAAGGTTTCTGACTTAATTGTTTTTTCTTTCTTTGATAACTTGAGCCAATTCTAAGCCTATTGTATTTCTTCAGTTGCTTTTTGATAACTAATATTTATTGGAGAATTCTAATTAACAGAATTATAAATCCATAATCATTTCAAAATCTCATCTATACTTATTTTATGTACTCTTTTTTCTTTTTTATAATTTACTTTTTATTTATTACAATTTATTCACTGTGCATCCCAGCTGTAACCCCCTTCCTCGTCCCCTCACAATCCCATCCTCCCTTCCTCTTCTCCTCCCATACTCCTCTCTAGACCACTGATAGGGGAGGTCCTTCTCCCCTTCCATCTGAGCCTAGCCTATCAGGTCTCATCAGGACTGGCTGCATTGTCTTCCTCTGTGGCATGGTAAGGCTGCTCCCACCTCAGGGGGAGGTGATCAAAGAGCCAGACACTGAGTTCATGTCAGAGACAGTCCCTGATCCCCTTACTATGGAACCCATTTGGACACTGAGCTGCCATGGGCTACCTCTGTGCAATGGTTCTAAGTTATCTCCATGAATGGTTCTTTGTTGGAGTATCAATCTCAGAAAAGACCCTGTGCCCAGATATGTTGGTTCTGTTGTTCTCCTTGTGGAGCTCCTGTTCCCTCCAGGTCTTTCTATCTCCCCTTTCTTTCATAAGATTCCCTGCACTCTGCCAAAGTTTGGCTGTGAGTCTCAGCATCTGCTTCGATACTCTGCTGGGTAATCTTTCAAAGCCCCTCTGTGGTGGCTCCTGTCCTATTCCCTGTTTTATCCCCCTTCCTATGTCTATCCCGTTTGCCTTTCTGAATGAGGATTGATCATCTTACCCAAAGTCCTCCTTCTTGTTCAGCTTCTTTAGGTGTACATATTTTAGTATGATTATCCTTTATTATATGTCTAATATCTACTTATAAGTGAGTATATACCATGTATGTATTCTTAATCTTAATTTCTGGCAATTTTTGACAGCATTTATTTATTTATTTTAAAAATAAATGAGAGAAATGAACGCTATTTTATTATTTTATGTTTTTGTTTGTTGAAACAAGGTCTTGTGTAGCACAGGCTGGTTTAAAACTCTCTATGTAATCAAGGCTGGCCTGAATTCCTGATGCCCCTGGTTCTACATCCTGACTGCTAGGATTGCAGGCAGTCTCTACCATGCTTGTAAATTTAAAATGAATGCATTTTAAAAGGCTGCCTTTACTTTTATATTAATTGAGCTATTGTTCAATTATAAGTTGCTTATATTCATCCTATATGTTTTCCTTTACAATGTCAGGTTTATTTTTGTTTTCCTTTAACTTATTGATTTAACTGTTTCGCTTTTATGTGTATATAATTTTGTTTAAAAATGAAAAATTTTAGTGCTTTGAATTAGCACATTTAGTTCCTAGTTAGTATTCAGCTGTCAGCTTGTCATAGCCTAGTCTCTCTCAGTTGAGGGACTGTCTGCGTAGATTGGCTTGACCTGTAGCCGTGTGCACATGAGAGATCTTGACTGGTGATTGATGAGGGAGGGTGCAGCCCACTGTGGGTGGCTCTATTCCCAGTTTCGTGAGGCTGCCTGCATAAGAAAGCTCGGTGAGCAAGCCAGAGCGCATAGGCGGTCCTGTGGTTTCTGCTTCAGTTCCTGCTTGCATTTTCATCTTGGCTTCCCTAGATTATGGACCACGTGGCAGTGTCAGCCAAATACACCCTTTCCTCTCCCAAGTCCGTTATTGGTCACTGCTCTATCACAGCAACAGAAAGCACTGCAGAGCAGTGTTGGGTCACCTGCGTGTCGCCACTCGAGGCTATTATTCCTATGCATTCTGCACATGTATTTCCAGTCGTGTTGCCCTTTCTCAAGAAACAAAAGGTGTAAGCCTTCAACCCCAGCGTTCAGAAAGCTGAGACAAGAGAATCATTAGAAGCACGAAGCCAGGCTGGGCCAATAAAACAGGGCAAAACCACAAAACACCAATAAGAGATGCTTTTTAGGAGACTGATTTCATCCCAGTGTAGAATTTTCTCTGTGTAGATGATATAGATCACCTGGGGAGAGGGACACATTCATTTTCCATTTTTTGCTATTTTGAGATGTTGTATAAATAAGAACTGGGAGGAACATGTGTCCCCAAAGACAAGAAGAACAGGGGGAAACATCCTGTCTTACTTGGTCTCTCTGTCACTGTGGTAAAACCCTGACTAAAGCAACTGTGAGAGAAAGGCTTTATTTGGCTTACAGGTCATAGTTTCAAGTTACAGTCCGTCATTGAGGGAACTGAGAACAGGAATCAAGAAGGAACCAGAAGGCAGGAACTGAGGCAGAGACCACTGAGGAATCACGCTTCCAGTCTCACAGGCAGTTACCCTTCTTATACCTCCCAGGCCTACCTCCCTAGGAATGGTGCTGCCCACAGTGGGCTGGCTCTTCCTACACCAATAGCAATTTAAAATGCCTCACAGACAAACACTCACAGGCCAATTTGATGGGGACAGCCCTCGACTGATGTTCCCCTTTCCCATGTCTGTCAGTTGACAACCAAGATTAGCTTTCACAAGGCTGTCTTACCTTGTGAAAGCGTATCATGTGACAAGAAAGTTAGAAGAGGCTGCTCTGATGAGTGAACGGCTGATCTGGTGTCTTTAGGAAAAGCAAAAATTCATGGGACAAGTCCTTAACCAGCACTCACTGAACTTCTGTCATGGTCCATGCCCTTGACTAAGAACAGGGCATCCATAGAAGATGCTGACACTATCTATAAGGCATCTCAGCACCCATGGAAGATGTTATTTCAGTGCCAAGGGTTCCCTCTAATTACATCATGGTATCCACACCTCCTAGTGAATTTTCTGTTTCCTTCAACAAATCTCCTCAATGTGACCTGATTTGACTGTTGATGTTCAGTAAATGCATGATGACAGGATTTTAACCAGAAACTCTGTCACTTCCCCCCTTTTTTTCTTTTGGGAAATGACTATATGTTAAACATTCTTTGAAAAAAATGGCAGAAAGAGGTGTTTTAAACATGATTAGAGGAAGCAATGTAGAACGACGTAAAGATGAGAGATTTCCCAAGGAATCGGCCACTTTATTCACTCTCACTTCACATTGAAATTTAAAGCTGACCTGTGGGACTCGGGGGGATTTGAAGGATGCGGCAGCAGGAGTATGACTTTCACATGACATGCACTTTGCAAACTCACGCTTCCTCTCTAGCCTGGTACCAACGCTTGTTTTTGCAAGGTCATCATCACTATTCACCAAACCGAGACAAAAGAAGGGAGAAAATAGTAGCTCTTCTGACACATGCTGTTCCCTAATTTTAGTTACAATCTTTTACAAAGGTAAAGACAAAAAAAAAAAAAACTCCACTGAGCAGGATTTCAGAGCTTCTAATTAATCAGTTTAAACATAAAAGCATAAATCATTCCCCCCTTCCTGCTTCCTTAAAAAAAACACTATCGGAATAAATGAAGAAATGGAGAAATAAAACAATGTTAAAAAATATTCTCATAAAGAAAGTCTGATAGACAAAATTCCACATTGTTCTAATATTTTGTGTTAATGCATGTGTCCCAGTTGTAATTTTTAGGTATAATCTGGATAGTAGGCATTTGAACGTAAAGGCCTTCTGGACAGATACTTCAAAGCAAGGATGTGCATGCATTTACCCAGCAACTTAGCTGAATCTTCCAATCTTAGGAAGAGTGCCAGTTTGCCACTGGTGGAGGTAGACCTGCTTTCCCTGCCTGCTGAGGGGGGCAGAAAGCCTCACTCAGCTCATTCTCACCCTCTGCTAGTGTAACAGGCTGAAAGCAAACACATTTGTCAGCCTTCTTCGTTCCTGCGCCCTCCACACAGCAAATGGCACACAAGGAGCCCTCAACTGACATTTGCTGAGCTAGCACATGCAGTTCTACATTTTGAGAAAACCTTGAACATCTCAAGTGGCTGTTTACTCTCTGTCTACAGTGAGGAGTATGCAGAGGTGGGTCTCACCATGTGGTTGCCCATGACAGGATTGAACGCCAGTGCAGGAATGCTTGATGAGAAGTCTCCATACTTTAGTGATCTTCTAAGCAAATTGAACCCTGTGTTTTAAATTAATTTGTATATAAAATATTAATTGCACCATGACATTCTCATACAGATATACTATTGCACCTTGTCACATTTTCTCCCTGACTACTGTTCTCCATCCCTCCCACCTTTCATCCATTTCCTGTTCCCCATTCTGCTTTCATGGTGTGTGTGTGTGTGTGTGTTTACATAGAGAGTTTTCTTTTTTTTTCATCATTGCCCTCTTGCATTAGTTACTTTTTTATTGCTGTAACAAGACACTAAGACCAAGGAAACTTACAGAAGAAAAAAACTTATTGGAGCTCATGGGTTCAGAGAGTTAGAGTCTATGATGACAGAATAAAGACATGGCAGTGGGAACAGTTGGGAGCTAGCATCTTGATTTAAAAGTTGGAGGCAGAGAGAAAGCTAACTAGGGATGGCCCAGATTTTTTTCTAACCTCAAAGCTTAGCCTCAGGGACACTCCTTCAACAACAAGACCCTTCTTTCCATTCCTTCCCAAACAGTTCCAACAGCTGGGACCAAGCATCAAACATATGTACTTAAGGGGACATTCACATCAGCCACCACACTCTCTTGCTCTGTAACCCTTTAGATCTTCTTTCCTTCTCACGGGTCCCCTTCCCCCTCTCATATGAGAGGAACCATCATCAGTTGTCCTTCTGTGAGCATCTCTCTTTCAACTCAATACCATTTATGTATTAGTCCTCTGCTGGCTTTTAACCCTGTATGGATTTGTTACTTAAATACCTTTATGCTTCAAGGCTTTCATTTTAAGATGTTTCCTTTTATTTTCAGGACTTGTTTCTCATGTTCCTAATCCAAGAAACTTGTTAGTTATGTGTATGGCAAAGGATTCCCCCCCCCCAATTTGTGACTTACCTAATTACTATCTTAATGGTACCCTACAAATAAATTTTTCAGTGTTGATGAAGTCCAACTTAGCATTTTTTTCTGAGCCAATCCCATAGAGCTGCTATATCAGAGACACTTGATATATTATCTTTCTCCAAGGTTTCTTGGTCAGAACTCAGGCATGTCTTGGCTCCTCCAGTTTCCAGAACATCTGACCTGGAGGAAAAGGGAATCCATCAGTCCCCATAGTTCACCATCTGTGTAAAGGGTTCCAGACTCTTCATTTACATAGTACTTGTCAGGGGGCATAGGGATTACGTTAATAAGGAATAGCCATCCAATTCAATTAATAGATTCTAAAAAGCATATTAATTGAAATGGTTACTAAAAATATATCTGTATTTTTATTTAACTTTTAGATTTCATAAACTTTTGGCATATAAAAGGAAATTTCATGTTCTCATGAAAACACCTGTCACCAAAACCCACCTAGTAATGCCATATTAACTGACTCAGAAAGTTTGGTTAAATAGATATCTTGTATTATGTAGAAAATATGCAGACTTAGTAAGTTATGTGCTTGGTAAGTACATAGTAACTTAGTAAGTTGTGATTCCAGAACGTACCTCATTCCCTTCTTCTCTTGGTCACCTGACTGCACTTAGAACACAGAGGCCTATACCACTGCATCTCACTGCTTAGTAAGATGATAACTAAAAGAACATCCACAGAGCTGGGCTGTACTACCCTGTGCCCACTAACCTTCCTCTCTCATACTTCTCTATGACGCTTTATTGACACCAGCAAGGATGATGTGATGCTACAGGAAGTTTCATCAGCCAAACTGGAGTACTATACTATCAGAGACTCAGGGCCACCCAATTTGCCCAAACTGGAACACCTTACGGTCCAAGACTCAAAATCACCTAATTTGCCCAAAAAAGTCTTTCCTGATGGCCAAGAAAATGGTGATGATAGCTATCTACTTCCATGAGACAGGTGCTGTGCTGGCCATGGCTGCAAATCCCGTGTGTGTATCAACTCGGGCCTCATGAAACCTCATGAGGAATGATAAGAGCACAAGAGTGAATTTTTCGCCAGACAATGATATGGAAATGGACAAAATGTACTTTCTTCTGCCAGAAAACTGTTCTCAGCTCTACATTCTTATTGACCATGTGGGGACTTTCCAACTGCAGTACTCGGAGATTTGGTTATGACTGAACTGGCTGTGGTGAGGTCCAGGCATTAGGATCCATATTAAAAACAGCCAGTGTGTTCCTCAGTGCTAGAAGAGATAGCTCCATGCTTGGCTGTGTGTCTCCAGGTAGTTACTTAATATCTAGGAGCACTTTCTGCAAACTGAAAACAAAGATTTTCCTTCATGACATTGTTATGAGAAATAATAACTTGTTTATGGACACATACAATAACTGACTAGTGTTCTTATGCAACATTGCCAGGTTTGGGAAGATGGCTCAGTTGGGGTATTACCTACAGTGTATGCAGAGCCGGGGATGGCTCGTCTGGAGGTGTGAGAGCCATCTTTACCCGAGGATCTGAGTTAGCATCTCCTGCCTCCACATAAAAGGGGAGTATATGTTCCTGGAAAGATGGAGACAGAGGACCCCAGAGCTTGCTGGCCAGATAGTCTAACCAATGTGTGAGCTCTGGTTCAAGAAGAGAATCTGTTTTCCAAAAAAAAGTGGAGAAAGATGGAGGAAGATCCCCCAATATCAATTTCTAGCCTTCACACCAATATGTGTATACATGACATATGAATACACACAAAGACATACCACACACCAATACCACACATGCTACACACACACATACAGAGAGAAAGAGAGAGATGCCAGGGTAAAGTGTGGAGAAACTGTAAGATAGAGAAGTGGCTAGTTTGCGATTGTGTTTTCCAGCCAGCCTTGCAGGGTACTTTGGAAAATAATCTTCCTACTTACTTTGTTCTACACGGTAAAGCTCATGCCAGCTGAGGAAGGCTCCAGCTGCCCTTCGATACAGCTCCAAGGTTGAAAATCACCACTAGCCTCCTGGATTTCTGAGATTCACAGTGCAAACCTCTTCTTTTGTCCTACCCCAAGCAATCTGTGCTCTTCTGGGAAGGGACCCAGAAGATGTAAATTCACAAATTCATGAGATGCAGAAAACACACATAAGATCACAGGACAGATGCCAAGAGCAAATGTATTTCAAGAACACTGCCCCATCCTATGCACACATACACACACACCACACCACAGCACAATGTAATCACAGTACAGTGAATCTTCAGAAGGAAAAGTCACAGAAAACATGGGACAAACTTTCACACTGTTCTGGGTCCCTTCCCAAAATGGCACAGATTGCTTGGGTTAGGACAAAGGACAAGGTTTGCTCTGTGAGTCTTAGAAATCCAGGAAGCCAGCGATGATTTCCATCCTTGGAACTGTATTAGAACACTGAAGTTCCAGAGACATTTGGCTGCAGGGTGTGTACACAGACAAATTATCCTGAGCTTGACTATTTTGGAATGGAGTTTGGGGTGTCATGTCTGTACGAATTATTGAATTTGGACATTTTAGAGCTGTGTTTGCTGCACCCTGTCCTTTAGAACACCAAGGTGTGATCAGTGGTATTGGGAAGCTGTAAGGTGGAGAACTGACCAGGTTGAGTTGTGTTTTCCAGATGCCCAAATATCGCTGGAAGAGCGATCTGATCAATCTGTTCAAAAGTTTCAAGGAACACCAGGAGGCAAAAATGTCTCAGGGTGCTGGTGTGGATAGAAAAATAAATGCCTTTGGTGGCAAGGCTTATGACAGTGGGCATCTTAAAAAATTAGGTCCTTGAGAATTTCATGCAATATATTTTGATCACATTAACCTTCCTCTTCCAACTCTTCCCAGATCCATCCCTGCTTCTCCACCCATCCAACTCCTGGCCCCTAGTTCCCTAAATGAGCACCAGTTGGTGCTCTGCAGATAGTCTTGGCCAAGTGGCTGTCTGCTGACGGACTTAGCAGGGCTACACTCTTAGAGAAAATGGACCCTTCTTATCTCAACAGCTGGCAAGCCCCAACAGCTCCTTGGCTAGGGGTAGGACTTCCTGCTTCCCTCCCCTGTCCATGTTGGGATTTGGTCTGGCTTGGGCTTGCTCGGGTCTCATGCACGCTGCCCCAGCCGCTGGGAGTTCCCACATGCAGCTGCCCTGCTGTCCAGAGAACACTGTTTCCTTGTAGCCTGACTCTTCTCTGTACGATTCCTTCCTCACTGATCCCTGGGTCTTCAGGGAGGAGGGTGGGGGGTTCACATGCCTCGTGTGACTGAGCCTTCTGTAATGAGAATCTTTATGAGCTCAGCCTAACTGGGGAGTCTCAGGACAGCCAGAGAGAGATTCTGACTCAAAATACCAGTGGACAGATCCTGAGGAGGAGTCACACCTGTGGGAGGGTCATGTGCACACGGTACTTACTTCCTCTGTTCCCCATGAACATGTACAAGCATGTACATCTAAACACACACACATGCACATACTCATGCAAACACATGCACATATGTGTACACACTAATGAGCACACACTCACACGTGCTGACACACATGCACACATACTCATGCACAAACAGACATGCACACACATACATACACACCCATGCACACAAAATTATAAACACACACACACATACACACACACACACACCACAACCAAAAGGCAGATACTTTGCTTTCTTCTCCCTGTGGGTGATTTTATGCCTCTTCCCACACTCTTTCCTAACTTCCAATCCAGACTCAAGAACATTCATGAGGCAGAGCATAAGTAAAACATTTTCTTTCCATTTAAATGTGTTTACAAATTGCATGATGCGATCCAAGCTTGCCCTGTTCCTCAGCAAACATTGGCAGATGCGAATTTTTGTCACATAAATCAGGGATAGTCTGAGCCAAGGACGTTTTCCCCTCTTCCTTCTCTTTCATGTCTTTGACAGGCGCGTACACAAGAGCTAAACCATGCCAAAACTAATATTGTTTTAAATAGATGTATGCCACATTTTAAAAAGGAAGAAATGATGTCAGACCTCCTGCTGCACCACAGACAAGGAAGAGGATGGAGACAGAGGCACACCAGCACTGGCCTCTCTTTGAAGGATTAGTATTGACTTTCTAATTAGCCTTTCAGATCAGTTATAAAGAATCTATCAGCTCATGCTGCTTCACTTTCAGTAGAGTCTTCTGCCCTCCCTATACCTGAGCAAAGCTGCCACCATTCCTGGGTGCTGTCACTGTGGCGGCCAGTCTGACTCGTCTAGACACACACTGGTAAGTGATCTAACATGTAGCTTTGGGCTCCTGCTCTGGTTCTTCTGAAGACTGACAGAGCAGGATACAACTAACTGGGCACTGTAAACCACCGAAGTGAAAGTGAATTCTCTTGCAGTTCTGGAGCAGGAATCTGGAGTCAAGGCATCCACGGGTTAGTGGTCCCTCTGGAGTAAAACCTCCTTCGCCTCTCTCAGCTGCTGGGGTCTATGTGCAGCTCTTGACTGCATGGGTCCACCCTGTGGCTCTGTTTCCACACATGTCCACCTGTGTGTCAGCTTCTATATGAAGCCTTTTTGTAAGAACACTCAGTGTCCACCCCTGGGTACTCCAGAATGACCTCTCACCCAGTTATTCCTGTGGTGATGCCATCTCCAAGTGAGACCCTGTCCTGAGGCGCTGGAGACAACCAGTCCTTTTCATGCCATTATTAGAGTCCTTTCTTCCAGCCCACATGGTTTCTTCTGCATGCTAATCCATTATGACATCCTCCTACTTCCTCTCTTTCCATCCATCTGTTTTTCCTGATTCGCTCTTGAACATGAAGCCTGGGAACCTTAGCCGTGCCTACCCCATTCTGCCCTGCCCAGGTATGGGATGTTAAATCAACCAATCAGATATAATGACTAAGGCAGGTTTACACAACAAGGAGAGGTTTACGTGAGAATGTGGTCATCTGAGCAGGGAAAAGATCTTGCGGGCCAGTAATTAACACTAGACTACATAGCACCAGGCTAACCAACTCTTCCTCAGGCCGCACAGGCATTGAGCGCTCAAATGACGAAATGTTCAAATGCCCAAGACTATGGGAAATATTTCTTATTCAAATCACCATACTGCACCTGATTCTGGATAGAGAAGAATTAGCCTGTTCATAGAAAGAAGACCAACTGTCAACCTTTTCTCTGTGGTTTCCCAGGAGTGGTGGTGCTGGAGGAGAGAGGGATGCACAGAACCTGGTGCTTTTGAGAAAGTGAGATCACAGACCATCTTTGCTCACAGGCCAGTGTTTATCTTAGTTACCTTTGTACTGCCGTGATAAAAACCAAGACCAAAGCAACTTGAAGAGGAAAGCGTTTCTGGGTAACAGTCTATCACAGAAGGAAGTCAGGGCAGGAATTCAAGCAAGGCCAGAACTTGGAGGTAGGAACTGAAGCAGAAGCCATGAAAAAAAAAGGCTCCCTTAAGCTCAGTGGCCAGGGCTAACCAAGACTGCCCTAAAGGCTTGGCCAATCTTATAGGCTAATCTTACAGTCATTTTCTCAACTGAAATTCCCTTCTCTCAGATGCCTCTAGCTTGTGTTGCTGACAGAAAACATGTCAGCACTGTGGTGGTGTTCAAGAGCTCCACAGACTCAGTGGCTGGAAGTAGAACAACTACATAAAATACATACTAATTTTTTAAAAACCAACTTTCAATTTCTTTGAAGATGTAAATTATTTAACAAGGCTAGCGAATGAAATATGTGAAAACATACATTAAAAATGCTCCTTGTGTTCCCAGGCCTTCTAACACAGCCATCTCTACTCATAAGCAATCATCTTAATCCATTTCTGGCTTGTAGGTTTTTAAAAGAAAATTTTACATATATTCTGCTATGGCACCCTTTCTTAGAGAAGGCAGCATAAACACAGGTGTGTGTGCATGTGTTGGCTGCACATCTTACTGGAGCTGTTACCTTCATGCACTATTCCTTTTTCTTTTTTTTTTTCTTAAGGATTGATATATTTTCTTTCACACATGAGCATTTCACTTGCATGTGTCCCACTCACATTCTTGTTGCCCTCAGAGGTCAGAGGTACCCTGAAACTAGGTGTATGTTTGTGGGTTGCCGTGGGGTGCTCTTAGCCACGGAGTAGACTCTCCAGCCTCCCAACACACTATTCTATATTTTGTTTTCTTTTACAGTTCGTTCACAAAAACCTTCCTCATTTTTAATGACTGTCTGATATTCTATTTTGTGGCTATGTCATAATTTATTCAAGCTCCGTTTCCCTGTAGATGCTCATTTGGATGGAGCTAGCCTTTTGTTTTTATCGATGATGATCTTGTTCTGGAATGCTATTTTGTATTTAATGCGCTGAAAGTGGCCAACTCTCAGTGTAGATTCCTATATATCCCATAAATAACAGACACAATTTCTTCAGGGATTTCCAATCCCTCTTCGTGATGTTTATGTTGTTTTTCATATGAGGCCTCTGCCAACATAAATTTTTCATTTAGTTAGCAAAATTTGTTTTCCAAATCTGTCTTTGTGGACTGCTGGGTGACAATTAGCTGACTTCCTGACATTGTAGATGTCCTTAACAGATGATGACCAAAAGATAAAGTCACATGTGAGATGTTGAGCGTGTGGTGCGTGTGTGTGTGTGTGTGTGTGTGTGTGTGTGTGTGTGTGTGCAGATATCCAGATACCCACAGACGCCAGAAGAGGCCATTGTATTCCCTTGAGCTGGAATCACAGTGGGTTATAGGTCACTCTCTGTGAATGTGAGCGCTGGGGCTGAACTTAGGACCTGCGGTGGAACAGGAAGCATTCTTAATCCCTGAGGCATCTTTCCAGCTGTTAGATAGCACTCTTTAAATTAAAAAGTGAATTTAAAACAACAGCATTGAAAGAATAAGAATTCAGACCCAAGCCTGGGTTTGTGGAACACACCTGTAATCCCAGCGCTCAGAGAGGCAGAGGCAGGTGGATCAACGTGAGTTTGAGGACATCCTGGTCTACGAAGTGAGTCCAGGACAGCCAAGGCTACACAGAGAAATCCTGTCTCGAAAAACAAAAACAACAACCAAAAAATTCAAACCCAAGCTAAATAATTTGTGTCAAGTGCCCACAAATATATTTCACTACTGATGCACTTATGAAGATGGCCATTCACCCTCATCTGTTTCAGGAATAAGACTGGGGGGTGTTGGGAAGACATTAAACACTTACAGGTGAGGTACCCATGTTCTCTGTGAGTCCCAGTTCAACCTATTTCATTTCCAGTGAATGAACCTTGTCCTTAGTAGATGACCCCATTTCTTTCCCTCTCACTCTTCCAACTCTTTTTATAAGCCTTTGAGTTTGTCTTTAAAGTAGAGGCTACAATGTGGCTAGGACAGCTTTATTCATCTCTGCTTTGTCTCTCTACTTTATCACATGTAGAATGGGACATCGTAATAGAAGATTAGGGATATCTTACTTGGGGGAATAATAAGACAGGTGGGAACAACTTGGTGGGTGTAAGTCCATTAAGTTCCTGTTCTCATATCATTGTTCTGTGTAACTGCTTTAAAATATAAGCTCTTCCCAAGTGACCAGCCAGACACAGACATCTGATAGTGTCCGTGTGCATGCAGCCGACTTTGGGTTAGGTGCTATGAACACAGGGGGAGGGGGAGCAAGAGAACACCAGGCTGTGTTCAACTGTGAGTCTGACCTGATTTCCTGGTTGAGTGTGGTGCTAAGATAGACCCTTCTCTACAGGCAGGTGGTTAAAGGTGAAGTATTATTACACACCAAGATGAATGGTGTTCTCTAGGTCCTCACTGTATGCACACTTGATTTTCCTGGGCGTGTTAGAGACCGTCAACAGATGCCCTCAGGAAAGTCCAGCTTTTTGAACACTCCACCATCACTCTAAGGAAACTCCAGTTTAGCTGCAAGGGATACCACAAGCATGACAGCTACCGAGGCCAGACTTCCTGCTCCAGGAGGCCTTGTTCCAGTTACAACCATTTCATGCAAACTGCCCAGGCTTTTGGAAGATCCCACTCTGGCTAAAACAAGCCTCTATGACCTCAATTCTGGATGAGAGCTGTTCTCACGGAACAGAATGAGGAGCAGCTGACAGTGACTCAGCAAAAAGCCTGTGACTGGTGGAACTGGAAGTTGTAGTCATGCAAGGCTGTGATTGGTGGAATTACAGTCTAAGCTCAGGCATGACAACCTTTTTCTATCTATCCAAGTCCACTATTTCCCAGTCTTTGACCCTGTCCGGGAAAGTTCACCTGTGTACCTGCCTACCTTGTTCCCTA
Organism: Pachyuromys duprasi; assembly: GCA_028658305.1. Lineage (NCBI taxonomy): Eukaryota > Metazoa > Chordata > Mammalia > Rodentia > Muridae > Pachyuromys > Pachyuromys duprasi. Next base: position 42,646,086 of record CM053764.1, read on the forward strand.
TTATTATAACAAGCCCATCAAAGATTTCTCCTGGCGAGCAGTTGTTTGCTGCCTTCCTGTGGTCTTTGTCACATGTAGAGCAGGCTGAGCTGGCAATATTTGGAGCAGATGAAAGCCCGAGCTTCAGGCTCATGGTACTTGGCTGCAGTAACTAGAGAGCAGCAGAGTGTGATGCCTGTGGCTGTGTGCCATTGATCACTAGGCAGTTGGAGAGGGTTGAAAAACTCAAGAGTGGCTGGGGAGAACATGGAGATTTAGAAGGAGGGCCAAGACACTTAGAAGGTGAGAGGTGACGGGAGATAAAACTAATGAAGGCAAAAGGCTTCTCAAAATTCTGTGAGTGTTAGTCACTGAAAGAGTTACAGGGAGCTGCCAAGAGATAAGAGCCTAGAACCCCAACACAGCTTCAGGGCTGTAAAACTAGCACTGAATCCAGAGCTTCTGCCCTTTAGAACCGTCCCTTGCCTGAACACCTACAGTAGGTCTCTTGTTCTGCAAACTTAGTCATAAATCTCTGTTTCTTGGGCCCATGAATTGTGGCCATCCATTAAGCATGTCACTCACAAGCTCAGGGCCATCATCACCAAGCAAGCTGTTCGTTACTCTCTACCAGAACAGCGCAAAAGGAGCCTCTCAGCCAGGGTGGGACCGCCAGGAGCATAGTGCATGGGAAATCTGTGAACTAGCCCAGAATTATGAAGAAAGGAGTGCTCTCTTTGTCAGCAATGGAAAGCCCAACAAGATCGACTCTAAAGGACAGGTACTCTAAGGAGTTCAAGTTTGCTTCTTCGTAGCAATCCGAGAGAAATGGAACTGATTCCAGACCTCATCTGAGGGAGTTCAAACCACAGAGGTCTTTACAATACTTGACGACCTTCATCTTGGACACTTCTGCTCTCCATCATTCTAGCAGATCCAGCTTTGGCCACCAGCAGACTCAATGGGCACAGTCTCCTCAATACAGTAGGGGAGGCTGCTATAGAAGTAACAAGAGCAGCTGTGTCTGAGGGAGAGGGAGAGCTTCCTAGATCCTTGAGCTGTTAAAGAAGGTTAGGAGGCGTGGGGTCTCAGCTTTTGCTGTCAGTTTGACCCAGCTCAAAATTATCTAAGAGAGTCTTAACTGGAGGACTGCTGTGATCATGTTGGCACACTGGCAAGTCTGATGGGACATCTCAGCCCACTATGGATGGTACCATCCCTATGCAGGGAATATATATATATTTATATATTTATATATACTGGCTAAGCAGACGCTAGGAAGAGGAAGCCATTAAACAGAATGCCTTCACTGGTTTTGCTTCAAGCTCCTGTCTGAGTTCTTGCCTTGTTTCTCCTCCTAAGGATGAAATAAACCCTTTCTTCTCTAAGTTGTTTTCAATCATGGTGATTTTTACAGCAACAGTGAAGTAGCTAGGACAGGGAGGCATGCAGCCTGAGAAACAGGGTCAAGGGCAACCTAGCAGGAAATCAGCACTTCAAGCTGTTTGTGCTTTGGGTTACTGGGAAATCCAAAGAGGAGGTCTATGCTGTCCTCAAGGGCATCACATAGACTCTGCCCTGAACTTGCTGCTGCTTTATCAGAACAGCATTAACCAGAGATTATGTTTACACAGCAAGTTCTTTCCCTAATGCTTTGGGCAGAACGCACAAGGAGGGGTTAGAGCAGTGATTTTCAACCTACGGGTCATGACCCCATTGGGAGTCAAATGACCCTTACATAGAGGTCTTCAGATGTTTGCATTATGATTCATAACAGTAGCAAAATTACAGTTATGAAGTAGCAACTAAGTAATTTTATGGTTGGGAGTCACCACAGCATGAGGAAAGGGCCATAGCATGAGGAAGGTTGACAGCCACTGAGCTGGAGGAGTAAGGAGAGTGGGCTACTTGTTCATTCTACTGTAAACATCTTCCAGACAGTTTCAGAATGTGAGCTCCCCAAGCCCTCCAATGCAACCCAGAAGCCACTGCTTCAATCGCTTCACTTTTTAGTTAAACAAAATGAGGCTGTAGATGTGAGCGGGGTGTGAAACTCAAGCATGGACATTGCCACCTCTCACCTGGGTAAGTTGTTGGGAACAAGGGCTCCTTTCAAACGCAAAGCTTTTTTTTTTTTTTTGATGTGCAGGTTATATCTTGGTAAAGAGAGGACTCTGAGTGTGTGTGTGTGTGTGTGTGTGTGTGTGTAGGCTAGAGGTTAACAGGTTGCCCAGTTGCCCTCCACCGTATTTATTTATTTACTTTTGAGATGGGTTATCTCCCTGAACCTGGATCTTTCCAATCCATTTAGAGCAACTGACCAACAGGCCCCACAGTTCTGCCTGACTTTGTCCTCTATTGCTGGCACTGCAGGTGTGTGCTGCTGTGACTGGCTTTTCTGTGCTGCTGGGAATCTGACCTTAGGTCCTCACCTCATGTAGCAAACATGTTACTGACCGAGCCAGATTCCCAGCCTAATAGAGTCTGCATGAAAGAATGCAGTGGCACTATGTTCTGTTGTACTGTATTAGAACTAGACTTGGGTGACGCCGGCAGGTCTGTCCTTATTCTCTGTTCAAACATGCTAGATTGTTGGAAGGAAAAGAACTGAGGACCAGTGTTTCTACTGAAGAGGCTTTGCAGATCTAAAGGTGAGATAAAAATTGGCATCAGTGTTCACAAGGACTAATGTATTGACTGTTGACTCTCTTAACTGAACAGCTCTTAGTTCCATCAGGAAGAAAGTGAGTACTAACTGGACCCTTGAAGGATACATCAGTTCAGGTAGACTGTTTCAATTAGACTTGAGGGTGGACCCCTCAAGGCAAACCCTACCAGTTGAAAATAGGGTGGCTTTCCTAACTCCAATCTTCTGAAAAAATTCTATGAATATTTATTGCCAGTTAAAAGGGTAAAGATTAAGTAAAAAGGGAGCAACATTCTCTGTGTGTTTGCAAGTGTGTGCGTGTCTGTATGTTGGTGTGGTATGTAGGCCAACGTGGGTTTTCTAGTTTTCTCTTAATATGCAGTATTCCACATTCTTTTACTTCTTCTATTAAGATAAAATTAATATCTTCTAATACCTCTCAGGTTTCCATTCATTCAATTTTCATGTGGCCAGGAGAAAGCTTTGTAGGCTACCAGACACAGAATGCTCTGTGACTGCCATCTTGTTTCTGGGGAGTATGGTCTTGTGGGTCCTGTTTGCATTGATGACAAACACCATAGGAAGTTGCTCTGTCCCCTTACTCTCTAACTCAGTATCTAAGGTGAGCTTCTCACAAACAGATCAACACAAAATCTCATTGTTTGGATACATTTCCACCAGTTACCAAGAATGAATGGAAATCAATGCTCACTGCTGGACCCAGAGGTCAGCTGTCTCTGGTTGCCAAACTCATTCCCACCCTTTGTTTCCATTCATGTATGGGAAAAGTGACTTAAACTGTTTTAATGTGATTTTTCCTGGGCTGATGAATAACCACGTTTCTATTTGAGGATTGCTATCCTATCCTATTGCTATTCTCCCTTCCCATTCACATCAGCCCCTGCTGGTGTGTTGAGGCCCCTGTAAAAACCTTAGTCAATAGCATCTGATGCAAATATTGACAGTGGTTTATGGGGTTCTGACACATTACGAATGGGGTTGACCAGATTGAGACTGTGGTTTTGAATTCTCAATCACTTGGTAAATAAATGGATTTGCTAAAGAGGAGTGCTAACAGCAAAAGAAACAGCTCCCAGGGGGGGTGAGTGACTAGGTCTTTCATTAAAACAAATACAACCTTACTGCCTATTTCTGTCAAATTAAAAATCTCAGCATAAACAGAAGGAGCAAAAGAAAGTGGAATGCTGTGCAGCAAGAGAAACTAGAAAGCCCAGGCTAAGTTAGGACTCATCTTTTAAATGGCATCATCTCAGGACTGCACAGAATTTCCAGAGAGAACTCAAGAATTACATGTTTTCCAGAGAATTGTATGAAGAAGTAGATAAGCAGTGTCCTGTAAGCGTGATTTGTGGGTACGAAGGGAATTTATGCACAAACATCGTAAAAGGCAAACAACACACGTCAGGTGAGGAAGGGCAGCGTCTCAGAGGGTTCATTCTGAGCAAACTTGAGGAGCCTAAGTCTGCGGTCTCTCTGCTCTCTCACATTTCCTACCCTAGTTAGCAAAGAAAACATTACTCCTTAAAGACAGCTGACGCTTGAAATGAAGATAATTGAATTGTCAAGCGCTTGGGGAGTTGTGAGGTCAGAGCTCTGCGTAATGTGTTGGTGATATACTGGTTCACTCCCTGGCGTTGGTGTGTGTGTGTGTGTGTGTGTACTCATATACATGTGTATACATAGATGCTCACATGTGTGTGGAAGCCAGAGGGGAGGCAAGAGGCTTCTTCTTCAATTGCTCTCCACCTTACTCTTTGAAATAGGATCTCTCCTCTCAGTGAACCAGAGATGAATGATTTGGCCAGACTGGACAGCAGGCTCCAGGATCCTCCTGTCTCCACTCCCCAGTGACAGGAATACTAAATGCACACTGCCAACTTTTATGTGTGTGCTGGGAACAGAACTCAGTTTCATGCTTAAGTGTGGCAGCTTGAATGAGAATGGTCCCCACAGGCTCACATATTTGAATGTCTGGTTGGTGGAGAGGAACTATGGCTTTGTTGGAGGAGGTGTGCCTCTGAAGTTTTAAAAGGCCTTCTCCCTCCTCCCTTACCACCCCCCCCCACTTTCAGGTCAGGATGTAAGCCCTCAGCTATTGCTCCAGCGTCATGCCTGCCTGCCAGCTACGGTGCTCCCCACTCTCATGAGCATGTGCTCACCCTGATCAAGGCCCCAATGAACAGTTTTCTCTTATGTTGCCTTGGTCATGGTGTCTCCTCACAGCAACAGAACAGTGACTCAGACAGGCAGCCAGCATTTTATTGAGAATATTTAAAATGGTAAATTCACTGTTTCTATTTCAGATTCAGGAAGGAAAGAATTAATGCAGCAATTGTAAAACTCTGTGAAGCATGAGATCCTATCATCTCCAGTCCAGCCCAGACTAGAGTATCATAATCAACTAACAGGCATGAGTTTGTGTCCATTAGGAATGGCCAAGCAAAGAAAAGATGAAAGAAAAATAGTGTGCTGTTATCACACACACACACACACACACACACACACACACACACACACACACACTGATTAAGAAACAAATGAAGCCAGGGTAAAACTCTGGAAGGTTTTTTTCTAGCCAAGCACCTTTGTGAGTTGAAATTGTTGATCTTGTTTTGGGATATGTATTCGTGTCTAGCTGCACAGTAACAAACAGATTGCCCTTTGGGCCAGATGCCCTGACAGGGATTCAAGGTGTTCTTGCAGTGAGCCTGCTTTAGGTCTGCATAGGAAAGGAATGGGCTCCACTGTGTGGGTGTTCGTGATCATCAGTAACTCATGGGTGTTCCGTGATCATCAGTACTAATTTGTACTTCAGCTCGATGAACTTAGAATACTTCACACTCACATTCACACAGAAGGGAGGATCCTAGGAGTAGATCAGAATCTCTCCTGAGCACATTTTCTGGAGGCTAATGAAAATGCATGTTGGCTGGGGTTGGAGCGATGACTCAGAGATTAGGGGCACTGGCTGCTCTTCCAAGGCACCTGGGTTTGATCCCAAAACCCACACGGTGGCTCACAATCATCTGTAACTCCAGTTTCCACGGATCCACGCTCTCTTCTGTGGGCATTGTGCATTCATAGTGCACAGAAATACATACAGTCAAAATAGTCATTCATTTACTGTGTGTAGGTGTTTGTGTATGTGTGTGTGTGCACACGCATGCACACATGTATATGTCCATGCGTGCAGTTATGGGCTAGAGATGAAAGTCAGTCTGTAGACTGTTTACCTAGCAAACACTCTGGTTTGAGCCCCAGCACTGCCTAAACTGGGTGTGGTAGTGAATGCCTGTAACTAACACTCCAAAGGCAGAAGTGGGAGGATCAGAAGTTCATTATCCTCAGCTACCTAATAAGTTTGGAGTTAGCTAAGCTACACGAGACCCTTTCTTAGTTAGGGTCACAACTGTTGAGAGGAAATACTATGACCAACAGCAACTTGGGGAGGAAAGGCTTTACTTAGCTTACACTTCCATATCACTGTACATCACTGAAGGAAGCCAGGACAGGAACTCAAACAGGGCAGGAACCTGGAGGCAGGAGCTGATGCAGAGGCCATGGAGGGTGCTGCTCACTGGTTTGCTCCTTATGACTTGCTCATCCTGCTTGCTTATAGAACTCGGGACCACCAGCCCAGGGATGGCCCCACACACAATGGTCTGGGCCCTCCCCATCAATTGTTAATTAAACAAAATGGCCTATAAGCTTGCCCACAGGCCAGTCTGGTGAATGTGTCTTCTCCACTGAGACTCCATCTTCTTGGATGTGTTTAGCTTGCATCAAGCTGACATAAAACTAGTCAGCACAAACCCCAAACTCACACCAAAAATACTAGCACCTGGTGTGGACACCCATAGAGATTTCAGTCAGTTGAATCCGTGATGTGGTGGAGAATGTTCCCATAAATAGTACAAAAAAAGGCATTTAACTATCGATAGAATATTTCTCAGATAATCAGAAGATGTGCCAGCATCGAGTTCCATTTTATGTAACTTCATTTTCATTGACGTTCTTCAAAGAAGTTCTCTTGTTTGACTTCCCCACCACAATAACTGCTTGATAAACTTGTGAGTCAGAAATGACTTTAACCTATGTAAGTAGGTGTCGTGCAAGCAGACATGTTTATGATAGTGGCTGCCTGGAAACCATGAGCTAAGTTTGTAAATGGTCAAATGAATTGGGCCACCCTAGCTGCCAGATTACCTGGGGATTCTGTGAATAGTAACTCAGCTTTTAATGTCTTCAATGTTCTTATTATGTGTCTGTATGTGGGTGTAAGCATGTGATGCGGGTATTCCTAGAGGCTAGAGGTGGTGGATCTTCCAGGTGCTGGACTTACAGGGGGTTGTGAGTGGCCTGACGTGGCGATGGGAATCAAACTGGCATCCTCTGGAAGAGTGGCAAGGGCTCTAACCACTGAACAATCCCTCCAGCCCCGCCCCCTTTGAACACTGAGGACCTCAAGGTTGCAGCGGGACTTGCAGGCAGGGAGTCATTTAGCCTTAGTCTGTTGGTCTCTCGGACGCTAAGAAGCCTGCCACATTGCACGTCCAGCCTGTGGCAGTGCAGGTCTCAAGGCACAATTGGCCTTGTTCTTAGTCAGTCTAGGACGTTCTTCCCCTGGCCGTACTGACAAATGTCATGGTGAGGATGTGCTGTCCAGGCAGACACATGTCAGCACGGTGGGAGGTCACCTGCCTGGTTTTCTGTCCTTCCCATTATTTAGAGCTAGTTACTATCGATTGTAATAATGGAGAGGAGACATCCACCCTTGCAGCCCTTTTGGAGTGAGAAACTAAGATACCTCAACACCCTTTAAACCTGTTAGGTCACTGGCCTCTTTCATCCCAGTTTCCGGGTCATATGACCACATCCTGTCTCCTGACCTTGAGATAAATAATCTCACACACCATGGATTGTGACGACAACTGTTTGGCTTGAGACTAACAGTTTCTCAGTTGCCAAATAATAGAGACTGTTAATGAGTATGGCAGACTATAATAGAGAATACCAAACCTTAAAAAAAAATTAAAAGCAAATTCAAATGTTGTTTGGCTACATGTAACATTATAGAGTGGTCCATGATGCTAACTGTTTTTCTAACTGTAGATTATACCAGGAAAGCAGCCTGAAAAATCAGAGTGGGCTCTCACGGATGACATGCAAAATCGATAGCAAGCATGTTTGGTGAGCATACAATACAGCCCCAAACACCTGTGGAGTAAAGTCTTTGTCCCCGGCATCTGCTGCTACAGGAGGATGGCAGAGCCTTTGCGGTGAGCCTGTGGAGCTGTGGAGAAGTTGTGGAAGTCGCTGTAGGGGATGAAAAACTCGAGACTGCTCCTCTTTCCCTGGTTCACAATGTGATGACATTGCTTCCTTGTGTGTGTCCCTGAGCTGTACAACCTCAGCACAGGCCCAAGGCCCTGAGATCAACTAACAGTGGACTCGAACCTCCCAAACTGGGCCAAAATGGGATCCTTCTCTCTGAGTTAATTATCAATGTCTCCGCTGCTTGCTCACGTAACAAAAAGCTAACAATGTGTTTGAAAGAAAGAGACTGAGAGGAACCACAGGTCATACTGGTGCTCAGGAAAACACCGAGAAAAGAAACCGGTGAGCAAGAGGTCTTTAGGAAAATGCCTTAAGGACAAAATGATAGCTTGATTAAACAGTTTTACAGAATTGTAAGATACCTACGACTTAAACGCGCTTATGTTTAAAACTCATATTGTCTTTTTGCTCCAGTTCTCTCTGGAACATGAAACTGTGGACAAGTGGAAGTTTAGCTCCTCCTGGGATTGGTAAGGAAGTCTGTGTCTGTTCAAATAGCCGAGGTCACCCCGGGGGGCTCCCTATGTCCTGCTCCATGTCGGCAGCACCTGGAATAAGGCTCACCTCTGGCTTGTGCAGGCTGCACGTGGCAGCATGGTCTAGGACAAACATGGGATTTAGAAGCCACAGGGACTGGAACACCGTTTCTGGGTCAAGAAGGCTCTACAGCAAGGCAGCGCCAACCAGGTAGGGGAGACGGCTGGGCTCACATGCCGGACACTCTCCTTTTAAAATTCTCACTGCTGTGCGGTGTGGCTCCTCAGGCCCGCATTTAACGGTGCGATTCCCTGTCTATTGAACACCCTGCTGGGCTGGTACGCCATATGCCTGTAAGGAGAAAAAGGGGGGCTGAGGGAGAGGGAAAGATCTCATCTTCCTGTAGCTGTCACGGATGTAAAATCCCTGGCAGCAAAGTGGGACTTGTGGTAATAATTGTGACACAATAGATTTTGACAAGACAGACTGTTGATATGTTCATTTGCATACCGATGCTCTGCGCCCTCTCTTCCCGGATGCGCTCTGGGCCCCATGTGGAGGCCCCAGGTCTTCCAGGAAAACCCTGCCCTGCTCTGTCATTGAAGTCCGATGGCCTGCAAGGAAAGCAGCATTTGATCTCCGGAAAGAAGAATCTGCAGAAGCAGAAGGAAGTGAAAAAAACACACCTGACAAGCTTACATGTGGCTGTACACTTCCTGCTAATAAGAGCGGGTGCTCCTTCCAGCCATCCACCAGTGACCTTGCCCCTAGGAGCCCAAACTGTCATAAGAACAGGTGTAGCCAGCCAGTAAACACCGACACACTCAGCAACGTAGCCAGGACCACATTTTTGCCAGCGAAAATCCAGGAAGGAGCATGGATGGTCAGTCGCTCCTGCCTTGCAGTTACTATCTTGCCAAAGATTCGAGCTTGTTTTGATTTTGCTACATTTATGTTTTTCCCATGAAAACACATTCTAACACATTCTAACCATAAATGATTCAAACCTCTCTAGGGGTGTGAGAATTTGCTCACCAAAATCTCACAACTGGAATTGTGTTTTTGAGGTCCGCCTTGTGAGCGTGGAATTCTGTAATAGGTTGATCTATACAACATATGTGGCGGTTCAACCAAAGCAAGGAACCAAGATGCAGTGAACGGTGTGGCTGTGAACTTCATCACTGTAATGAGAGCTGCACACGTGTGATACTCCCAATGCATAAGGAGGTAAAGTCGACGGTTCAGATTTCCCCCTACCCTTAGCTATGACACACACAACAGCAAAAGGACAGCATCCCCCAGGTATAGCAAGCGCCCACAGTTGGCTTCTTGAGATTTCGTTGCAGAAAGCTCAGCTTTGTTGGGGAACAACTGCCCCTGGGAAACGTTCCTTTCTTCTCTATCTAGCCAGGTTGGGCAGCAATGCTGGTGACCCTCAGCTGACTGGCAACTTTCAGGGCTCTGGGCTCTTGGGTGAAGGATGAGATCCATAAATGTTTCAGGATAAAAGTATTCCTGAGGGCGTATAAAGCCAACACCTGTGTGTTAAGAGCAGTGTTGTATTCCTAGAATTCTTTATTTCTCAGTGAAGGGTTTTCTAGAACATCTGCTTGGCTATAGTTTACATACATCAACAGACTGTCAGCTCCTGACAGCTACCTGTTTTCTTTCACTTCATTAAGTGTTATTTTTTTTCAGAAATAGCAAGATAGATGCAACACAACATGTAATTAAGAAAAAACAATACAGATAAACATAAATAATCATAGAGAGAGTAGGAAGAAATCTGCAGGCGCACAGATGTGAGAACCCAGTGGTTGCCACTGAGCTGGATTCTACATTCCCCGGCTTGCATGTCTGTCCATAGCATTTTATTTATGACGGGATAAAGGGTTTCCACTTAGATTACGCTTTAAGTAGAGACCATTTCTCAGCTCAGGAATGTCCATGCCTAATGCTATAGAACATTAGGGAGTGTCTCAGCTGAGGGGAGAGCAGAAGATCCTTGCGGCTTTGCTGAGCCCTTAGAGGAGAGGTGGGAAGTTGGGGGAGCTCTGTAATGTTCCTACAGCCCTCTCCATGCTGTGTTCAGTGTGGAGGAAGAGACGCAAACAAACCCAGACTCGCATTCACCATGCGCAGTTCAGCGTCCTGGCTCTTGGGTGAAATTACACTCACCAGTTTTCACCAGAACCATTAGGAAAAACTGCTTTTCACAAACCTATATATTATATAAAAATCACAACTGCAACTACAATTTTTAAAGTATCTGTCATATTGTATTCTGTCTACATCTATGTGAATATGTATTCTTTATTTCTTTTTTCTTTCTTTCCTTCCTTCCTCTTTCTTTCTCTTTTTCTTTCCTTTCTTTCTTTTGAGAGAAGTTCCTGAATTCATTATCTTTCCACCTTAGTCTTCAGATGTTAGCGTTACAAATATGTGCCACCATGGCTCAATATGTCTACCTGTGTGTTTACGTGTTTTTATCTAATATTATCTAATGTTTGTGTTTCACCTGAAATCTACTTATCTATCCATCTAATCAACATTTAGCTATCTATCTAATCTATTCTCTACTTATTTATTATCTATCCATATGCTATCTATGGATTTATGATTTATCATCTGTCTACCTAACACACTTATGCTCTACCTTTTTATCAGCTACCATATCTCTATACCTGCTTGTCACCTATCTATCAATCTATCTATTATCCAAATAGCCAGCTCACCATCTGTCGTTTTAATGTGATTCCTAGGTAACTGGAGGGAAAAAAATGAAACAATTCAGTTGTACCTTCTATAATTAGCAATCATTATCTTTCCTGTTATTATTCAAACTCCAATTGCATTTGAATTATTTAGCTCTATCGGTGTTAAATATACCTGCACCCAACAGCCTCTCTCGTTTTCTCATAGGATACATACTGCCACCTCATCTTCTCCCTCGACATCTTGCCATTCTTCCCCTAAGCGTGTCAATCACAGCCTCTTTCTCATATTCCTCGTCTATGGGGCAATATTTCTGAGATGTGAAGTGGGAGGAGAAATAGAATATATTGCTGCCAAGTACAGGAAAAATAACGTTCTGAAAGTGAGAGCACAGTGCAGGTGAAACTCCCTCAAAGCTAAAATTCTCCAACTCAGTGGGAAAGTGCAAAATTTACACTCAGTGTTTTCTGGTCTATTTTCCCTTTCCAGATGAACTTTTCCCCCCCAATAACAGTCTTAATAGACTTGCCAGATTTGATACATAAAGGTTGTTAAATGAGAAAAGGAAAAACAAAGCCAACTAGGAGAAATGAGAGTGTTCCTGGGCCGGCTGAATATACGAGAGGCTTCGGATGAGAGTGACAACTTTACAGTTTTTAAAATACCAGCAAGCCTTTGGCAAACTAACTGGGTTGGGAAACACATGTAAATCAAACACTTAATGTGGGTGAAGGAAAATCCTAGACATTTTCTATTGAATAAAGATTAAACATTTCTGTGTGGCAAAGAATTGATAAACAGAGATCAAAAGAGAATCAAATGATGTAAAAACTATTAACACACATGACAAAATGTTACCTCCTGTCACATATAAAAGTCTCTGGAAATAGATTGAAACATGATGAATAACCTGGGGAAACTGCAATTATAAGAGAGTGTGTAGGAAACTGTTCGATTTTACTCAGAGTGAGAGAAGTGGAGATCAAAACTACAGTGAACTTCAGATTGGCAAACAAACAAACAACAACAAAATAGTACAATACCAATACAAGACATCAAGAAGAAGTGTCTCCTAAGGACTTTTTGTGTGACAGAAGCGTCATGGACTTTAAAAGCCAATGGGATAACATCTCTGAAAATTAAGCATGTAAATATTGCCTTTGGAAAGCTGCTGTCCCACAGACATCAAATGGCACCAGTGTCTAAGGACACAATCTCCAGAGCCTCACCTCATCCAAGCTCATGATTCACTGGACAGACTATGATCCAGCTTATCAAACGGAAAGAGGGTTGTGCAGCCAGAATTGCCGGGATGCCATGCCGTGCGCCTGCGCACTGTCTGCACTGTGTCACTGATGCGTTTCTATGCAGGAACGTGAGTTGCAGCACATTGTTCATGGGTTGCAGAGCGCTGTGTGTGGACTGTGGTGCTTTGCAGGGTGTCTTTCTTCCTGTTTTGAAATGGGTTGGGTGACAGGTGCTAGTTGCTGAACGTGAGGGACCAAGGGCTGGAGAAATGGACGGAGGTGGAGGCCACTTGCTGGTCCTTGCCTCTAGGTCATTGGTTCATAGTTACATGGATTGTATACAACTTGTATGATTCAGAGAGTAAAGAATCAAAGTGAACGTGCTACAAGGGGAAGAAAGAATATGAGTAGGTCTTAAACTTTTCTTCTACCTTGTCCTCCAAATGCTGAGATTATAGGTATGTGCCACCACGCTCTGCTCCATAGACCTATGTACATCTATTGTCTATATATCTGTGTGTCTGTGCATACATGTAGCTGTCTGTTACATATTGATGTTCTATCTGTATCTGTCATCTATCTATCTATCTGTCATCTATCTATCTATCTATCTATCTATCTATCTATCTATCTATCTATCTGTCATCTATCCATCTACTTAACCTGTTCTCTACCTGTTTAACATCTATCATCTATCTATCTAATATATCTACCTCCCTCCTCATCACCTATGCAGACAAAGCCAGCACCTTAGTTATATAATACAGTCATCACAGCTTTGTTTGGGGTGCAGAGGATCCTGTGCAGAACAAAGAACTGGGAACCAGACTGGCAGAGTTCAAGCTGTGTGCTCGTCAGAGCCCCTCAGGAACACTTCAGGAAATAATGAGCCTGTGCTTAGAGCCAATCTCAGACTGAGGTGGAGGGCATGCCTGCTAGGGGCACACTAGTAGAACTGAGCAAATCCTTGGCAACAGGGAGTGAGCAAGCTTGGTGAAGCAATGTTCCAAAGGAACTAAGAAGAGGTTGCTCCACGGAGGGAAGATCGAGTGAGGACGGCAAAGGAGGTCAGATCACTTACTTCATGTGGGCTAAACCTCATCTTTGGATACAGGCTGAAGAAAAGGGGTCCCTAGGAGGCTGAACCAGGCAATTCCATGAGACTAAAGGATGCGTTGCTTTCCGCAGCCGCACAAAATCTTGAGGCACCTGTATCCATCTAGTGCCAGCTCGAGAGCTGTCCCTGCAATCAGTGCTAGGTCATGCAGTCAGCCTGCAGTTCTATGGGAAGAGGCCAGAGCAGTGCTGACTGTTTCCCCAATTGTACCAGGCAGGAGTAAGCATCTGAACTCTTCATGGTGACAAAGGACCCACTTCTGGGACAAGTCCAGGTTACTTTCAAATGGCAGGTCAGGAGCAGAGAAGTGGCCTATGATGGCTCTAAGGGGGATGTTTCTGGAAACATGGTCATGTTTAAATATCAGGATTTCCTTGCTTCTCCAGTTAGACACGCTTCTTCTGTGTTAGCTTCTGGCTTGCAATGATTGTCTGTAAAGAAGAGCGTGGTGAGCACACTTGTTCTGAAACCTGGTCTCAGTAGCATTTGGATCACATTTCCTCATATCTGAGTCCCTTGGGGACAGTGTGCACCCTTCCTCATCTGCTCTCATGTGTTGCATCATAAACTCACGTGAAGCATCAGCTAGGAGAATGGCACTTTGCATTTTTCTTTCAGAGCACAGTCCATTTTAGCTTCTGCTTCTTACCCAGGTGTGTAGGTAGGCAGGGACACATGCAGAGCTGTGGGCCTGAGTCTGTCTCTCCAGGAAACTTGCGGTTTCCAGACAAAGCACTCCTTAACAATCAACACTGAACAGCCTCTGCTTGTTTATTTGAGTGTGTCGCCACGGCTTTGAAGACAGACTCACTCTTAGAATTTAGGGAGTGTCTGCTTCCTTGGGCATTATACTTTCCCCACATCATGGGTTCTGCACAGATGACCCTTTATGGCTCCTTCCCATGGGCACTGCTCACCTCCACTGTACCCATGGTCCTCCAGGTGGGTTTCTGCCTCGGGTAATGGCAATGTGTTTGATTTTTCTCTGGAGAGGCGTGACCTCTTCTGGTCTCTGCTGTGCTTTATCCGGCTGTCCTCTGACCAGACATGCTGAGGGAGGGCCCAGTGTAATGAGGCACTGCTAAATGCTGATGGCCTCATTTGATGAGAGGAGGTATTGGCATATACATGCTATACAGCAAGAAACGTTGTTCCTGTGAGGCACATTCAGGTAACCAGAATGGGGCTCTACCAACCATTTGTCTAGCCTGGGAACTCCACTCTACCCCTGCCCACTAGGAGGTGATGAGTGAGGCAGCTCCCTGACCATGTGCCATATATGACATAATCACCACCTGCCTGATAGTCACAGAGCTGCTCAAGCTAGAGACTCATTCATCAAGTTATTGATGGCTTTGGGGGTTGTGTAGAGAAACGAGAGTCTGACCCTGAGACCTGGCAGGGTCCACCTGTGTGCAGAAGCTTTATCTCTGCTTGTGAATGAGATGAGTGAGACAGAGAAAAGGGACTGGATAGGTAAGAAGGAGACAAAGACAACACAGAGCTAAAAGAAAGTAAGAGAGGGGAGGGGAAGACTCAGGACAATGAAGTGGACATCAGCCAGGAAGCGTCAGTCTTCTAAACAAACCTTGAGATACAGGAGGAGTCTAAACGTTAAAGGGAAGGCACTGGTCTCAGATATGTTTATCAATGACATTGTGACTAAATAAACTCTAAACTGTTATTTGGATTTTAAAGAAAATTCAATAATTCAGTGGAAAGCAGATATCTTATAATGGTGGCGATGATGAAGGATAGTAAATGCTTATACATTGGAGGAAAACTCGCAAGAATCAATCACTACATTTGGAGCATAAATTATTTATTTGACATATACTATTTATTTGTTATAATGGTGACAGTACTATTACCCCTAGGTCATTGCCTCTTGCTAGGACACTGACTTCCATAGCCTTCCTTTCATCTTATCTGTTAAAGCAATAGCATTAACAGACCATGGACTGAGCCCTCCAAACCATAAGCCAAAATGAGCCTTTATTTTTCATAAGTTGATTTTCTCATTTATTCATTATAATAAAGAAAGACGAGAAACACAT
The DNA here is from genome assembly GCA_028658305.1 of Pachyuromys duprasi. Lineage (NCBI taxonomy): Eukaryota > Metazoa > Chordata > Mammalia > Rodentia > Muridae > Pachyuromys > Pachyuromys duprasi. The sequence continues at coordinate 42,661,683 of CM053764.1, forward strand.
TCAATCAATACAAATTTATGGAATGAATGAACATGGTATAAGCAAGAAAATGGATTTGCTACCCAAATTACAAGTGAACGTTGGAAGCAAATTTGGGGAATATTATTGACATGCCTACATATGAACACCGAAATACCTGATGTCTTGTATGTAGGCTTCAGGGTCAGAATTCACACCCAAAATTATCACTTAGGACTTTTGGAATCTAGGTAAACTGCTTCAGACTTGTAGGCCATTTTCCCCAACTCTAAATGAAATAGATAACAGTATCTAACTCATGAGATTACAACAAAAACTAAGAGTTTTAAATTCCTTAAAATGTTATTTGATTGGATACGTCTTTCTATGTTTTAAAGATGGTATCACAGGCTGCCTCTTTGATGTCATAGTTAGCATCTTTTGCCAGCCTATCCGGGAAGAGGGAATCTCAGTTGAAGAATCATCAGATACAACAGTGGGAAAGTCTATGGGCCATTTTCATGATTACTAACTGATGTGGGAGGGACAGACCACTATGGGCAACGTCATTCCTGGGCAGGTGGGCCTGGAGTGTACAAGAAAGGTAGCTAAGCAATCCAGTAGGTAACTGTCTTCCATGGTCTCTGCTTTGATTCCTGTCTGGGGTTCCTGTCTTGCCTTCCCTTCACAATGGACCACAAAATTGTAAACAAAACAAGCCCCCCCAATAAAACAAACAAGCAAAAAAGCCCTTTACCTCTTCCAAAGTGGTTTGATCACAACAATAGGAATTGATCTAAACCAGAAATTGGTACCACGAGTGAGATTTGATGTGATTATAGTAAAATTACTGAACAGATGTGTCAGTTACCTTTCTGTACCTCGTAGGAAGCAGCTTGGGGAAGAAACGTTGTATTTGCACATAGTTCACAGGTACAGTCCATCATGACAGGGAATGTGACGGCAGGAGTGCGGGTCACTTGGCCACACTGCACTCACATGGAAAAGGAGAGAGATGAAACGATGCTCAACTCCTTTTCTCCTTCTCATTCAGACCATGACTCCAGCCCGGAAGATGGTGTCATTGATATTTAGCAGATATTTTCCTACCTTGGTTAAAACTAATCTAGATATCAGAAGCATGTTTCTTCAGCAATTTTAGGGCTCTTCAAGTTGGCAACGTTAACATTTCAATGTGTTTCTTAATGATAAAGAACTAAACATTTACAGAAAAACCTCACCAAATACTGTGACGTGGAGGCTGGAAAGATAGGTCAGAGATTAAGAGCACTTGCTGCTATTCTTACAGAGGACCCGAGTTTGGTTCCAGCACCTACACGGGAGCAGAGGGGCCCACAATGCCCCCCACCCATGTAACTCCTGCTCCAGGGGACCGGATGACCTCTTCTGGCCTCCACAGTTACCGGCATGCCCGAGGCACACAAACATACATACAAACACAAGTGAATCTCTAAAAATTGTTTTCTGTGCCCTCCCCCCGGTTCGTTTAAAACGTGTTTAAATATTCATAAATGGAGTAAGGGATCCCTAGCATCTTCTTTTCTTTCCACTGTGTGCATGTGCTTAGCATTAGAGCTGGACCACCCTCACGAAACAGCTGGGGAGCGTTCAGTCCGATCCTGGAAAAGTCTGTGTGAGGGTGGGGTTAATGGAGATGATTATCCAGGAAAACGCCTTCTTCAAAAGCAGATTTTAATGTTGAAAACACGAAAGGATTTTTAATACGTGGGGTTTTTACGATTTATGCTCTATGGCAGTTATGTACATTTTACAGGATTGATTTATGTTTTATAGTATTTTTTTTCTAAACTTCAAAACGTTACTATGAAGATGGTCACAATACTTTCTGTACTTTAAACACGTGGACTTTTCCATGTCTAATGCTATTGTCCCTTACATCCCTATGAAGCTTTATACGCCTATGTTTCACAGACTGAACATTTTCTTTTTTTTTTTTTTAATTTATTTATTTTTATCTCAATCACAGGTTGGGTACTTTGAATCCCAGGCGTAGCCCCCTCCCCCATTCCCTCCCACCCTCCCACTCCCTCCCTCATCTCCTTCTTCCCCGCCCCCTCCAAGTCCACCAACAGGGGAGGACCTCCTTCCCTTCCATCCAACCCCAACTTATCATGTCTC
>CM053764.1:42664300-42719883 GCA_028658305.1 Pachyuromys duprasi
CTGAATAGGGTCTTCAGCCCTACACCAAGTTATCATGGGCCCCATCCGTGCGGGGGTTCCAGTCCACATCCACACATGGTCCTTGATTGTAGAAACCGTCTCTTACAAGACCCCTGTGCCCGGCTCAGTTTGGTCTTTGTGAAGCTCTTGTTCTCCCCAAGTCTCAACAACCTCCCCCAGCTCTATCATTACTCTCGCCATTTCAGACTGAACATTTTCAAGGCGACCTCACTCCACAGACTCAGCGTACAGCCCATGCACACTGTACCCTTGCCCCCAGGGTGCTCCAGCATCAGACTCCCAAAAGCAGCCGCTACACGTGCTCCACACCCAGCCAGGCTCACAGCTTCGCAATGGAGATGCCTTTTGACTTTGTCGTCATGTTTCAGGACGTTTCCTCTGTCATCGATACTTGTTTTATTAGCTTGTTTAAGAGTTTTGCTGCAGCCAGCCCTGAGGAGACAGGATAAGCTGGGGTTGGATGGAAGGGGAGGAGGTCCTCCCCTGTTGGTCGACTTGGAGGGGGCGGGGAGGAGGGAGATGAGGGAGGGAGTGGGAGGGTAGGAGGGAATGGGGGAGGGGGCTACGCCTGGGATTCAAAGTACCTAACCTGTGATTGAGATAAAAATAAATAAATTTAAAAAAAAATTAAAAAAAAAGAGTTTTGCTGCATTTATCTGGTTACTAAGCCAGTATCTTTTAAAGTGGAATTAAATTGGCATCCAGGTACCTAAGCAGAACCCCCTAGCTTTCAGTAAATGATATTTTATGTTGTTGTTAGCACTTAATACCTATCATGGTGCTTATTATTTTACCATTATTACTTTTTTTTAATCCAATACCTAAGGGCTAGAGATGTGGCTCAGTTGGTAGTGTATTTGGCTAGTCTGCATGAAGCCCTGTGTTTCATCCCCAGAACCGTATAACCTGGGCATGGTGTTTGCCGATAATCCTAGCAATCCAATCTTCACAGGAAGATCAGAAGTTTAAGGACACCCTGGTGACAGCCTGGATTCAAGGCCAGTATGAGATACAAAAGAAAAACCATAAATGTAATTTTTTAATGATTTAACTTGCAACTTAATTTCTGTTAATCAAATAACACTATCTATATCACTAGCCACTTCACAGACATGTTAAGGATTCCTTTATGGAATAGTGTTTCGTGTTGTAGGAGCTACAAGGTTTGAGGATACTGGCTCAATGCTTATCATAGTCTACTTAAACGTTTTTAGTTTTCCTATAATGTTACCAATTTTTTGTTGTTTTAGTAACAGTAATTTAGAACTTGTGTTAATGCTTTTATCATGATTGTGACGATGGCTTTCGAAAGCCTCTCTTTCCTAACTCTGTGCGTCTCCTAGCTCTCCACACTTCGTGATTGCTAAAGTTTCTTTCACCCTTCCGTAGCACCTTTCTTTCCTTAGCGGTGCACTGTATACTGAATTTTTTTTTACCTTGCTATTATAACAAAGCTGCTCCAGCTAGTTTTTAACAATTTTCCCCATATTTTTGCTGTCTGCTTCTCTGACTTTGTGTTTATGTATATTATAAATAACTGTGTACATACACACACACTCATCTTTACACTTAGTGTTTGTCTTGATTGGAAAATTTAGAATGTTGATACTTATTGCTATTGCTGATGAATTTCTATGGTTTTGTTTTGATGTTTCTTCTTGTCTTGCATTTTTATGCTCTTATCTCTGCAGGTTGATGAGGTGTTTTTTTTTTTTTTTTACATGACAGGACTTGTAAAATACTGAATCTCTTTAAAATTTTTTTTGATTTATAGATTCATCATATTAATCCATTTGTTTATTTGTATATGATATATCTGCATCAAAGTTGTGTTTGTATGACCAAATCATAGTGTATACATACATGAACATGCCAATGAAGTTCTTAGTTTAAAGACTTGATATGCACTAATAAGAAAAGCCCTTATCATTAGCATGTGTTGCTTTTTCTGACAACCGTTGCTATTAATTTTCAAAATATTTTTTGTATTCTTAGATTTAACTTTTCTGATACAATTTAGTAAGACAATTAGGTTGACTTCTTCAACTTGAATTGTATTCAACTTATGGAGTAATGGGAACAATTTAAAATTATCGTACATCTCTATGTTTGACCTTACAAATATTTAAAAATAATTTTTAAATAAATTAAATAATTTTAATGGAGAGATGACATCAATAATTTTATGGACATATAAGGTTCTCAAAGAATTAATAAAATTCTGTTTTAAAAAATGTATTTTGTCTTTCCATAAACATCTTTCACATATATGTAATTTATATAATTTTATAATTACTTTTCAGTGTTTATTAAAGATCAAAAGTTTTCTATTTATAAGTTATTTATGTATTTGTATTATATAGAACAAATATTGATGCCTCTACATTTTTACGTCCCATCACATCCCATTTTGATCTTACAGAGAAGGTAACGGGTGATGACTGCCAGATCTTTCTGTGTGCTGATATTGCCGGAAGAAATTGCGGTTTAAGTGGTCTCTTCCCTTCTGGTGCTCTCTGCGTCTTGTGCTCTGTCTCACTGCTCTGCCTAAAACACATGGAGGACTGAAGAAAACCGAGGCTCTGCGGGGCACTGCTGCCTCACCTCCTGCTTCTTGGTGACATTGCTCCCAAGCTTTCCGTTGAGATTACACTTTCTCTAGACTCCTTCCCGGAACCATATGTCCGTGACAAGACTGTCTCTTCAACTGTGTGAGGATAATTAATTTTTAATTAATTCAAGTTATTAAAAAGTTTAGATATATTAATAGCTACAGTTACAAATATCTATATCAGTATTGTATACTTGAGAGAAAGAAAGAAAGAAAGAAAGAAAGAAAGAAAGAAAGAAAGAAAGAAAGAAAGAAAGAAAGCGAGTTTATCTCTTAAATGTGCCCTGCATGAATGACTAGTAACAGACTTCCAGTATTTTAGCTCTTGAAACATCCTCAGTTTTTAGGCCTACTTACTTGTGCTGTATTATTTGCTTAACATCTACTTTCTTCTGTTTTAAATCAGTGTAAATGTATTCACATTCATATTTACAAGGAAGAACGGTTTCATATGACCCCTGGTAAACTGTCCTTTTTGTGTTTCCAATCCGGGCTTCGTGGACCGGGCTGCACTGCCCTTTAGTTTGTGCGTGTGTTAGGAACGGCCTTTCAGACATTTGCCAGGCTGCATCAAGGTCGACATTCTGAGTGTGTGCTGACAGTCAAACCTTCATTTCTGCTTTAAGCACTCATCTTTCAATTTTTAAACTTCATATTTTGTAAAAATTTTAATAGATTGATGCAGTGTTGAACATTTTGTAGTTTAACGTCCCGTGTACTTATAGAAATGTTCATCTTTTCCTTTCTTGTTTTCTTAATTGATGTTTTAATCATTGATTTTTGGGACTGTTTTCCTTGGAGAGTTTTTAAAAGTGTGTTTAATCCAAATATGCAATTATGTAACTTCCTGCTTCCTTTTCTCCCTCCTGTCTCTGTCATCTAAACGCCATCAGGCCTCTCCCATGAACTCTTCCATGATGAAGTCAATACTTTTTTTGTTTTGGATGTTATTGCTACATCCATATGAGGATAGGCACATATGTGTATGCACAAGTACATGTAAATACCACGTGCTGTGTCTGAGGTTGTTGCTTGTATGTGAATGGCTTCAAGGCTGACCCCTGTGCATTGGGTAATCCTTAAGGGGGCATTCTGGAGAGAGGCTAATTCTCCTTCTCCCAGAACTTACTAGTTGTTTGTTGTCCTCTGTCTAGGGGTGGGGCCTGGGGAAACATTCCCTGTCAGCGTGCCCATTGATACCTTGGTTGTTCTGGTCTTGTTTGTGCAGCCATTCCTAGGAGAGACTGAGTCACAGTGCACTTCCTGGTTTTCTGGCTCATACAATCTTTCTTCCCCCTCCTCTGTGATGTTCCCTGAGCCATAGATGTAGAAGTTATGCTGTCAATGTATCCATTGGGGCTGGGTTCCCCATGATCTGTTATTTCCATATTACGTTAAGGTGTGTGTGTGTGTGTGTGTGTGTGTGTGTTAGTCTATTTGCTGTAAAGAGTTTTCTTTGGTTAGGGATGGTAACTACACTTATCTGTGGATTCAGGATGAAATTTACAATGTAGTAACTTGTATGAACCCATGAAGACTAAACAACCCATTACTGAATGATGAATGGGCAATAGAAGAAATTAACATATTGCTGGAATTAAGTGAGAATGAAAATACAACACAACAAATCCTCTGGGACACATTAAAAGTAGATCTAAACGCTAAGTTTATAAGCCGGAAGCAGTGGTACACACCTGTAACCTTAGCACTCAAGGAAGCAGAAGCAGGTGGATCTCTGTGAGTTCAAGACCAATCTGGTCTACAAAGTGAGTCCAGGACAGCCAAGGCTACACAGAGAAACACTGTCTTCAAGAACCAAAAACCAAAACCAAACAAATAAAAGTTAAGTTTATAGCTCTAAGTTCCAACATTTAAAAAAATCAGAATAATAGCACAAATAAGTGACTTAATGGTGCAACTTAAGATTTTGGAAAAACAAGAAAAAACTAAAACCAAACAAAATAAATGACAAGAAATAATAATTTATGTAATTGCTTCTTTTGTGAGAATGTAAACCTCGGGTATAAGCAATGACGCAATAAAGACTAAGAAGAGTTACATGAAATTAAACAGTAGAGAACATAGATGGAACAAAAGTTTCTTCCAAACATTAAAATTAATAAACCTCCATAGAGAGGTGAAATACACAGTTGGAAGAGTCCCTTTGCTGAGGGGCAGCTCTTGGGTCAGGCAAACTCTGTCTGCATTTGTCACTTTCATCACCATGTCATTCTTGGTACTTCTCTTACTTACTACTTCCCGCACAATGTATGATACATCCTGGCGCGTCCTCTTCCTCTTCCTTCCACTGAGTACCCATCCCACCTTCATGTCTGTCTTCTCTTGCTCTGTGTTTACAGGGGCCACTTCAGTGCGCACAGTGTGGGTCTGTAGGTAACCCGCCAGTGTCTGCGTCACTAACGCTAACAACTTCTCTCTCGGGCATTTTCAGAGGTGTCGGCTGCATCTCATTTCAAGCAACATCGGTGGCTTTGTAATGAGCATCTTAATGGTGTTCTGTTTCTTCTCCTTTCAGGTCAATCCTTTTGCACTGCTCTGATTGTCATAAATTAACTTCAAAGACAGTCATTGGGTCAAAAAGTTTGAACTGTGTTGCTGCTCTAACTATACAGGAAGGTGATTTTTCTGAAACAATGTGCAAATATCTATTTTATGAAACATTTCTTGCCATTTATTCATAGGTTAATTTGGAATCTTTTAGTAATTCACAGTGGTTTAGTTGCACAGACCAAGCTACTATGAAGGCCGAGGAGGCAGGAAGATCATTGAGCCAGGAATGTGTGGCCACCTTGAGAAACATGATCAAACTTTTCCCTGAAGAAGGCATTTTAGAGACAGAGAATGGCTGCCAGTGATGTGCCTGACTCACACACATGGGGACCTGAGTTCAGTTTCCCAGTAGCCATACATGAAGCTGGACATTGTGGCCCAGCCCCCTAATCCTGAGGAAGGTGGAGCCAGGAGGACCCCATACTGTCTCACTGAGCCTACTGAGTGGGTGAGCTTCAGGTTCGTTGAAAGACCCTCTCTCAGAGAACAGGACGGAGCAAAATTCTAGAGAACACCCACCTTGACCTCTGACCTCCACACACAAGGACACATGTTTGCACACATGCTTAACACATACACACACACACACACACACACACACACACACCAAAAGTCTAGGTTTTCAGCAAGTAGGTTCTCATGATGTTTCCATTTCTGGCTTTTGCTCCTTCTTCTGTAACTTGAGGCCTTATTTCACCCCTATCCTATCCTACTTTTTAGATAAATTTATATGGGAATAAATGAATCTGTGGTTGTAATTGTTTCCCCCATCTTCATTTTCATTTAAGTTAATAATCTGTTGCTGGCAAAGGAATCTCATATCCCATGAGCTGCTGCTTCTTTGGACAGCTGTCTTCTTGCCCTCATCCCAAGGAAGTCAGTATCTCCATTGGAACCCCAGAACAAACACACAGACAGTGGCTGTCCTGCTTCTCTTTCCAGCATCTCCAGTTTGAAGCTTCCTGAGGTCACCAGAAACCACCTGAGAGCTGGTGTGTGTGTGTGTGTGTGTGTGTGTTTCCACTGTAGGTAAAAATAAAATATAAATCCAAGAACTCCTACTAGAATCCATGAAATGCTGTGAGTTACAATTGGAATCAAATCTCAAGTGGCAGGTTTTCCATGTCTTTCTGCCAGTGAAACACTGCGCCCTGGGACAGAGTGAAAGGCACTGTGAGCAACACACACGCTGTGGGAGAACGCTTATTCACCGCAGCCCAGCGGTCTCCCTGCGCCCAAGACATGGAATAAAGTTCTCGATAATTATCTGAATAACTGTGTGACGTTAAAAATAGAAAATGGGGACATGAAGTTGGGAGGGATCTGTGATAAGGAACCCTTGAGGGAGGTGAGAGGGAGTGAGGGGTAGGATTGATCATGATGTCTTGTTGTGTATATAGAGAATTTAATAAGAATAAATAAAAGTTTTAAGAATCCAATGGAATATTCCAGAAAGAAAGGATTCTTAAGTTTTGAAAAAAAATCAATCACTCACTTTCAGTAGGACTGTGCGTTAATGCGTATCCGTCACTCGTCTGTTCCCTTTCTTGCCTGCTCAGGTCCAAGAGAGGAGTGTGCGCTGTCACCTCAAGTCACCAAGCTCACATTGTTTCCTTTCATACACAAGTTACAGACACACACACACACACACACACACACACTGTGCTGTCTGCCTTTACCTTAATAATATATCCAAGCCCTTACCCCATTTAGACTCTTCATACTTCCCCTAATCTTGGTGACTTTTTAACCAAAAGAGGAAAAAAATTACTTTCCGTGACTACCTTGTTTCCCCAGATCATGTCAAATCTTCTCGATCATGCGTCTGAATCGAGAGTGACGCGGAGATCCCTCTACATGCTGTAGATCAGAGCATGGAAGTGGCAGAACCAATTTTTCTCTTTCTGCATGCCACATACAATTACGGACGCGGTTTGTCGTTCGCCTGCACTGATAAGCAGCTCACGTCTGATTATTGGTTAGACAGGAGATAAACACCACGCGGAGAAGGTGCCACAGACTCACAGCTGATGGCTTCACAGCAGTCATTTCCACCTTAATCGCTTAGGCAGTTGCTCACCCAAAACCTCCTCAGTTCTCCAACAGTTCTAAACCAAACCAGAGCTTCAGGTTTGCATCCAAACTGGACCCTTCCCCTGCAGCCTTCTTCCAAAAAAATGTTGAGTATTCTCCCAGTTGTCAAAGCCAGAATCCTGGTATCCAGACTCTCCTTCCCTCTCCAGGGCCAGCGTCAGTCTGTTGGCAAGTCCTGCTGGCACTGGAGTCAAGCCCAAACATGCCATCCTGCAGTGCAGAGCCCATGTCTCCAACCTCTCCTGCCAAGGACTCCCAAGTGACACTGTCTTCTCCTCTCCTCCTCTGAGTCCCTTGTGGAAGGGACAGTCATGATCCACCTTTCAAACCTGAAGCCAGAGTTCCTTGAGAAAAATGCCTCACAGTTTATCTTCATGTATTCGTATGAGAAGAAAGTTGTAAACATTTCAGTTCAGGCAAGACGGTCAGAACCTGGAGACACAACCAAGCTCATTGCTGCTGTCTCCTGCCTTTCCGCACACTTCTGCCCGCCTCGCTGACAGCCTTGACTTTTGGTTTTTTGCTTTTAATGCAACAAACTCATTTCCACCCCAGGGTTTGGCGATTGTAGATATCCCCAAGGCCCACTTTTCCAGATCAGTGAGCAAATGTCAGTGGCTTGAAGAAGTGTTTCTTGAATACCTGGTAACAATTCTTCTACCATGACTGCTGTGTATAGACTTCTCTGGCATTAGCCTGATCTCAGAGAACTGATTAGGTGACCATCCTGACAAGGTAGCTTGTTTACTTCTGCATCCTCAGTGGCTGAGAAAGTTCCCAGGACAGTATGTATGTATCCATGTATGTATGTTTCTATGTATGTATGTATCTACATATATATGTATGTATGTATCTAGTTATATACATATGCATGTACATATGCATATATCTGTGTATCTACATATCTATGTATGTATGTGTATGCATGTAAGTACGTATGTATGTATCTACATATCTATGCATGTATGTATGTATCTATGTATTTACATACATATGCATGTGTCTACGTATGTATGTATCTACATATGTATGTATCTATGTATGTATCTACATATCTATGCATGTATGTATGTATCTATGTATTTACATACATATGCATGTGTCTATGTATGTATGTATCTACATATGTATGTATCTATGTATGTATGTAAGCTTGATGACTATTTCTGAACAAATAAGCCCTGCATGTGGTTAGTCTTCTATTCATGGCCCCGGGAATTTTTGCTTCCTGTGTCTCCATCCTGCCTGTATTGCGTGTGCAGTAGATGGAAGTGCTTGGTGACACAGCCCACCACCCTTGTCTCTGCTTTTTCAGGAACTGTGGTACCCATATGCTGAGGCTCTAGATATGAACCCAGCCTGTGACTCATGTCAGGGTTTCACTTGGAGATGGGAACTGAGTTTCTCAGTGGTGGGTGCTGGCTCATGCCCTTGTCACCATTTCTGTTCTTTACTGTTGGACTTTTGGTGGGATGCACAGATGCCCACTGCGTCTTGGCTGTCTCTAAAGATAGCTCCATGCAGTTTCAACGGCACGCTAAGGGGAGCAGCCTTTCCTCGCGTAACGAGCCACCGGCACGCTAAGGGAGCAGCCTTTCCTCAGGTAATGTGCAGGCCACGTTGCTTCGCCTCCCACTCCCTTCAGAAAGGATTCGTGCTTCATTCCACCCTCCACCTCACAGGCTCCACTTTAGGGAAGACTTCTTTTTAGCTTTTGTGTATGATAGATGAGCACGTGTGTGTGTGCATGTATGTGTGTATGTGTATATATATATGTGTGTGTGCACACACATGTATAGGTGCATAAGCCTATGTGCACACCTGTGAAAGCCAGAAGACAATGTCTTGTGTCTTTCTCTATTCTTCCCACCTTATTTCTTGATGTGGAGTCTTTTATCTATCTTAAAACTCACCATTTCCCATCAGACTGTCTCAGCTCCCTCGAGGATAGGGGGAAATGTACCCACATAAACACCTTTCTACATACCTCAGCTCCTGGTGATACCTCAGCTCCTCGTGTTTGCACAGTGGGTGCGCTTACCTCCTGGGCCATCTTTCCAGATCCCTTAGCTTTTAATATGAATGAATGAAGGCGTTGTTATTTCCTGGGAAGACAGTGATCGTATAAGAGGGTTGGCTAGCATCACTAACAAGGTACAAGCAGCGCTTCAAAATTCAAACCTGGTAAACAGGACCTATCCTAGTCCTAGGGAGTATTGCCTGGTCTTTCTGCATCCAGTAACATGAGATTTTTATCTTCAAATATAAGCAGTGTAAAATTTGACAGTTTTAACAATATCTGTTCTCTTTCCATAACACTGATTGAGGTGCCAGTTCATTGGCGTTGCTACAGTATCTGCAGAGAGGTGTGAACACCGGGGCACCTTAACCTTTTCACAAGTACAGAAACCTGCTGGATGCTGTTGAAAGCTAAGTATCATAGAGAACTGTTCAGTTGTTACATACTCTTGTGACCAAAGTGACATTCTCCATTAGTAGGTTTTATGCCAAAGTTTTGGTACTAATCTACTTGTGTTACAGTTACTATCTGTGCATTTTTTAATTCCTTCATCTCCAAAATGTGTAATCCCAGTGAATCCCTTCTACAGCCACCAGATCTTTTACAATGGTACCAATGTGACAGCATAGAACCCCTCATCCCCTTATCTGTACACTATGTGAGTCACAGCTATCAGATGCCATATATGGGAAGTAGCTACAGATAATATGCTTGTTTCAACTACGATTCTACTCAACGCAAGTGATGGAACAATAAATGCTCATAGGTGTTTTTGAAATAAACTGTAACTACAGATTTAAGAAGTTTCCAAGTTCATTACTTGAGTTTTTTCATACCTTTGTCTATAGTAAATTCTATTATCTATTGTATTTCTGTTTTCACATGTTTTATTTTTCATGTTTCCCTTTTGTAATCATCTGTGATATATTTGCAAGTGAATTAAGAGAACATGCACCAAATTCTTTCTCTTCCATTAACTGGCAATAGTTGTCTGGCCATCCATCCATATCCACCCATCCATCCATCCATCCACATATCAACTCATCCATCCATCCATCCATCCACATATCAACCCATCCATCCATCATCCATCCATCCACATATCAACCTATCCATCCATTGATTCATCCATCCACCCATCCACATATCAACCCATCCATCCATTCATCTATATCTATCCCTATTCATCCATCCATCCATCCATCCATCCATATCTATCCATCCATCCACTTCTTCCATCTTTCCATCCACATTCATCTTCTTTATTCCATCTACTCCTACCTTCTATCCATCTCCATCCATTTACCCCCATATGTATTTATCCCTCCATGGAACTATACACATGCTTCTCTTCTTCCATCAACTTCTTCAGCAAATATGAACTACTGTGCAACAAATACAGTTAATGGCTTAGAATATGGAAATACACAAAAAGCAAAGCTCCTGTATCATAAGAATTTACACAAATGCCAGCCAGTTTGAGATAACTGTGCTATCACATTTTGTGGATGGCCATTCGATCAATATTGTGAAAGCACCTAGCATAGTGTCTAATGTATTGTGGTCAAAACAAAAAGCTAATCATTCATCAGTCTCCAATAATTAATTTTAAAATGCATATTGTAAAATAATTTTATGATATAACATTGTAGTGTACAGTTTCAGCAATATTCTACATGTCTGTATAAATACTAAAACTGTTCTCTTTAACAAAAGAGACTTTGTTTTTGTTATTACATGTATAATTACAATTGACTTTACTATTCCCATGTTTATGTTCCCAACACTTTTTCCGCTTATGCAAATACCGTTTCAGCTTTTAGATTAATGTTACTGTTGGTCTCATGCATAGGTCTCCCTCACCCTCCGCACGTGAGTGAGCCGAGGTACCCTGTTCTTGGTGTGCAGCATGTGGTTAGAATGGGATTTCTAGTCAAGCTCAACTCTGCCATACTCTGTCTAACTGTTCTCCTAGAAGCCCAGTAAATACCCCAATCTGTGTTGGTCAGGCGGAAGGTGTCCAGGCTGCAGGGCAGCAGTAACGGTCCTGGCCATCTTAGTGCCTGCACTTCAGAACAGTCTCCCCTGCCCCCCGGACACTAGAAGCACCTCTGGGGAATGACTCCCTAACATTCTTTCCAATGACTCTCCATTAGCTGGGATTATGGTGTCTAAGAGGCTGTAGTCAAACAGAGTCCTGGGGTGTTCTAATCAGCCAGGTGTGGGGAGGCTTTATCTTCCCATTCTGAATCTTTCATAGTGACTTTTAATTTTCCAGACAATTAGTCCTATGCCAAGTTCCATTTTCTTCATTTGTTTTAAGTCAGGAGTTTCCCTCTGAGCCTCAGGTTCTGTCTTTTCATTCTTTGATATCCATTTAATGTGAGTATTGTGATGTATAGTTCTCCACGTCAAAACTCCCAACTGCAGACTTTTAAGAGATTATATATGCAGTAAGGTAGACACTCCTGCCTTCACTTTCCAGAAGCCTGGGATGTATAGCGAGCAAAGCTGATCCTCACATAATCAAGTTATATCAACAGCAGTGCCCATCAGGAAAATACAACTTATAGTCATTTCCTTCCACAGGGACCAGCCCCACCGATCTGCAGTCCTACCCTAGACACAAGCACTCTGAGCCATAATGCTGGCAGTGTTCTCTCACTGGAGGAAGCCTGTCTCTTATTTGGGCCTCCTGTCTCCTTGTCTTAATTGCGAAAGTTTTATATATATATATATATATAAATGTTTAATTGTTACTATAAAGGAACATTGACAATATCACCAATCACAATCATACAATGAGCTGATCATTTTACCTTATGGACTTGCTCTTTGAGAGGATCACTATATAAATAATGATGGTGGAATACAAAGAAGAAGGCAACATTTATACCGAGTAAGGTGGTCTCTACTTTCCAAAATCCTTAGATGGCCAGGCACCTGCTGAAATGTGGGGGGACATCGAACAAAGGCATTGAAGGCAATTAAATGTGACTCCTAGTATTAATTAGTGATGTTTACGTTTGAGATGTACCCCACCAGCTGTGAATGAATGACACGTTACTCAAGACACAGAGGAGCTGCTTGAGTTGCACTGGGGAAAGGCAGAGCTGGTGAGGATGGCCTCCCTGACATACACAGGTTCTCTGGACAGGCTTGGTGTCTTAGCCTAAGGAACTCTCTACATGTTGCCATCAACAACATTTCAGAGATAGCCGCTTTGGGGTTTCTGTCTTTTCATGTGAGCTTGCCTCTGGACAGACACAGCACTACTGCTCTGCTATGGTTGTGGAATGTCCAAAAGCCCCTTATGAGGAGCTTGGCTCCTGCCTGGCAATGCTGAGAGGTGATGGGAAGTTGAATAGGTGAAGTCCCGGAGTGATTGTGTTTCCAGAGAAGTTGTGAATCACAACATCTCTTTCCGGTCTCTCTTCCTGGCCATAAAGGGTATGGTTTTTCTTCTGCAAGCATACTTCCATCATGGTTTCTACCTCAACACAGACCCAAAGGTGATGGAGCTAATTTATCACAGCCACAAACCAAGTAAGCCATTGTCTATGCAAATGACCTATCTCAGGTATTTGCTACAGTAACAGAAAGCCTGGCCATGGTTCAGAGTGACTCAGTTGTATGCTGGCCAAATCCTCTGATAAACAGGGCAACAGAAGGCATGAGTAGGTGCAGAGACCTGTTGCTCTGTCCTTTCAGTGGCGTCTCTCAGCTCTCATGTACACCAAGGGTCTGCAGTGCGGAGACAGCCAAGAAACAGCTTCTACCTCAGAGCCCAGGCGCTTCGTAAAACTGCACACCCCAGGCAAAACCTCAGTGCTTAGAAAGTTAGTACCCAGAACAAGTGTTTGTAAACATTGCCTGGGATCCATGCGGTCTCCTCTAGGATTGGCTGGCAGGATGGAAACAGCTTCTCATTGTGACAGATGGGCCACCATTACTACAGTTTTAGTCTGTTTGGTCTAGAATTTATGTTGACAAAAAGAAATTAAAAGAAAGAAAAGATTTCTTGGAAACAAGGAGGTGTTTGTTGTATTTCACAAGATGCCTGAGAGGCACGAGATTGCCTTCCCTTCAGCAGAGGCTAACGGTGCCTGAGGCAACTCCATGGTGCAATCTGGCAACAGATGCAAGGCGGCCCAGACTGACGGAGACGGAAGCCATATTCCATGAGCCTCAGAAAAGCCCACTGGTATTTACAAATAAGGTTTTAGACAATGACAGGAGAGTAACTGCTTAGAAAATTAGACAGAGAACCATACACTTTTGACAAGGACACAAAGAGGAATCTTCCCATGGCCATACTCAGACGACATATTTTCCGTGTTGTGCTCTCTATGAAGCAGACACACATGGACCACATGAGGTGGACTTTCCTTGCTAAACTGTGATTGCCAAAGAAAAAGAGCATTTGTTTTTTGGCTCAGTGGTTGAATTTTTGGTTGACCAGATTAAGTTTACTTGAAGTGTAAGGCTGTTGAGCAGGAGCTTGGAAGACTGAGGTGTATCAAATAGCAAAGCTACTTATACACCATTCAGTTTATAGCTCATTTTAAAAAAGAGTTGTTTTCATTTTCATGTGTGAGAGAGAGAGAAAGTCACACACACACACACACACACACACACACAGAGAGAGAGAGAGAGAGAGAGAGCATGCTATGTGTACGTAGGTGCCATGGAAGACAGACGGGATCATATCTCCCGGAGCTGGAGTCTCAGACAGTTGCCAGTTGCCAGGTGTGGGTGCTGGGAGCTGAACTCAGGCCTCTGAAAGAGCAGCACTGTGCCCTTCCTTCAGCCCCAATTCCTAATTTTTATTTGCAGTCGCTATTATTGCAAGTATAAATTACTGCCCATTTCTTATTCTGTTTTTTTTTAAAAACTTGTATCATTTCTACTTATTCAAACATTTTATTAGGAATTTCATTTGACTTTCTTACTGCAGAGCTGTGGGCTTCCTGAGGTTTTGATGTACATGTAAAGGTCTTTCCTTCTCTCCCCATGTTATTTTTAATGACAGACTGAATAAGTACCTCTTGAGGTTTCAACGACTTTTGTATCTTATTTATTTATATGCAGAATCACACCTTTAAGCGTCCCTTCAGTTTTTCCCTGAGAGTACTCAACTGTAAGCCTTCTGAGCAAATTGTGTTCTCTTTGTAAACAGAGTGATTTCTTTTCATCGTAGTTCTGAAAAGAACTGCCCTCTCACACCCAGAGAAAAGATATTTTGTGTGTACCAAACATGTGCTATTATGCCTTTTAACCATGGTGTACATTAGCTGGGTTGGAGAGCTGGCTGGTCATGGGTCTTGGGAACTATGATTCAGTCTCTCTTCACCTTCTTCATTGGCAGCCCCCTTTAATTTCTTCAGCCCAACACAGTGTTTTTAAAAATTAATTTTAAAAACTTTCTATTTTGAATTATTTATGAAATCATATGCAAGTTTAAGAAATAAAGCAGGGAGACTTTGTGTTCAGTCACCTCTGTTTTCCCAGTGCTAACATCTTGCAAATCTAGAGCGCAATATTGCTAGGAAATTAACATCCATCTAACCCACCAGCTGGATTCAGACTTCCCGGGTTTAGCTTTGGTGGTTGGAGTGTGTGCACATGTGTGCACTGAGCCTGCTATAGATTATTTCCATGTGTACATATGTGCCATCAACACATGGTCCACCATTCCTTTTCAGGGGAAGAGGAACATTATGTTGTATCTCCCTCTGACAGTCTCCTAACTCTTAAACTATCCATCTGTAACTTTGTAGGGTCCCCTAGTGTGCATCCTTTTGACATTTCTGATAACTCGGGGGTCATGATCTTTGTCTGTCGTGAACAACAATTGCCTCTTTGAACTTGTGTCAAAACTCTTTGTCTTTTGTTTCTGATTAAACAGACTGTCATTTCCTTAAAACTTTGTCTCCTCTACTGATTCAAGTAGACCTTGTTTTACTGTTCTTGGTTTGTAATGAGGATGAAAATGTGTCCACTCTGAAACTCCTAGGCCCCATTAGATAGCTCCTCATAAGGGAGGTACCATTTTAGCTCTAGAGCTTCTGGGAAATGATGCTGTCCAGTGCCTTGGAGCATTCTCAGAACTCCCTCAGTGGGCTTCCTATATGACTTTATGTTTCTTAGTCACGAGCAGAATGCCAATGATACCCTGAGTAATGGTGTCCTGACTTCTCCAGCCCCAGCTGCCTTTGTTCTTACTCAGCTGTAAGGGTCTCTGGGGAGAGTCACCTTTTGCGTTTGGAATGCAGAGACCTTGTTCTCTGTCGTACCAGAGCTCTTTGGCTTTTGCTCGTCCACTTGCTGACGACAAGTTGAACCTTCAGATTCTCTTTGAGCATGTCTGGTATCTTTGCTATAGCAGGAGGCAGACTTCTGTTGCTTAGTTTGAAGAGAGAAGAATCAGACCATGAGCCAGTGAAGCAGGCAGGACTCAGTGTAAACTTGGGGACAGGCAGTAACTCTGACAGATCCATCCATCCATTCCTACAGACCCGGACCCAACCTCTCTGAGCCTAAGGATGTGGATGCTCATAGGCTAACAGTGAACCTCTCATGGTGGAGGGCTGAGTGTGTTTGGGAGAAGGAAGGCATAAGAATATAGGGAAGTTAGGTGCTATATGCTATCCTATGTGTAGTGCTTTTCTTAGGTAATAAGTAAGCCAAGATGTGGTAATGTCTAGGACTCATAACCAACAGATGAAAGGAAGGATGTGTTTGAGGAACGTGGAGACACGAAAACTTGTAATGAGCATAGTAAAAAAGAAAAAGGCTTTTTAGACATGTAAAAATAACTTAGTCAGTAACCACACTATACCCAAGGCTGTGCCAAATAACCAGAACCCAGTGTTGACACAACTCACTCAAGACAACCAGTCTCAGAACCAGCATCCCGTGGTGCCCACTGGGCAGTATATAAGCAGAGACCAAGAGCAATGCTCTACCCTGCATTTCAGGGGAAATGCTACCTTTCTCTGCCCTGCAGCTGAAGGGCCTCCCCCAGGATCCTGACCCTCGAATCAGAGATGGTTGCTGGGCCTGACCTTCAGCTAAGAGGAGATGGACTTTGGCCCGTAGTTAGGAACTCAGAGTATGAACTTTGTGTGATGACCCTCAGCATAATAAAAAAAAATATATCTACCTTCTTGTTTGAGACACCTGTTAAAATGAGAAACTGAAAATGTTCAATGTGGTTGCTAACCTGGAAAGGGAAGAAGAAAACGATGAAAGGCTTGAGAGAGAACACGGATCCATTGAGGGAAGTCTGATCTGCTGCAGGAGGAGCTGATTTCCTAACTAGGGGTTGATATGCTGGGATCACCTGTGGAGTCTCCTGGTCTTGAGCTCTTGGGTGAAGGAATACTTGGGTTGCCTTGAACATCCTACACACAACACTCCCAGAACAATTTGGCCTCTGACTGACTTTCCTGGGGATGCCATAACAAAGCACCACAAAGTGTGTGGCCGAAACAATAGATGGGAAGTCTCACAGCTCTAGAAGTCAGAAGACCAAAATCAAGATCTGGGCAAGAAACCAAGGACCTAGACCCCCTACATGATGTAGCCATTGGGCAGCTTGGTCTTCCTAGTAAGGGGAATGGGGGCTGACTCTGACATGGTCTCTGTTGCCTGCCTTTTGACCACTTACCCCTGGCTGGGCTGCCTCACCAGGCCACAGGGGAAGAGGAGGCACTCAATCTTGGTGAGACTTGATGTGTTGGGGTGGGTGTGTAGGGCTCCCCTTCTCTGGGAGTAGGGGGAGGGGATAGGGGAAACAGGGAGTAAGTGAGGGTGGGACCAGGAGGAGAGGAGGGAGGAGCCTACAGCAGGATGTAAAATGAATGAACGAAAATTAAAATTAAAAAAAGAGATGTGGGCAGAAATCCATTCCCTGTGAAGGCTCCAGAGAGGATTTGTCCAGCTTCTAGAGACTCCAATCTTTGCCTCTGTTGTCATAGAATTGTATCTTTTGTCTCTGTAGTCCTTTACTGTATTCTCATTGGATTTAGAGCTCACCCTAGTCCAGAGTGACTCCATTTTGATACACACGTTAATTACATCTCTGAAGACCTTATATCCAAAGGTCTCATTCCAGGTAGACCTGGGGAATTAGTCAGCTACCTATAGTAGCTGCTGTGCCTGGGGCATCCCACCCCAGTGTTCTGGCAGATTCTGTGAAGAGGATTCCTGGCCAACACCACCAGGATCATCCTTCTGGTCTAGACCAATAACCTGAACAAACTAGGTTGGAATTTGGGGAACGATCTTTCAAGGAGATCAGTCTCCTGACAGGAACATGGGCGAGTAATTCCGGCAAAAGAGAGGATTCTGTAAAGGTCCTGGTCAGTGTGCATGACAGGGTATGTGCTTCCTGTACCAGCTAAGATGAAGGTGATGTCACCACCTGCTGAATGCTGGCAATAATCTGAGGCAACATTGCCCTCAGGGAGGCACACTGGCTTCTTATCTAGGAGAAGAGCAGCTTCGTTCAAGTTCTCCAAGCACTTCGAAGGGTCAGAAGGATTGTAGGTGACACATACAGTCTGGTTTCAGAAAGCCAAATGTGGAGCCCAGCCTTAGAGATATTTTCAAAACAGGCTAAGCTGCCATCAGCATCTTAGAGAGAACTGTAGCTGAGAATGAACATGGCAAGATGTCTCAATCAGCAGGGAGTTCACTGGTGAGGTATGTGCTTGGATAAGCAGGAGATAGCTACTGTTGAGCAACTGTCTCCAGCATGGCTCAGTCCTGAAACCTGGCTAGGGGAAAGGAGAGGATGAAGAGAAGGCAAACACACAAACACATATATAGAAAAGCTGGGCTCACATGGGTTGTTTGAGCTCCTAAGGAGCCTTGCCAACAGCACAGCAATCTGGAACTTCAGCGTATTTATTACTTAGCACATGAGAGAAGGAAGGAGGAAAGTTATCTATCTCAGTAGAAAGTATGTTGAGGAGCAGTCCCAGATTGTAAATTTTTGGGAGAAGGGAAGTGCAGTTGAAATTTTTTTCAAACACTGATTAATCATTAATAAACACTTATAGTAGAACCATCAGAAGGCTTTGACATTCCGAGCCCGGCCTGAGGAAGGCTTTGCAACTTTTCCTTTGGTCTGTGGCACTGGGTCCTTGACATGGCTGTGCTCATGACAAACAGTCACATTCATTCAGAACTCACATTCACTCGTGGTTTTCTCTGCTCTGCACATTCGGCTGTGGAAAGAGGAAGACCATTGCCAACCTGCAGGGCACGGTGTAAAACAGGCAGGATGTACTGGGTTGCTTTTGCAGGACAGGCTATCGGTGACTGACAGCTAAGGCACAGTAAGTTTTGTGAAGTAGGCTTTCAGTCTTGGGAATGGAGACTGTTGGTAATATAAGAGAATAGCAACCCTCCTACAACACACAGAGACAAAACGATGGCCTCACCATAGCTGTCTGGTACAAGCTAAGTTAGCTAGGGCTGGACACAGCCCAGAAATCACTGCTCAGACTGAGGTCTTTGGATTCTTCCTGTAAGAGACTGTCATGTGTCACCCTATGTCTTCCATATATGCAGTCACCACGTTAGATGAACATATACAACCCTCTCATGGACTGCTCATGAGATCCTTAAGAATCAGGGACTCCCGTTCTGTGGTACCCTCACAGAAATGAGGTAACTTTTCTCCAGATACACAAGGGCTCAAGAGGAGCTAGAAAGTGCTCTTCAGCTCTATGGTCTCCTGAGAGTCTCCTTAGGAAGGCAATCTGTCAGTGTGCTTCTCAAATGTCTGAGCTTCTGCACTGACGGAATAACAGTCCCATCTTTTCCTCTAGGGAACTTCCCGTGTGGCTAGCTTTCCTCAAATTATGAGTCCTCTACCGGCGGCTCATGTAAACTTCGTAAGCTGCCATCCAACTAGTGCTAGAGTGCGCTTTTCTAGTGCATGCTTGTATGTTTCTATCCTTCTTTATCTGCACTGTCACTTTATTCTCCGTTATTGCCCTTCACTTCTTCTCTTACCAAGTGAAGTCTCTGTCAGACACCCGTGCCAGCCACCCAAGAAATGGCCATTCACATGTGTACACAGTGATCCAGAAAAAATGCCTGCTCTGATTTTCATTTCCATTCCAGGGGCATGTGTTCTACATATCTCTGTGTCTCTCTCTCACACACACACAGTGTCAATTAAAATAAATTTCAGGGTTTTTAAAGTCTCTCCCTTATTCTTCTTCCAGTCAGCAGAAATGAGCAGTCGTCCTGGGTTTGATGGATATTGGCAGAACTTCAGCCATCACAGAAGGAAGCTCTTATTGCCCACATCAAGGCAGGGGATGACTCCCTTCAACGCTGGATGGCACAGCACAGCCCATTGCTCCTGAGAGAGAGTGAATGTTCGTGCATTTTCAGGTCCCCATCTGAACATGCGCACAAGGCCACACAGAGGCCACATGACCGCGGTGCCTCAGTTGTGCTCTTTCTCGGACACCTCCATCTTGTTAAACTGTGACAAAGTCTGTCAGTGGCTAGCACTAGTCCAGCAGGCTGGTGAGTAAGCTCGAGTCTTACCAGCTGGCCTCTGTGTCCACAGCGCTGGAATTAAGATCAGTTGCTAACATGCCTGGCTTCTGAAAATTAAAATGAGCTCTGGGGTTGAACACGGGTCCTTATGCTTGAGTGAAAAACACGTTAGCAACAGAACCATCTCCATAGCCCTTGTCTCCAGTTGAAATTGTTTCCTGGACATTTTTCTCCATTAACATCAATCTGTTTATTTTAGCTCTGATAGACAAGGCTGGGAGAGGGAGGGATGGGAGGAAGAAGACTCAAGTTGTGCCAACCTCCTGACCTCCTGTACTGCTGTGCGTCCCCCCAGGGTAGGGGTCTTCCAGTCCCCTGGACTTATCAGGAGCAACACGGGGAATCTGAAGACCTCGTAGATTCACAGTCTTCCCACGAGGGCTCTCCTCCCTGCCTCCTGAACACGTGTGGTTTCTGGGCTGCCTGTGCCAGAGCCGAGCTGACCCTCCAGCTCCTTACTGTAGTCTGGAGCATTCCCAGGGTGGTGAGCACCAGTGTGGACACATTCATTCCCAGGGTGGTGAGCACCAGTGTGGACACATTCATTCCCAGGGAGGTGAGCACCAGTGTGGACACATTCATTCCCAGGGAGGTGAGCACCAGTGTGGACACATTCATTCCCAGGGTGGTGAGCACCAGTGTGGACACATTCATTCCCAGGGAAGTGAGCACCAGTGTGGACACATTCTCAGGGTGGTAAGCACCGTAAGCACGCTTTCCCAGGGTGGTGCATGCCACTGAGAGACTCACACTAGCTATGTTAGTGATGCAGCTTTACGGCCCCCTCAGTGCACAGAAGCACGGATTGCTAGTGTCTGCCTCCAACTCTCTCGGGCTTCCTTCCTGGTCAGCCCAGGCTGCCCCAGAAGTCCTAAGCACTCTTGCCTTCTGGCCCTGAGCCTGATGAACAAGTCCTCACACACTAATTACTGTATAATCAACACTTCTGAGAGTGGGAGCATACTAGTTTGGGTTGGGGGACGCCTACTGTCACAACCCTCCTTTAGAGTATGTGTGCTACTTTTTGAAATAATAAAAACGAACAAGAGAACTGATAACACACCCCTGAGGTACACAGAACAGGATGTCCCTGCTCATATGAATCACACTGAAACTTAAGTTGTGTTTCTAGTTGATCTGAATTCTCTTTCATCCCCTGGATAATGTGCAGTCAGAAATTCCCGGGAAATCAGGCAGAACATAATTAACTGGGCAGCACACCATGTACCGGGTCTGTGAGAAGGAACTAGAAAGCCTTTTTTATTGGTTTGATTTTTAAACCCTTGGGTGTGTCAGGCGCGGAACAGAAGTTAGCACTGTAAGCGTTCCGGAAGCCGCTGTCCTTCAACTTGTCAATTATGTTAGGATAGTGTGGATGGATAGAAACGTCTCTGTTTGATTTTACTCTTGCTCTTTCTCCCAGATATCCTGAGTTCCCAGGTTATTCAACTAAGCACAAATTGTCGTTCCCACAGACGCACTGCCATGATTTCTGATTTGCTGGCTGTCACTCCCATTAATAACCAGCCTGGCTGTCAGGCTGTCAGTCCTTGTTGGTGCAACGATTTGTTTCGTACAAGGGACTTGATTCATGATGAAGAGAGGGGAAATAAAAAGGCTGCAGTTGTCCTGTTGTTTTCTTAACTTAGAGCAACAGAGGGGTTGAGAGAACGCGTGAGTCAAAATTGCGGATTCCACCTTTATCTTCAGAAATTAATTGCTGAGCTAACGTGGATATTTTTTGAGTGGAACAAACGCTCCTCTTGGAGTTTGAGATGTGGTGTGTAGTTCAGATCACTCTCAGGAATATTCCCATC
Organism: Pachyuromys duprasi; assembly: GCA_028658305.1. Lineage (NCBI taxonomy): Eukaryota > Metazoa > Chordata > Mammalia > Rodentia > Muridae > Pachyuromys > Pachyuromys duprasi. The sequence continues at coordinate 42,686,022 of CM053764.1, forward strand.
CGCGATTCTCAAGCTGCTTCTTCTGACATCGCCCAAAGCACAGTTCTCTGAGTGAAGAAGGAGCCCGCTCCTCCCAGCACAGTGCCTGGCAGAGCCTTCATTAGCGGCGGGGGTAGCAGGCTGGCAAGCCGCTCCCACGCGTCGTTCGCTCGCCCGGTGCAAGGCCTCCTTCCCCCAGAGCCCAGGCACTCCATGTCTAGTGAGACTTAATTGTGCTGCCATTTTTCCATTCCCGTTTCCACTGAAAGCTTCCTGTGTGGCTTTAAAGGCTTTCAGACAATAGGAATGTCACCGCAGCTGTCAGCGAGTGCCCCGAACCCACAGTTCCACATCTCCAGCTCTGGGTCTCACATTCCTGCTCCCTTCTGTTGTTATGGGAAGAAGAAATGGTAGGTCTACCTGCCCCATTTCCGGAGGGAGGAAAGGGGCTGGCGCTGCTCACAGCGCAGGGGTCTTCGGTCTCCTCTCAAGCTTTTGGAAATGCGTCCATGCTCCTCGCCGTCCTTCCTCCCCCCTGTGCTACCTGGGCACTTCTGCCCTCCTTTAAGGAAAGTACCTTTGCATATGCTCTGGCGAAAGGAAAGGTGTACACCATATAGAAATTCTTTACCAGCGTGCTCTATGGAACTGCCGGCCCAGCCCTGTCCTTTTCCCTAAGGAGAAGCATCAAAGAGATGGTCCTGCAGCCAGGCTCTCCACCCACAGCTTCCACTATCATGGATAACAGTGTGCCTTCTGTGTCCTCCGCACCTATCCTGTGCTGATGGTTCGGCGTAGTCGCCTTCTCTGTCCGTAGGGGGGGCCTTCCTAAGAAGAGTTTTGCAGAGTGAAGCACAGTGCTGTAGAGACAGGTCAACGGGGAGAAGCACTAGAATTTCTGCGTGGTAATCTGCATAGCCTATCTAGTTTGTACAATCTAAATTACATTCACGGCTGCTTCTGGCCTTGTTTGTTTTTTAATCTCAGCCACAGTACACCATTGGATCACATTTATTTGCTTTATGATGACACAAGATACCTACACAATATCTCCTAGAAAGTAAAGGCTTAAGACATTTAAACATTCTGTATTAAACAGCATATATTCAAATCTTACAAATGTGTGAAATTAAATTTCTATTTGATTCAGAAATTTAGTCATGTTAGTTTCCCCAGTAGTTTGCAATAATTTGGAAGTGTGAAAATTTAAAGATTTGGTCTCTAAAAGCAATTAATGTGCATTGAATTAGAAAATAAGCTCTGACTCTAAAAAGTGCTGGTGGAGGAGGGAAGCAATGCAATTTCCATGTTGTCTCAAACAGTAGCCTGAACACCCTGTCATAAAATATGTAGCTAATCTTAAAGCAAATACTTTTTTTTTTTGCAAAAGCAATGCATTAACACAATTCAAGGGATACTTGCAGTAATGCTACAATCCTGCCTGCCCATCGGGAACTTTAGAATAAAAGTGAGCAAGCCACTTAAGTGTTTGAAGTGTAAAAATACAACTTGTAGAGGAAAACAAGAGACTCCTTCCAGTGTTTTGAGGAAAGCAACAAATATTCAGGACACAACGAATAGTCACTACTATAGAGATTAAGAAAATGGAGTTAGTTAACATTCGTATTTCTATGAACAACATACAAGTACTATGTTTATAGGCAAAAGGCATGCCACAGAGCAAGGAAACAAGTTTGATATGTGTATCCCACAAAATGTGCATAGCTACAACACAGGAGGAACTGACACATGTTAGTAAAAAGATGTGAAAGGATACAATTTTTAAATGGGAAAGAATGTCAAAAGTCTTTCATAACAGGACCATTGCAATTGGCATATGAGAAACTATATGATACTGTTAGTCTTTTGGAATAGCCAAAATAAAATCACAATGAGATGCCACTGGAGAAGCAAACACTAGTGAAAGTAGAAGTGTGTGAAGCCCTGATGTATTTCTTCTGGGATTACAAATTGTTTTGATGACTCTGGGAAGCTGATGGACAGCATCCGCTAAATTAAAGGTGGACCTGCAGTCCACCCAGGAAGTCCATTCCTCAGAGATGCATGCTACAGTGTCTATTAACATGTTTACAAAGATTTACTTGCTATTCATACACAGCAAGAAATCACTAGGTAAAAACAAAAGCACCCAAATGCCTAATCACAGACAGAAAAAGAACCATGACGCGTTATACAAAGAAACACCACACAGCAACATAAAGCATAATCGTGCTACTGATAGCACAGCTGATGTCACAGATGTGGAGCTTAGGGATGGAGGCAGACAGGAGAGAGTATATACCACATGGTACCATTAATGAAAGACGGTGTGAATGCTATGGAGTCTAGTACCAGATAAAGCTTACGTATGACACTAGAAATTTAATACAAGCCGTCTTTGGGGATATTGTTGGGAACAGAACATTAGGACCCTATTAAGAGTGCTAGAATGTTCTTTTCCTTAATATCATTGGGGTAAATGAATGTATATATGTGGGCATGAAGATTACCAAGTTAGCATTTAAATTAGCGAGGTTTAAAGTATCAGATCATATTATAATAGTAGTAGTAATAATATTGATATAATAATACAGGTGGATTATGTAAATATTGACAGGGAAGTTACATCATCCTGTTTTGCCTTCATGGAGTGTGTAAAAACTGGAAGCCAGGACTCAGTAGTTAAAAGAATGGACTCCTCTCATAGGGACCCAAGTTCAGGACTCACAACAGTCTGTAACTACAACTCCGAAGGATCAACATATCTAGGTTCTGCAGGCACCTATCCTCACATGCACAATACCTACTGTCTTAGTCACTGTTCTGTTACTGTGAAGAGACACCACAAATAATATATACATGTGAATGAAAGCATTGCTTACAGTTTCAGGGGTTATTCCTGGAAGTTAGCAGCAGAGAAAAAGTAAATAAACTACAAATCATAACTCTTCTTAAAGCCATCAGTAGCCAAGCTCATGGGAAGTCTAAGACAGTCTCAGGACAAAGCAGACACTCCTAGGTTTGCTGGAGTTTGTCTACCTAACAATTGCCTATGAGATAGCATGTGGAGATTCCTGAAAATGGGTTGAAATGATTCAGTTGGGAATGCGAAGTATTTCTAAAATCCACGTGTGGGTAAGGATGAGGGTGTGAAGTCTGGAAGCTTCAGGCAGAGGTCCAGTTTGAGGATACTCATGCACTTCTCCTGATCACCAGAGGCCCAGGAAAAATCTCACATAGAGTGGAAGCCCAGAGGAAGACTTGAAAGAGTGCAGATCTGGCCACAACTGCAGAATAAACTAGAAGCCCACTTAGACTTCCTTCTATATAAAACAAAGGCTTTGGGCTTCTAGCCAAGAGGAAACAAAGACCTATCTGCACGTATAAGTAACTCTTACTATGGGTAGAAGAGAAGGAAAAAAATGCCATAGGAAAGGATCAAGAAAAGAACCCAGTCCTAGGATCCCCCCGTATTTATAGCAGGAGAGAACTCAGATTAAAGGCAGATTTGTTTCCCCAAAACAAAATCCATGGGAGATATAAGAATGGCATTCCTTGATTATAGAGAAGGGTGTGCTCAGAGAGAATGTTCCATCTCTTGCCCTCAGGCACACAATATCTGTTGAAGATAATAAAGTTTGCCAGAACTATGCATACCCAAATTCAGGAATATGCCATCTTTAAAGCATGGGGAAGTAGTAGAAAATGCTCAGTTGGATTTTCATACCCTGCTGAAGTAGCTTACTAAATTAATGTTTTATTATAAAATAAATAAAGTTGTATTTTATTTTATTGCAAATTAAATCCATTTTAAATGTCCTTTAAAAGTAGTGAGAATGAAGGTTCCTAATGAAAAACAAAAGGTAAAATAATTTAATAATAATAAATATTCAAGGAAAAGAAATGGGATTCTAGGCAAACTCTTGGGAAAAAACCTCTGGATATTATTTAAAAAAAAAACTTTCTATAAATGGTAACCATCCAGAATACAGATAGTACAAGTAATATAATAATGTAAAAAGGGATAGCATAAAAAGATAAATTAATGCATATTTGTATTAAAGTAATGCTACTTGAAGATATAGTGCATAAATTTAAAGGATACATTGAGGAACCTGTGACAATCACAGAAACGTTTTAGGAGGTATAAAATATGAGTTCATGGGAGGAGATAAAGAGAAAATAAATCTCAAGTCCAAAGCAAGGCCAAAGAGATGTAAGATAGAAAATATAAGAAAGGTGGTGAGCAGAAACAAATTATGTTAACTACCATATAAAATACAAGCGGATCCAATATAAACATACCAATTAGAAATAAAAAAGCTCAAGTTGGGTAAAAAAAAGAGGGAATCAACTACCCACGTCCAGAGGACACCCGCAAGTTGTCCTGTCTGACACAGAAGACATACCTGCAAGTATAAAATAATGTAAGAAAAATATTCTATGCTCATATGAGTGAAACATGACCATACCATTATCAAATTAAGTAAATTTCAAAATAAAGAAGAGAGCCGGGGATAAAGTACAATACTTCATGATGAAAAAAGGCAATATTCCACAAATACATAACAAGCTGGAAAGTGTATGCATTTAATAAGGGTACTTCGGAGTAAAAATCAGAAGGAAGTTTAGAAGCCAAACTACAAAAGTAGAAATAGAAAGTCCCAAATCATGATTTAGACTTCTGCTTTCAAATCTAGATTAAGGGGCTCTGCAGACATCACCCCATCTATACTGCATTAAAAAGCTGAACACATTGACAGTTAAATTATTCTTCTGGGATGGTTATAGAATAAATGGCAAGAAAACTCTCTTTTTGAAATCTGAGCAAGTGACCCAGTAAGGATTCTGTCCCAGGACGGGCTTGGCTGTAGAAGAAGCCACTGAATGGTACAGATAGAAAGGATGCTTTACTGTGGAAAAATACCTGTGGCTGGAAGCTGCTAGTGATCTGTGAGACCCCTGGGGTTGGACTCAGGGCCTCTTGATCTTTGGGTAGACTTTCCCAGTATTTATAAAATGTGTCTAGCCAAATTTCCAAAGAATCCAGGAAGATCACAGTAAATAGGCTGGAGGAAATTTTTAAGAATGCTTCCAAGTGTTCGTAGATCATGGGTACAGTTTAGAAAACAGAAGAAGAAAGAAGTTTTAAGTCAGAACTTTACTTAAATGTAAGAAAGGAAGACAAGAGTAGAAGTTACTGAGTTGAAAGCTTAGGAACAGTAAAATCTCAGCAGCCACAGGGCAGATAACAGCAATCTGTAACTCCATTTCTGGAGGATCTGACCCCCTCTTTTGGCCAACATGGGAACCAGGTATGCAGAGTGTACACACATATATGCAAGCAAAATCCCCATGCACATAAATATATATAATAAATATTAAAATAGTAAGTGTGCATAAAGGACAAGCTGCATCACGGGCCAATAATTTACAAGCAAGAGGATCCCTTCAAAGCTGTAAACTAGCCATGCTTGGGCAGGAAACCACTGCAAACCTGAAGCTCTGTATCAAGCAAACTGTGTGTAAACATAAGTAAAAATCATTTACTATCAAATTCTAATAACCACTTAAGAAAAAAACCAATTATGCAAAAAACAAATCCCCTCAGAAATTCTTACTAGAAAAAAAAAATCTTGTGAGATCCACATTTTCTCGCTTCCAAAGGTTGAAAAGCAATTAAGACAAAACTCAAGCCCAATAGCCTTGTGAGCACACATGGAAAAATCTTTAATAAGAAACATCAACACCCTGAATCCACCAAGAAACAGAAATGGTTATACCACATGACAAATAAAATGGTATAGCCTGGAAATGTTTAATAGCAACAATCAAAATCCAATTGATGGCATTCACCAGAACAACAGAATGAAAAAGAATGACACAAAATCATTACTAAATTTTAGCATCCTATTCGAGACAAGGTAGGTCTCCATATAGGTAGGGAGTATAGCTTGATGAAGGCCATGTACAAAAACCTGCACCTAAAATTGTAGGGATGGAAAGGACTGTTTCCTCTCAGGTCTATACACAAACACAGATGGCCACTTTCATCCCTTTATTTCACATTACACTGAGACCAAGACAGTTCAATGAAAAAGAGAAAAGATGCATATCCTTGGAATAACTGCATGAATGTTTTACATTAACAGATGGTAGCCTATATAGAAAATCTCCAACACCCTAAATGGTGACTAAAACTAACAAACATAAGCTAGAAGGCTCACAAACAAATATGTATTCTATGTGTCCTAACAATGAACAGTATCTTTTGCCACTGAAAACTTAGTTATAAATCTAGCATTTAAAAACCAGTTATAACTATACACTAAATAAGGGAATTGAGATATCTCGTTTGTCAAAGAGGTTGTGTCTTCTCCCATCTCTAGAACTGGAAGAAGTAAAATTTCTAGTTTTAATTACAAAACTGATGTGACTGTCCATCCTCTGATGAATAGGACTCCTTATACACACTTGTTTGTGTCTTATTTAAATGTGTGTCACAGTTGCTCTCCACCACTTGCACAGTCTTGCACACTCTACAACTACAGCTTCCTTGTTTCTGTTGGAAGGTGGTGTCAAAAAGAGGTGACATTATCTCCTGAAGTGTCTCTTGGAAGAGAAAATGTCCAGTTTTCATACACCATGCATAAAGTACAGCAAAACTGGAGGAGAAACTTCTATGGAGCTCATAGACATTCATAAATCTAAGTAATCTCATGGAAAAGAACTTTAAGATTCCATTTTATCCATCATCAAAACACATGAGAATAAATGTTGAGGAGAATAAATGTTGAGGTGAAGGTGGGGAACTAAGAGCCCTTATACATGGTGGATGGAAGTGTAAAGTACTTCCTTTGGAAAAGAACCTGGAAATTTCTCCAAAAATTAGAAGTAGAACTACCATGTGATCCATCTGTATCACTCCTAGCATGTATCCAAAGGTCCATATTCTACCATAGAGATATGTACACATCTGTGTGTATTGCTGCTCTAATTCAGAGTAGCTAGGAAATAGGATTAGCCTAGATGTCTACCAACTGATACACAGATAATAGATATTACATTTACACAATGGAATTTTATTTAACTGTAAAGAAAGGGAAAATTGCAAATGAATGGTTGAAAATAAACAACAATATACCACGTGAGGTAACCTAGACTGAGGAAAAACAAACATTGCATGTTCTTCTTTAGATATGAATCGTAGCTTCAGCTCTTCAGTTATGTGTGTTTAATGCAGACTAACTGTGGAAGCTAGGAACTAGGACGGCTCCACCAGAGACAGAGAGTTCCCCTAAGGGAGGAAGAATAGGAGTAACAGATAAAATGGAAGTAGAATGGAGAATGCTGGGAGTAGGGAAGTTTATTAAGAAGCCTATCACAGAGGGCCTCTGAAAGACTCTACCCAGCAAGGTATCAAAACATATGCTGAGATTCATAGCTAAGCTTTTTGCAGAGTGCAGGGAATCTTATGAAAGAAGGGGGAGATAGAAAGACCTGGAGGGAACAGAAGCTCCACAAGGAGAGCAACAGAACCAAAAAATCTGGGCACAGGGGTTTTTTCTGAGACTGATAGATACGCCAACCAAGGACCATGCATTGAGCTAACTTAGCACCCTGAACAGAAGTAGCCCATGGCAGCTCGGTGTCCAAGAGGGTTCCCCAATAATAGGAACAGGGACTGTCTCTGACATGAGCTCAGTGTCTGGCTCTTTGATCATCTCCACCTGAGGGGGGAGCAGCCTTACCAGGCCACAGAGGAAGACAAAAAAGCCAGCCCTGATGAGACCTGATAGGCTAGGGTCAGATGGAAGGGGAGGAGGACCTCCCCTATCAGTGGACTGGGGGAGGGGCATAGGAGAAGAAGAGGGAGATGGGGTAGGATTGGGGGAGGAGGCTACAGCTGGGATACAAAGTGAATAAACTGTAATTAATAATAAAAAATGGAGACACAAAGGTAGGAAGAGGCTAATCATAACATAGGGCTTATGAAGCAGCCATATGAAAATGTATCTCTTGTAATCCAATTTAAAACTGTTGTTTTAAATACCTTACATGAACTGGACCTAGGGCCCTTACAAAGATACAGCAGATGGGCAACTTAGGCCTCATGTGGGTCCTCTGGTAAGGGAAGTGGGGACTGCATAGGACATGGGCTCACTTGCTAGCTCTTTGATTACTTTCCCCTGGCAGGACTGCCAGGCCAGGCCACAGGGGAAGAGGAGATGCTCAGTTCTGCTGCAACTTGATGAGATGGGCTGGGTGGGAAAGGGAACGCCCCTTTTCTGAGGAATAGCAGAAGGGGAAGGAAGAGGAAAGGAGGATGGGACATGGAGGGCCGGAGGGATGGGACTACAACCAGGATGTAAAGTGAATAAAAAAAAAAGTAATTAAAAAAAAAAAAAGAGTTAGGAGGAAGGTACTCTCCGTGGCTGGAAAATGCTGCTTCTAGAAGCAGCATTCTAATTCCAATACCAGGTGTAGGATACTTCTCCAAAAGATGTTGACCAGGAAGACCCCAATGGCCCCCCAAAACAATAAAGGTTTTTCCCATTCCTCTTGGTTTCCCCAGAACTAGATGTTAAGAAACTATTGCTGAAGATATCGGACATCTTGGTTGCAAGCTACATAAAACAACAAACAAACAAACAAAACAAAACAACCCCCCCAAACCTAGCAGAGCTGAATTGGAATCTTCATTCCTGCAGCCTGGGTTTCACAGTCCCAGAAGGTGCCACACCGGCTGCCAGGAGAGAAAAGGGCATCAAGAAACCGTAGTCTTACACAGCTGAGAACCCAAATGAACTTTGATACCAAGCTACCCGGCTAGAAGTGTCTCCTCCTGCAGCAGTGACGTGACTTTAATGGGGATTCCAGCTGCTCTCTGATTGGATTTGAGGCCCTCTCCATGGGAAGGAACCCATCCATGGCACTGTAAGCTGGGTCCAAAACATATGGCTAAGGAAGTCATAGGGTTTCATGGAAAACTTTCCCCTGTTAGTTAATTTGACACAGTGTCAACTAGTTTTCTAAATATCTATGTTTATATTCATAGGCAAATGCTACTCACAGCCATAACAAGAGAGGCTTCTCTTTCGGTGAATAGCAGAGGATCTGCCCCGTGTGTCTTCAGGATGTGTGTTCATTGAGATCCTAGCCCTCACAAAACCATCCATCTCAAGGCTACAAGAAGATTAAGGACAAGAATGTTAAAAGAATCTAAAAGATGGAAATTAGGAAGAGGATCTTAAAAGTGCCATCTTCTAGGCAAGATGCCACCATGCAATTGTTAATCCTCACTAGCTGTGGATGGCTGCTGGGCTTGTGCAAGAACAGGCTTGTCAACAGCCAAGTGTGCATGGAGGAGGGGCTTAGGGGTCCCTATCCCACCCTGCTGAGCTCCTGGGAGAGTCTGAGAAAGAACGGGGAGCTGTTGTTTTCAGCTGTGTACCCACTGGTCAGGCACTGAACTCCAATGAATCGGTTTCAAGCTTGTGGTCACGTGGGCTTAGTTAAACTCAGTGGACAAGAAAAATAAAAATACATGGATGTGAGAAGCAGGGTTGTAAGGAATGGAGGGTAGCCTGCCAGGGATGGAAAGCAAAAGTGATTAATTGCAATTCATAGTGAATAATAATGTCAAAGAAGAAACTTTATTAAAAATCTATAAACTGGGCTCTGTGGTGCACACCTGTAATTCTAGCACTCAGGAAAACAGAGGCAGGCAGATCTCTGTGAGTTCGAGGCCAGCTTGGTCTACAAAGTGAGTCCAGGACAGCCAACGCCACACAGAGAAATCCTGTCTCGAGCACACACACACACACACACACACAGACACACACACACATTACCTAATGGGTTAACATCTGTATATCATAAATAGTACCAATGTGTGCTTAGGGTCTTCCATGTATTTCCATGTTGTGGTGGTTTGAATAGCAATGGACACTACAGATTCATGAGTTTGAGTGCTTGGCCCACAGGGCATGGCACTATTAGTTGATGTGACCTTGTTGGGATAGGTATGGCCTTGTTGGTGGAAGTGTGTCACTGTGGGGGCAGACTTTAAGGTCCCCTATGCTCAAGCTATGCCCACTGTGGCACACAGTCTCCTTCCACTGCCTAAAGGTTAAGGTATAGAACTCTCAGCTCCTCCAGTACCATGTCTGCCTGTGCGCCGCCATGCTTCCTGCCATGAGGATAACAGACTACACCTCTGAACTAAAAGCCATCCACAGTCAAATGTTTTCTTTTATAACCGTTGCCATGGTCATGGTGTCTTTTCACAGCAATAAAACCCTAAATAAAACAAACATAATGAGATACAACTTGTTTTTGTCAGCATCTAATGGCATGTGGGTGGGGAAGCCAGCTTTGAAGGTGAAATAGTTAGGGCTACTTAGAATGTTTAGTTTCCAGGCCCTTGGTGAGAAGTCAGTAATTTCTGTTGCTGAGGGAATGAGGAATAGTTGGTGATACATATTACTTACACTCCATCCAGTGGAGAGGAAGCAGAAGTAAGTGAAATGAGCAAAAGGGAAACAAGAGGAAATATGCATGAATGCCATGTGCCGTCTTCCCATCTCCACAGAAGCAGATTTCGAAATTAGAAGCAAATAGGACCCAAACACCATGTCTGTCACAACATCGATTTAAGTTGTAGTATTAAAAACAACATAATGGAAGAGAAGATGGAAAGAGAAGAATGAAGAGAAGAATGGGAATTGGGAAAAGCAAAGAAACATACCCATTTTAGAAGTTATATTACTAACATATCACTAAAATTCTTTTGCCATGTTTATATATTACTCTGGAGAAAAAAAAATCTGCTTTAGTTCAAGTATCCACATGTAAGTGGGGTTTTGGGATGAAAGCCAGGACTCCTGCAGTCCTAACAAACTGGCTCAGCCGCTGACCCCAATGTGTCAATCAAAGAAACAAGCAATGATGAAAAGCTGGAAGAGATTTAAACGTGATCGTATTGAAAAGATGAACAAATAAGAGTGCAGTGACCCCTTTGTCGTCTCTGAGTCACTGGCATTAGCTTAGTGTTTCCTTAGGCAAAGTGCTGGGGAAGGGCCTCGAGGTCCGTGACTTTAGAAGTCCAGGTGTGGTCTGCTTGGTGGCTGTTGTCAGTTTGGCTTCTAGACCATGGGCATCCCTGGGAGTGATGAAGTGGTTCTCCTACTCCAGACTTGAACCTTCCGGATAATTGCCCCACCTACAGGTTGTCAGCTATTCCTGGAATGCAAGGTGGCTCAGGAGGAAAGGAAAAAGACCAGGACAGCCTATGCAGTCAACAAAGAGTTAACAAAACAAAGACAGAGGTGAGGTGGCTGCTTTCATCCTGCTTTTAGTCTGTTTGGAAGCTCAAGGGAAAGCAGCTGGGAGGGCGCTGCTTCCTGAACCCTACCTGTGCTGAGCAGGTGATGCCTTCCATTCTGAGGTCATGAGCTTCTTTAGAGTAGGAGGTTATAAGGGAGATATGACAGGACATGGCTGAGCTTTTAAATGGGTCAAAGAGGAAAAGGCTCTTTAAGCTTTTTCACAGGGAAATGCAGTTTTAAAAGTTTTTTTTGTTGTTGTTGTTGTTTCTGAACAACTGTTTTTATCTTAAAGTTTTTTTTTAATCCTTAGGCCTTACAAAGAAAAAGGAATAAGAATATCATCATAATTGAGATGTAAGAAAACTTCAAACACAGAGGTTGTATTTTATGATTCCTAAGGGGGGAAATCTGACAGCTATTTCAAATGAGGACCTGGATAACCATGATGGGTTGCATGGCTTTAAAAGTAATTTGTTGGCTTTTAAACCAATAACTCCTCACTTCTTTGTAAGGTAAATAGCTTTTTTGACTTCCAGACTACAAGGACACTTTAGGGTCATGATCAGGTGTTTGCACAATCTGAAATAAGCAAGACAGCCGGGGTGAAGAAGAACAGCATGCCCTTTCCCCACCTAATGGCATGGTCACCTGTTTCTGGAAACGTTCAGACTCCAGGGAGAGCTCTGGGGTCTGGAGGCTACTTAGTCAACCAGTCAGTTCTGGAGTGAGCTTGTTCTGGAATTCATAATTCAACACACATACAGCTGGTGCTTGAAGCCGGGAGATCCTTAAACTGTCTCCACAGGAAAGCTTCCTGTCCTGCCTCTTCTCAGGGAGACAGGAGCACTTCCTTAATAGCGTGAGGAGAACGGAGGCCAAGGTCAGAAGTTGCCAGGCAGGGTAACAGAAATGAACAAGAGGGGAAACAGCTGGTATAGACTTTTTCTCAACTGCACATTTGCAAGGGCCCCAGGCTCCTGCTGGGGACACAGTGCTGCAAAGGACACTTTCCCTTAGCCCTTGCTCTCTCTCACTCTCAGTCAGAACAATACAGAAAGACTGGCAAAGAAAGCCAGGGACTGAAGGAATGAAGGCCAAAGGCTATTCAACACAGGTTAGACCTCCATGCAAGTCAATGCAGGCAGAGACTGCTTGCAAGGACCATCACTGCCAACTTGAAGAGTTATCTGTGCCAGGTGTCCATCGATGCTATAGTATGTTTGGTCCATGAAAAGATGCAATTCTTACCTCAAAGGAATCAAGAGACTTTATTCTTGAGTGTTCATGGCCCAAGGACACCAGCTCAGGTTACCCCACATTCTATGTTCCAACAAGAACTTTATAAAAGCAGAACAAAGAAAGTCATAAATCAAGGCTCTTTGCAAATACATCAGTGGAAACATGAAGTAGAGGGGTCACAGAAAGCCTGGGAAATCTCAGCCATAGACCTCAGATGCTATCTGACAGCATTCTGAGTCTTTGGGGTGATGGGAACTAGGGGGTCTGTTTGTACATTCCAAAGGATTTACCTAATGGTCACAAAGATTCTAGCTCCCATACAGAGGGATGATAAACGGCTGTTAAAGGGGCTTAAGATGGACCCAAGTATTGGGCTCTGGACTTGTAACATTCCACCTCTTCACAATCATTAAAATTCTATCAGTTAACTAGCCTGGCAGAACGTACACAGGAAGGAGAGTTCTTTCCAGAACTTTTTTTTCTGATTCCAGATTTTGCTTTTTTCTTTCTTTCTTTTTCAGTTGAAAATATTTTTTTACATAATAAATTCTGACTATGGGTCCCCAGGTTCTTTTCACCTCCCCATCCTCCCAAACCCACATCCCCCTTTGCTTTTTTTGTTAGAAAACAAAGAGGCATCTAAAAAGATAGAAAGAAAATAGATAAAATAAAAAAACAAACAAACCTGAATAGGACAAAACAAACAGAAAAACAAAGACTCAAAGAAAAAGCACAAGAAACACGTATGTAAAGACACACACATTGGCACACATAGAAATCCCTAAAAACATAATAACGGAATGCATAATATGTAAGAAAAAGGTCTGCAGGGTACAAAAAAAGAAAAATCCCAGACAAAGCATTATGAGACAAGAAAAAATACCAGTGAGTTCATTTTGTGTTGGTATCTACTGCCGGGCATGGGGCCTGGCCTTAAGAATGGTCTGTACACCCAGTGAGAGTCCCCTGGAGAAAACTAGTTTCTCATTTGTGAACTGTTCTTAATCGGAGATAGCTTCCAGGCTGGGGATGCAGGCACACATGCACTGCCCCTCTGAGCGCTGGGACTCCATCAGTGCAGACCTGTGCAGTCTCTGTGATTCATATGTGTGTAGAAGGCCTTGTTTCTTGGGTGGTCTCTATCCCTGCCCGATAGGTTGTACAGTCTTTCTGCCTTCTCTTCTGTAAAGTTCCCTGAACTGTGAAAGGCAGGGGCAGTTGATGGAGACATCCCATTTAGGACCGTTCCAAGGTCTCTCATTCTCTTCAGCTATGGGTCTCAGTTTATTTTATCCGCTGGGGGAGGAAGCTTCTCTGATGATGCTTCATCTATGAGAATAGCAGAACATCACCAGGAGTCATTCTGCTGCTTCGTTACTTTAGCAGAACAGTAACATTTGCTTTTCCCCTACATCCCTGGCCTATTTAGTCTCAGGTTCTTGGCCACCTAAAACGGTGTCAGGGATGGGCTCCATCAAATGGATTGGGCCTTAACTCCAGTTCTGGTCAGTTATTCCCGCTTGCTTTGTGCCACTCTTGAATGCGGGTCAATGTTGTAGATTGGAGGTTTTTTAGCTGGGTTGCTCACCTTTCTCTTTTTAGTGTGCAGAGCACCCCCAGGCCTGTCAGTAGGGTGAAGGCTCTAGATGTTCTCTTCAGCAATAGGCCCTTACCATCAGTGTGTGGAGAGCAACCAATAGCCTTAGCAACAGCCTGGGTTGTTTGGGTGTCCCCACTGGCCCCTTCACCCAACAACTCAATTAGGAACCTTTGTTCACAGTTCTAAATCAACAGCTGCCTCATGGAGTAGGCTTGTAATGGGTTCTCACTGCAGGTTTTAAATCTGACCTTTATGGGTTCTAAGGCCCCATGTGTGTGTAGGTCTGCACTCTGTCACCACAGGAAATACATATTCAATGCAGAATGGTGCTGGCAGTCAAGTAGCCAACTGATGCCTCTAGCAAGGAGGGAGGGGCAGCTTGCAGGACTTCAGCTACCTAAGGGACCAAGCACTCCCAAGCCGAGCTGCTCAGGGCAGCCCCGGCACCACTAGCAATGGGCTGAAGAAAGTTTGTGGACAAACCATTACTTCATGAAAGTATTCCAGACCCGGCTTAAGAGAGGGGACAGATAAAGAAGGTATTTTATAAGATCCAAAGACATCTGTTGTTCCATGCACTGAGTCTTGGAGCCTGCTTTGGCCGGGTTCCTCTGGATAGCTTTGGTTAGGTCGTATTTCTAGGGCAGGCAGAAATCTTCCCAGTGAGCTCTTTAGAGTGCAAACATCAGAACTTCAATAGCCACATTATGAGGTAATAAATATAATACCGAGGTGGGTCATTTCTTGAAATGCCCATACTTCACATGGCCAAACAGTGCAGTAGCTACAAGCAAATCAAATTGAAGGGGGTGGGAGCAGAACTACACAGCTTCAAAAAAACAACTGTGAGCTAAAGTGATTTCTTAGTACAAGAAAAGGACCAAATTGCTGGGATTCCCTCAGGTTTTATTACAGAGTGTCCATTTCCGGTTTTTGCTACACTTTATTGCCTCAGAACACAAACGCATCTGTCTCCGATGGGGCTTATTTTTCCCAGCCATTCCCCACTGCATTAGTGACAAAGGCCCATCAGCGGGGCCCATTCTATTTCAGTTTTATCACTTCGATGGACTCTGAAGGGCTGGATGCAATTTAAAACATAAAATATAAAGCCGTGATTTCTGTCGTCTGAAACTGGCTCCGAAGACTCACACGAAAAGATGGCAGTAGCACGATTCAGACAGGCAGGGAAGGAAACGACCTCCAGTTGAAACAGCTTCAGCCTGTTGCACTAGAAACCCACAAAGTCTGGGGAAGCACACCCAGGGCGCTGGTGCCCAGGCTGCAGAGTTAGGCCCCTTGGACCAGATCGCGTGCACCTGAGGAGGTACGGTAATAGACCTGCCTGGAAGATTCGGATTGAGCGGTTTGCTCAAACGAACTGCTTGAGGATTCCACAGGGCTTTCTTACCAAGACATCAAAATGCCTCCTCCCGCCCCGTGTCTGCTCCTCCCACCTCTTCCTAGGGATTCACAGCCCACTGCACCCCACTCCACCCCTAACTCCAGCCTCTTTTGCCTTTTGAGTCAATGAGCTCTGAGTTTTGATTCGCTGAACCCTAGGGGCTCTGACAGCCTTGTGGCTATGCTGTCGGTTGGTTCTGGGCTCACGAAGCTTCCTCTGGAAAGCATGAGGGCACAGAAGCTGAGCAGGTTCCGCAGGCTGGCGGAGCAGAAGGCTCAGGGGTTCTGACTGAGAAGGGTTCTGGTGTCCATTCTCCAGGGTTAGCGTCTGGGTGGCCATGACTATGGTTTCACTTTTCTGAGTTCTACTATTTCCATTGCCACAGCAAGGCACAGATGTGCTGGGTTAATCTGAAAGGACACCTCAACAGCTCTTCTGATGTCTCCAGCCCCTGTTAGCTTCTAGACAATGCTGTACCAAAGCCCATGACAGGATGGCTATGTTAATGAACAGTGCATCACACTCGGGCTTGCTTTCCTCCTTGGCACTTAGTATCACCAAGACAAGCCTTGCCATATCCAGGCTGGGGAGACAGACAAGTCCAGTCAGGTCCTCACGGGGTTAGGAGAAATCAACATGCTGTCTTCTAACCTCCTCATGCTAGATTGTACAATACATCAATGTAATTTAAAAAAATCACCTTTTTTCCATTTGTGCATTTCTCTGAGGGAGAGAAACTGTAAGCAGTCAGGATTTGATAATGTAGCCAGCAGACCCATAGCATGACTTGTATAAACATCTTTATTTTACAAGGGAAAAAACAGAAATAAATAACATTCTTTTACTGCTTGGTTGGTTTCTGACACATTTGAAACAAGACATAAGAGTCTTGAACCCCAGGTCCGAGTCCTCCCTACCAACTCTGTATATAAACTTACTTACTGTGTATTTTGTATTTGTTTTTAAACCTAATAACTATACAATCTACTCTGTGTGAGTTCATTTACGTAGTCTCAGTAGATTTCTGAAAATAACAATGATGAAGGTTTTGAGGATGTTGATGAAAGATTTTCTTTGCTGATGTCATTTTAGAGCTTCCACCATGTTTCCGTTATCCACTTACACACACACACACACACACACACACCATTGCAAGCCACTTACTGTAAGCCTACTGTAATTATTTTCTTTTAGAAAGACAAGTAGACATAGCCAAATTTGAAACTTCTGTGGGAAACTCATTGTATTTTGATTTTGAGCAAATACCTACATTGGTTGATAAAATGCCTCCTGTAGCTCCTTGTCCTTAATTATGGTTGATTTCACACTCTAAAGCCCCTTTCTGTATTGGGATCCTTGAGGAATTAAGGCAATTTATCTTAATCTTTGCTAAGCTGGCTGATAGTAAAGGACAGACTCAAGATAAACTAAGTCAATAAAGAAAAAAGTGAGAGAGACTCCTGAAAATTGAGAAGTGGAGAAACAAAATTTCAGATTGTCCTAATAACAGATTTTTGTATCTAATTCTAGGAAATTATTTCCTGGAACCACAAGGTGTTTGCCAGGGTGGAGATTACTCTGAAACACCCACAATTCCTGAGTGATGACCCTGCGAGAGGTCAGCGGTGACCATCTCACGAGCTCTTACTGGTTCCAGAGGAAAGAACCCCAACGTAAGCCTGACATTTTCACAACAGACCTTATCTGACTGTTGCCGGTGAACCCACAGCCAACAGACATGGGACTGGCAGATCACATATCATGGCTTCTTCTCCTGAGCAGAATCTTCTGGGATCTGGTTTGTGTGTATGAAGAGTTCTTTCCACTTGGTTACATGGTACACATCATCAGTGTAACACTCACCCACGGAATGTCACAGCTTTAAGGTACACTCCTGCGAAGCTTTTTGTTTGTTTGTTTTTTAGGAATGTGGGCTTTCATTTTCTGGAATTTGTCACCAAGAGCACAATTTCTGTGCTGCATGGCAAAGACTTTGAGTTTCATGAGAAATTGCCGGACTGCTTCTCACAGTGGCCTCATCCTGTCTACGCCTTCTTCAAGTGCATGGAGCAATCCGTCTCCTTGCAACCTTGCCAACAGTTGGTCATGTCACTATCTTTTATGGAACTCATTTTGATAGGTGTGGAGAGATAGCTCGCTGTACTTTTAATTTGCATTTCCCTAATGGCTAATGATGCTGAACATCTTTTCACGTGCTTATTTACCATCTGTATACCCTTTCGATAAAATGTCTTCGTACATGTCTTAGCTGTTTCCTAATTGTTTTGTTTTGTTTTGTTTGTTTTGTTTCTGACTGCTGTGCTTCAAGGGTCCTTTATTTCTCCCACATCTTTCTCTTGTAGGATGTAGCATTTTCTACACCCCTGTGTCTGTAGTTCAACCTCTGATCTAAGTCTATCCAGCACTCCCCGTTAAACAGAAGGGGGAAAGGCTGACCTTGGATACCTTCTTTTGCCTGTTGGGTGTGGGAGGTGCTGGCCCTGTGGTCTTCTGCTGGGTGGGAGGGTCTGAAGAGACCCTGCCAGCATGGCGCCCACCTAGTCCAGGTCAAAGACCTCTGACCAGACATCTTTGCTTCTCCCTTTGTATCTTTGCACAGTTTCCAGATTTTCTTCTGACGGGAGGAGAAGAGAGAGGCAAGTCCCTGCCATCTTGTCTGCTCTAGAGGTTAAACCCTATGGTTTACAGTGAGCTGGTCAGAGGCTGTCTGCTTTTGGCTGTTTTCTCCTTCTTTCCACGTTGTTGTCCAGTGTATTGTCCTTCTCTTGGGACAGGGTTCTGGTGATCCCTTTAGCTCTTTGTGTTGATTTATTTCTAATGTCTCATGCTTTCAGAGAGAGTGGTCAGCTCATCGTGTGTGTTTTCGGATAGTTGCGTCTCTGCACCTGAAGTGGGACATTCTTACACAGTGTGCTTCCAGCCACGTCCACTGTGAGAGAGGCACTGCTCACACCTGTGATTCACTATGAGCTCATCACATTTTGCTTTGTGTGGTATTACTTCATTATAAAAATCAAGTTAATAGAAAAATTCATTTCTAGTTAGTTCTCTTCTTCCTAAGGCCTAGTTTTTTCATGAAATATATCTCTTCAGAAATCTGGCATGGTAGCTGCTTTGGGTTTGTTTGTTTGTCTTCTTTTTGCAAAATCTCATTGTCTTAACTTGCTTAGCTACACTAAGGCCCTTTGGAAAGCTACATAAAAACCTACTAGAGTAGATGATTCTTTAAAATATATATATATATTGTATATAAAAATATATAAATGAATTTGAATGGAATTACCATGTAACGAGAGAGAGAGACCATGCTGCAAGTTGACACTATATGCAAAATAAAACTACCAGTACAAGGAATGAGTTGCCTCCTTTTGAGTCATTTATATTTCTATTTTTAAATTTAATTTATTAATTTATTACAATTTATTCCCTTTGTATCCCCACTGCAGCCCCATCCCTCATCTCCTCCAGCCCCACCCACAACTGATTCTATACTTTATCCATCTATCTATCTATCTATCTATCTATCTATCTATCTATCTATCTACCTATCTACTTATTTATTTGAGACCAAGTTTCTCTGTGTAGCCTTGGCTGTTCTGAAACTCACTTTGTAGAGCAGGCTGGCTTTGAACTCAGTGATCTACCTGCCTCCGACTCCTGAGTGCTGGGAGTAAAGATATATGACACCACTATGGACTGAGGCTTTATGTATTAATATGAGTATTTAATGCCTCAAAATTTCCTTAGAAAACTATTTTGAATGCATCCCACATATTTTGAAACCTGGATTTTATTCAACTTAGTTAAAATAGTTCACTAATTTACTTTACAACTTATTCTTTGGTCTATATATTATTCTGATATGTATTACTTAATTTTCAAATGCTTAGGGATTTTCATCTAAATTGTTGTTATTAATTTTTCAATTTGACTCAAAGTAACCAGAGAAAATGTTTTGTGCAATTTCAGTCTTATAAAAAAATCACCTAATGTTGTTTTATTACCAATATGAATTTTTAGTAATTTTAGAAAAGTAAATCATGTCTGCGTTTCCCATTCCTGAAAGATCCCTGGCTTTCTAACACTGTTTACCAAACAGGGCCATCTCATCCTCAACCATTTATCTTATTAAGGGTTTTGTCTTTAAAGGAATAATAAAATGTCTCTAATGGTATTCTTGGGAACCAAAGAGTTAGTGCTCTGAGGTCTAGCAGGGTGAATAACACCCAAGATATTGGACACTTCCATAGTTCATAAAACCCAAGCTTTGTGGCCTCCTAGACAAATCTCTTTCCAATCTTTGTGTCTGGGTTTAGGGGGCCCTGCTGACAGGATGAGCAGCATGTACATTCTTCTCCATCAGAGTAGAATGCTTGCCTGTTTTGGTTCTTTTCTGTATCCATTTCCCAGTTACTACAGACTTGATGTCTTCAAACAACACATAGCTAGAGCTCTGACATCAAGATAGAGCAGATGTGTATTTCATCCGAGTCTATGTGTTTTCTGTCTTCCTCTTGCCTTGGTCATCACAGGAAACCCTTGGTCATGTGCCAACGCAGTCTCTTTTTTATCATTACTAGCCCACTGTTCTTCTGCCCTGCCTCTCTGCAGTGTCACCTGCCTTTAGAGTCCAGTAATGTTGGGTACAGCCCTCCATTACAGTCTTAGTCTAATTATCTTCACAAAGACTCTATCTCCAAATAAGGTCAATGGCAAGAAGGTTGAGACCAGTCCAAGGCATCTTCTTGGGAGAGAAATTCTCCTAGACATTTCCAATTTAACACGTCCTAAGATTATGATCTTTGACCCACCTACCTGTGAATTTGTCCTCATATTGTGTCAAACTTATCTCCCAAATACTCTGAGAGTATTACCTAGGTCAGTACTCTCAGACCTTAGTTATATAAAATTATCCATATAGATATGATTACATATATTATGAAATTGTATGTATTGGTTATATTTATTGGGTGCTGTGATAAAAGAGCAACTTAGAAAACTAGGGAAACAAAAGCAACTTAAGGAAAGGGAGAATTTTTTTCACTTACAGTTTGAGAGAGTATGATCTGTCCTGATGAGGAAGGCATGGCTGAAGGAGCACAGGGCAGATGACTACACTGTGGTGGTTTCATAAGCAGAGCTCAGACTGCAGCAGGGACCTGGCATTGTAATCCGTAAGTCCTGCATTTATGCCTCTGTTTTTATAAAAGAGGTAGAAACATGGAGGATGAAGAGGAAAAGGAAAGCTGTGTGGGGAATGATGAAGAGTCTGGGTGAGACATCTATTCACAAGGAATATTGGAGACTGATGGTGTCTCCAAAATCCACGAGGACAATGAGAATTATGTCCTGGAGCCTTGAGAGAGAGAGAGAGAGAGAGAGAGAGAGAGAGAGAGAGAGAGAGAGAGAGAGAGAGAGAGAGAGAGAGAGAGAGAGAGAGAGCAAGTGAACTGAGCCCTGGAGGAGGATATGGTGGGTAGAGAAACCGCAGGGAACATCCCTGAGCGCATCCTCCAGCATGACCAAGGAAGAGCAGAGCGCCAGAGAGACTGGAGTACATGGTGGAGGAGGAGCAAGAAGAGAGGAATAACGGAGGTTTCAGATCCCAAAGGACAGTTCTCATTGGCTTGTAGAGCCAGCCAAAGGACCTGAAGGATCGTTGTTCTCCCTGGGGGACAAGCAGCTACTGGAAGATGTGGGACAGAGAGGGCTGATGCATTCTGGTCCTAAACCTTGCAAAGAAAATCTGAGCATAGACAGACATGCTTGCTTGCAATTCTAGCCCTCTCAAGAATGAGGCAGGAGGATAGTCAATGTGAGGATAAATGGGGTGCCTGGTAAGACCTAGCCACAAAAGCAAAAAGACATGAAAGGATGGAAGAAAGTTGAGGAAGAAGAATGGGTGGAGACGAGAAGAAAAAGAAGATGGAAGGCAAAAAAGAAGAAAGTAAGGAGGAGAAGGAGGAAGGAAAGGAGGAAATGGAAGAAAGAGTAGATAGAATAAAGAAGGGTGGAAGAATAGAAGAAAAGAAAAAGGAAAGAATGGAAGAATGTAATGAAAAATGAAAGAAAATAGAGGAGGGGAAGAGAAAAGAGGGAAGGGGAGAGGAAGAGAGGGAGGGAAGAAAGGAAGGAAGGCAAAACGGAGAGACTAGAAGAGAAGGCAGAGCACTTTTCAGTAATATGTCTGTAGTGTTTTGTATGACAATGGCCATAGGTTCCTATGTTTGAATTCTTAGGGTTCCCCCCCACACACACACACATACTGTAGATGAACTCTTTGGGAAGGATTAGAAGGTATATCCTTGCTGAGGGCTGTGGTTTTTGAGGTTTCAAAAGCCCACAACCCTCATTCTCTCCCTCAGCCTGTGGATTAGAATGCAAGCTCTCAGTTACTGCTCCAGCACCATGATTGTTTGCTTCCTGTCAGGGCAGTCACAAATTAACCCTCTCCAACTGTAATCCAGCCCCCCCCCCCCCACACCAGTTAAATGCTTTCTTCTGTAAGCATTGCCTTGGTCATGGTGTCTCTTCACAGAAGCAGAACAACAGTAATTAAGACTGTGTCCCCATTTCTCCCTGAACCCTCAAGAAAAGAACCTCAACACCACCTCTCTACCCATTACCTTTTCATGTCTAGCCAGCTTTTCTGAACTCTTCTTTTTTTTTTTAGAATTAAAATTTTATTTAATGTTTGCACACAAGAATGACAACAAGAAAGAAAAAAAAAGACAAACAGGAGACACACAGCAGACTACATGGCCATTTAAAGTTGAAGTCAGGATGTCAGGTAGTAGGTAATTCAAACAGAATCCATGCAAGAAATAGGTAATGCATGTTTGGTTGATATCCCTGGGATATCTTCCCTTTTCTGAAAGAAAATGGAGGGTGGATCTGGCAGAGAAAGGAGCAGGGAACTGGGAAGAGAAGAGGAAGGAGAAACCGGGGTTAGGATGTAATATATGAGAGAAGAATAAAGAAATAAAGAAACAAGTGATAGGTGGGTAGAGAGAGAGAGAGATATAAAATAAAACAAGTAGGCAATATTATTATGTATAAACAATTATAAATAAGAAAATATGCCAACTTTAAAAGTAAGCTTGATTTAAAATATTAAAACAGAAATATAAATACCAATGTCATTGCATGAAATTCTTTTTTTAAACATTTTTATTTTATATTAATCACAGGTTGTGTACTTTGTATCCCAGCCATAGCTCCTTCCCGCATTCCCTCCTTATCCCTCCCATCCCTCCCTCATCTCCTCCCTGCCCCTTTCCAAGTCGACTGATAGGGGAGGACCTCCTCCCCTTCCATCTAACTCTAGCTTATCAGGTCTCTTCAGGACTGGCTGCAATGTCCTCTTCTGTGGCCTAGCAAGGCTGCTCCTCCCTCGGGGGGTCGGGGTGGGTCGAAGAGCCAGCCATTGAGTTCATGTTCTGAACTCTTCTTAATAATGCTTCTAGCATCTGCTGCTGCCCAGCTCTACAGTTGCTTAACTTCTGGTTCTTGTTACTCTGTCAGCCCATGTTCAGTGACAGAATTCATGTCAATCAGGGCTAAACTAGAGAAACCATGTGTGAGTGTGTGTGTGTGTGTGTGTGTGTGTGTGTGTATGCCATGCATAGAGAAAAATTGATGAAACTAGTCAAGTCTGGGACCTCTAGAACAGGCTAGTGCTAAACATCTCTAGCTAACACTGCAGTCCGCTGTGTGGAACTCCCTCTTCCCCTGTGAACTCATTTCTGATCTCAGTTTTCTGTGGGCCGACCTGGATCACACAGGGTGCTCTTAACTGTTGGCCTCAGCTGCTCAAATAAGCCATCAAACCTACAGAAAGCTGTCATAGCAACACTGAGGTGATTGCTTGAACTACATGATGCTGTAGCCCAGCCTGTGCATAAGACATGCAGACATTAGACTCCGTACGAATGACTCCATGGATGCCATCACATCACCCTGGCAGTAAACACTGGAGGCAAAAGGAGGATTGAAGACATTTATTACTTACATGAAACATTTAATCAGAAATCTGTCCAGGGTCCAGGATGCCTCATGCGGGCGTTCAAGATATAATTAATAAATATGAATTAAAAACCCACCAGTAGTCTAACAATAAAGCTATCAATTTTGAATGAAAGTTTCACTACTTTAATTAATATTATACTTTTGAGAACATCTTCCAACACACACATACATACAAACACCAAAATTCATTGCTGTTTCTCAATCCAAATCCTCAGCAGCTGTTGACTGGATAGAATTAAGTGTGAGTTGGTGGACCATTTATAAAAAAGAAAAGAAAAAAAAACCCTTATTGTGTATCGTATTTACAGTTCCAACATAGAAACAGAGACTCTAACAAAAGGCTATACTTTGTGCCTCTAATTTTCTCCTATCAACTTATTTTTTAGATTCTTCTATATGGAATTACTATCCTATTAAATTTTTATAATAGGATGTACATAAAGATATTTGTCCAATTTTTGAAATATTTCCCCCTCTGTGTCTTTGTCATAACTTTCACATTTTATTTTAATTTCAGAAACTGATTAAGTATCAGGACACACATTTTTAATCTATCTACCTATCTATCTGTCTGTCTGTTTATATATATGTGTGTGTGTGTTTATATATATACCTATCTATTTTCTATCTAAACTATTTATTGAGGGGTAGGAGTTCTGTATGAACTCTTGGCTCTCTTGGAGCCCACTATGTAGACCAGGTTAGTCTCAAACCTACAGGTTCTGCCTCACAAGTGCAGAGAACAAAGGCATGTACCACCATGCCCAGCAATTTATTTTATTTTGACCTTGGGGCTTCAGCACTGGGAATGGCAGACAGCATCCTTGCACTCGGGTACCCCAGTTCTGTGAAAGGCTGCCCATCCCACAACAGCCATGTTTGTATCTTGTGCAAGAGCCTTCCCTGACCCTACCAGCCTGGGCTGCTTTCCAAGCCTAAAGGAATGGTTTTAAAGCATGCGAGACCTGAAGCATGCCCTCTCAGGTGCCACCCAGGTCTCGAGAACAGCCCACAGCTGTGCATGCGGACTTTCTCTTGAGAGAGCTGCTCCCAGGGCCATTTTCTCCAACTGAAAGACAGTGTGGGGTTCAATTCCAGCCCCTTGGAGGCAGGAGAGGCATGTGAATGTCCCCCTGACACCAGGAATCTTCATTGTCCACACTGATAACCACATTCTTGAGTGGCTGCTGCTAGCCTGCTTCTCTCGAGTGCTAAGGTTTTTGCATTCATTTCCATCTTAGTATTTAACTTGTATCTGTGTATTTAACCTTCTACGTCTATTTTTCTCAAATGAAGCCTTCTAACCTTCTACAGCCATGCTGCATCGTGCCCTCTTTACCTGAAAATCAGTCCTTAATTTAAGATGGCCACCTGAACAGCTCCTTAAAGAATCTGCCTCCACCCCCACCGAGGTTCCATATCCAGTGGTCTTCACATGTCCTGTAGGCAACCACGGGCCTTGGAACAGATGATCCTGTCCGTCAGCCTCACGCAGCTCTAAGTGAATATCTGAAATCAATAGGGATGGAATCATGGTAATTAAATTATAGCACTTACATATAATTACACTTATGTAAAAAATATCCACCCTGCCTCGGAGCTGCTCCTGAAGCTGATGGACATAAATCTCTGTAAGTGATCTGCTCTCCTTGGGGGCGGGGAGGGGAGAGAGTGTTAATCTTTAAAATTATGCCGGGAAGAATTAGGGTACTGGAACTCCAGTAGTTCAGAGAAATCATCTGATTCTAACTCCATCACGTTTCAGTAATTTTTGTCTCTGACAATTAATTTTTGATGTGATTCTCAGAGTCTTTGTACTACAGAAATGGACCTCCTGCGATGGCTTGTTTGCACATGGGACAGGGCAGGCTGTGAGAGCTATGTGGTCCAAATCACTGGTACTCCCAGGATCATGTGAGCTGGACACATAGTGCCTGTCTGAAGGGTATCCAGGAACCCATGCCACATCGGGAGTGATCTCAGGAAGGATGCTCCCCGTGTCTGAAAGGTGAAAAGGGCAAAGTGTGGGACTTACAAAACAGGCTGAAAGGAAAGTTTCCAGTACAGACAGTGGTGGGCATGACACGCTCTCTCACGGGAAGAGCAAACACAGGCAGATTTGCACTCCTCCAGGCAGATGGCTTGAGGTGTCCTGGTGTGACAGTTGTAGCTCAGTATCGGGCCACGCTAAGGGCCACGGAGAGCAAGCAGCGGTACTGGTTGCTGGGAGGCTCCACCGGCTGCTGCTGCTCACAGAAAGGGCAGGACTGGATTATCTCAGTCCCAGCGACGTCCCTGTGTCAGCTTGACCTGGGCATCAGCAGTCTGCCTCTCACCTTCTGTGTCCTACCCCTCTGAAGTCTCCTCTCTCTGCTTGTAGCTCTGGTGGTTAAGAGTCGTTTGTAAGTAACATAAACTAGGAAAATGAAGGGTCTATGTCTCAAAGTTAAACAACTATGAGGATGCTGTGCTTAGGAGAACAACTTGGTTCTCACACCCTCAAATCCGTTTTACAAAAATGCTAGGTCCGTGTGATGCCAAAAACATGCAATTTTCAGTTGTTTGGGTCTTTGGCATCAAGCAAGCACCACGTGAGCTTTCACGTTCCACCCATGATGACACATCTCTGCGTGTTCTTACCATTTAATTCAGTGGTGGTGTCACTTGGCTCTTTGTGATCATATTTGGAGAAAGCATGACTTCATTGGAATTTGATGTTTTAAGAAACTATCGGTGTACGAAAGCAAAGAAGGCGCTGGTGTTGGTGAGCCATTCCATGTTAGCAGACAGTTATTCACACGTCCAACCACAAACCTCCACTTCTAGGTCCAAGAAAAAAATCTCATTATGACCCAGCAGGACAGTCCATAAAGACAAGGAATAAGAAATACTGTCTCACGAATACTTCAGCTCTGTCATTGCTCTACTTCCTAAATTGTACCAATGAACTTGATCCCGCCCCAGGGAGATTCCTCTTCTCCCTGACTAGGTCACCCAGGTGGTAATAATATGCCCATGTGGGTATCCAGAGAACATCTCCAATAGAGGCAGAGTCTCCTTATACCATAGCCGTCCTGGCCCCTTTACATACTGTTATTAATCACGCTCATTTTAAAGATAATTTCATTTTAATTCATCGACAATGCAATTCTCCAGGGTACATAAAAAGTAATCTATCTTATGCACATCTGGTTGGTTCCATTTCCTGATCCTGCAGTAACCATATCTTTCTGCTTTTAAGCTAAGGGAAGTGACCTGTACTAAAGGCGTGTAAAGTACATCCTGAGCTGTGTTGTGACTTCCAGATGTCTTCAGGGTCACTGTGAAGAGACGGTGCCAGTGAGTAATAGCTGTACAATACGCGCACTGGGGTCCTTCCGCCTGTATCTTATTTAGTGTTGCCTGGTCTTGCTGCCAGGGACTGCACTCCCTTCTCTGGGTAGGAGGACCAGTGTTTCGGAGAGCCACGGAAGCCTTTTGAGAGACTCATAAAGCTACAACCATAAAAAACTGGTCTGCCATTTAAGCCACTTAGCTGGTCACCCACCACTTCCTATTTGCTTAGGTGTGTGTAATAAAATTTACTGTGTCTAGAAAGCCCCAGTAATGTTCTGACATTAGACTAAGCCATATAAAACTGCTTTTTGTGTGTGTGTAAAAATATTACCCAACATTAGCAGTTCTACGCAGTGCTGCCCAGTACCTGGGAATATGCTGAGACCTTACCCATAAGGAACTTCCCACAGGTACAGGGGGGGAAAAAAGCCTGTCAATGAAAGGATTGTAATCCTTTGGCCATGTATTTTGTAGACTGGCACCTTGGATTTTGAACACTAGCTAAAAGTTACTTCTTGGGAGACTGATTCAAAGTTGCTCATGAATACTTAGTCATTAAAACAAAGTAAATGTAGCCCGTGGTAGCTTATTATCCAAGTGGGTTCCCTAGTAATGGGAACAGGGACTGTCTCTGACATGAACTCAGTGGATGGCTCTTTGATCATCTCCTCCTGATGTGGGAACAGCTTACCAGGCCACAGAGGAAGACAATACAGCCAGTCCTGATGAGACCTGATAGGCTAGGGTCAAAGGGAAGGGGAGGAGGACCTCCCCTATCAGGGGACTTGGAGAGGGGCATGGGAGGAGATGAAGGAGGGGGGGTGGAATTGGGAGGGAATGAAGGAGGGGGCTATAGCTTGGATACAAAATTAATAAACTATAATTAATATAAAAATTAAAATTAAAAAAGCAAAGTAAAAATTTACCCCTAAGAAATATGGCACATAAGTTCTACATGGTTCATTCTGTACTGGTCTGTCCAAGACAAGCTTCCTATGGCTACGAAGAACGTAGAAAGGAAAAGTGAGCACACCTGCACTGCATATGCTTGCTGATTCTGGGCAGACTCATGAATTCATAACGGCCCAGGACAGTGAGAATGTTTGCATGGGGAAATCAAGTTTATCATTTCTGCTGGAGAATCCCTGTGATTTGAGGACATCATTTAATCTAGTGGGGTAAACTCTTATTAGATGGCTTCGATAGGCACTTGGGGCACATATGTTTTCCTACCACAGCATCAGAGTTCCATTCTTACACTAAGATCTATGGTGCACTTTGGGTTGACTTTGATACAGCATGAGAGATGAGGATCTAGGCTTGATCTGCACATGGATACTAAGCAATAGTGGCTGAAAGGGCCCTCTTCTTCCCCCACTGAAGGCTTTGATACTTTTGTCAAAGATTAGGTAGCTGTACTTGTATGGGTCTATTATCAGCTTTTCTATTACATTCTTTTGGATGTGTGTCTGTTTTGTGCTTGTCCCAAGTTATTTTCATCATTACAGCTTTGTAGTATAGTTTGAAGTTGGGTATTGTAATATACTCATAGTTTCTTTGCCTAATGCAGCATGTTTGTGCTTCCAAGTGAACTTTAGGATTTTCTTTTCTATCTCTGTGAAGAATAGCATTGGAATAGTAAATGGAATTGCATAAAACTGCTGTGTCATATTTAGTGATGCGACTATTTCATAACTTTCATCCGGCCAATCCAAGACCATGATAGGACTTTCCATATCCCACTGTCTTCTATGATGTCTTCATTCTGGGTTTTATGATTCTCATTGTAAAGGTCAGTCATCTCAATTAGGTTAAGTCAGCTTTATTACTAGCTTTTTTGTTTTGTTTTTTGTTTTTCAAGACAGGTTCTCTCTGTGTAAGAGAGTTCTGGCCATCCTGGACTCACTTTATAGACCAGGCTGGCCTCGAACGCACAGAGATCCACCTGCCTCCAGTTCCCTAGACACCTTTTTTTGTCCCCAATGAACGGCATTTTTCTTGCTGTCTTTTTTTTTCTCAGCAGGTTTGTTATGGGAATACAGAAAAAGGACTGATTTTTGTGTGCTGATATCTTACCCTGCTCCTGGGCTGACAATGTGCATCAGATTACAGAGGTTCCAGGTAGATTCTTTCAGGTCTTTTCTGTACAAGATCATACAATCCACAAGCAGGAGTGATTCTGTCTTCTGAATAGGACCCCAATAACTCAGGAAATAAGAGCACAAGTTGGCAAATGAGATTGGCTCAAGTTCAAAACTGAGCAAGGCCTGGTTGTATAGACCCGAAACTCTAGCCACTCAGAAGGCTGAGGCAGGAGGATGGCAAGTTCAAGACTGGCGTGGGTAACTTAGTGAGCCCCTGTTTCAAAAATGAGAAGTGAAAATAAGATGGTGGGGGGTGGAGCCCACCAACACAGTGCTTGCTTAGTGTGCACAGTCTTCCCTGCTCAGGTCCTGTTACTGAAGGGAGGGGGTGGGGGAGCTGTGCAGAGCAAAGGAAACAATAAAGACACAGGCAGAGAAGGATTTCCGGGGGCTCCTCTGCTGGGCACTAATATCTAGAATACCTAGAGAACTCAGAAACTAGGGGCTTGAGAGCTCACTCAAGGATGGAGAGCACCAGCGGCTATTGCAAAGGGCCTGGCTTTAGTTCCCAGCACACACTCGGCAGTGCACAACTATCTGTAACTCTGGTTTGAGGAGATCAGCAACACTCTTCTGGCCTCTGCTGATCTCTCCTTATGTAGTGCACATACATACATACACATAAACACATATGAAAATTTAAAAGTTTAAGACCTTAAAGAACAAAAGTTCCTGTTGATAAAGGGGCAATTAGCTGAGCAGACACTTTTCAAATGGAGAATTACAAAACAAAGCAAACTAACAATGACATTTGGACTAAGATTAATGGACAGAAGAGCCACACTTACTGGATTATACATATTTAGGGAAATTTCACACTCTTCTACCAAGAAAATGTTTCCTGGGAGAGAGATGCGTCTTACTGATAGAAATCACATTAATTTAAAGCCGAAGGCAGCTGCTGTCCTTAGGGCCTTTGAAGAGTGAAGAATTGTGTACAGAAACGGCACTGATTCCAGGAGAGCTTAGGTGAACAGGAAGAAGCTGGCCCAGCGGTAAGCAATATGGAAGACACTTGGGACACTCTAGTGTGTTTGTGCACAGACGGTGGAGGTGTGCGACCTAAAATGTATGGCATCAAACAGCTGCGGCAGTTACCTCTCTCCTAAGGATGCAGAGGGGAAGGGGTGCTTTGTTTTGCTTGCAGTGTTTGTTTTGTGAGGTGGGGGTATTGTGTTTTAAGAATACAGTCCCATGGTGGGATGGGCATCGGGCATCGGAGGCAGCAAGGGCTGCAGCTGTGGCAGGAGGTGCTTGCTCACATCTGGGCGTGTCAGGGCGCAGAGAAGGGAGAATGCTGGAGTTCTGCTGGGTTTCTCTCTCTCTCTTTTTTTTTTTTATTTAGTCCAGGACTCTGCCGCCACCCATATCCAGGGAAGTCTATTAATCCTACCTAGAAGCACCCTGGAAGACACACTCGGAGTGTGTCCTAGGAGCTCTAAATCCAGTCAAGTTGACAACGGTAATTAACCATCACAACAGCTGGAGCAAGAGTGGGCATAGCTGTTTGTCTTCTTGATACACAGGTACCCTGAGGTGAAGCCATTAAGAGGCCTAATTAGATGAAGTGACTGGCTGAACACCAGACGTCGTTCTGGATGATTTCTGTAAGATGCAAAATAATATTAGTTATATGAGAGTGGCTGATTAGCAATTGGGAATCGACATTATCTAAATGCCAGCTAGGCTGGAAACATGAACAGCATTTTATTGACATCATCAACACCTTGGTGATGTTATCGAGTTTTGAATACGTTTCACACACCATGAGCATCTGTTATGGACAGAGTCAGGACATCTTTTTCTGTTGCCAGGTTCTGTCACATTTCTGAATTCTTCGTGACTGTGGAGAAGAAGGTCAAAGTCCTTTTTCTCCTTTTGAGTGAGCAATCCGAAATGTGGTCTATCTAGGTATGTCTCTTTTCTCATGAAGCTACTCCTGAGTCCTCCTGTCTCTAGATTTAGACAAAACATGTTCTAAGCCCTAGTACCACACTCTGCACACTTCAAGAACAAATGGAGTTACAAGTTACACCCTCTCCTCTTCTCTCCGACCACACTGTTATCCTGATTCTCCACCCTCTTAAGGTGACCTGCACAATAAATCTCGCCGTGAAGTTGGATTGGAGAGTCTCTGTGAATGTTTTCGTGAACTTCCAAGGACAGGGAAGCATGCTACTCTCATAAAATGGTCATTTGGATTTATTTTGAGGCAGCAGCACACATGTTATGCACAATCTGTTTCTAATTCATTAAAATATTTTTCTTTTCCTTCAAAGGCTCTCAGGGAGCAGATAGCTCGCTCTCGCAGGATGGTCCTCCCTGATGGGGACAGCACAGCTGCTCCAGGTACTGTCACTCATGCCTGATTACCTATGTCACCACGCCCTCCGTGTATAAGTTATGTTGATTGTGTTATAATTAGCAGTGCTAACAGCACATAATATCAGTAAGGTCGTTAGATATGTAAATAAGAAATAATGGCCATATCAATGCTGCTGCGCGGCTCTCAGCATACTCAAACTTGGGCCACATTTCTCATCCCCAGTGAGACATGGAACACAGCCAGTCGCCGGATTACTGAGCACAGAGCCAAGAGCACAAGTTGGGGGTGAATTTGTTAATTGGTAGAAAGGGCAAATGTACATGTCGTTTTCCTAAGAAATTGAGGATTGCTAAGCACTACAGCAGACTTTACAAAATAGAGGACTTTGGGGGAAATTATGAAGCAGATTTGGGACAGGGAAAGGCCTGTTCAGCTTTCTTTGCAAATGGCATCTGTTAAAACTTCCTGGCCTTACAGCCCCTGCACTTGCACTAAATGCCCGTGGAGAAAACCATGTCCATTCAGACTCTTCCTAAGGGTAAAGGTCCCTGCATGTTTTACTCAGCGGCTGTGGGTGACCCTTTGCTAGCTGCACTGGAGTTAGACCTGGGTTAGAGGACTCTTTGATGGGTAAACCCAGCTGATAAAATCTCACGCATCCCTGTGAGGGCACTGCCAAGGCCACACACCCAAATGGTCACACATACAAATAGGGCGTGTAGAGTGAGGTCATTGCCCTGTGATAAGTGTGAGTGGAAGTATACGGGAGTAGGAGTTGTATCTGCCTGCAGGAGAAGAGAAAGGGAACATCATGAACAGGAGGGGGAAACAGCAGCCGCTGAGGTGTATTTACCAGAAAAACAAATAAGTCTGAGGAGCTTTTGGCACCTTGTCCATCCCAATCCCAATGCAAGCATGACAGTTTTACACTAGGTGGGAAAGGCTAGAGTTGGCAGCCAGAAAGCCAAGATTCAAGGTGCTGTTCAAGAAGGAAAGCCATAGGGAGGAGCCAAGAATTGGAAAAGTCTCAGATATGATAAAATGTTTAGCCAAACCTTAAAAGAATAATACAAAAAAATAATAAACTAAAAGAATAAAAGAACCAAATAAATGGGAGTTCCAGCAAGGACACACCCGGGAAAGCCTGCTGAGCAGAGGCTGTTCCTGTGGGGTCTGAGAAAAGCACAATGGCAACAGGTCTCCGTGCTCTAGTTGAGCCAATAATCAGTGAAAAGTCAAAGAAGGCATTCGGTAGGAACTAAAAATCCAACATGAGTGAGGGGAGCAGGAGTTGCCTCTATCATGAGCTCAGTTGACTGCTCTCTGATCACTCGCCCCTGGTGATGTGGCCTTAACAGGCCACGGAGGAAGAGGATCATTGTTAAGGATGAGACTTGACAAGATATGGGCTGATGGCAATAGTGGACTAGGGGAAGGGGACAGAGGGAAGAAGGCGAGAGGGTGGGGCTGGGGTAGTTGAGGGAGGGGGCTTCAATCAGGATGTATAATGAATAAATTATGAAGAAAAAATGTTTAAAAATGGAAGGAAGAAAGGGATATAATGAATAATGTTTTCTTTTTAGTTAAATGGAATTATTTTTATTAAAAAATAAAAAAATCCGACAAGAGCAGAAGCCTAGAATGATCTTGAAAAACAAATTACTATTGAAGAAAGTTGGAAATGCTTACTGATATCCTTGGAGACGGAGTAAGATGCCACATCTTACATAGAACAGACATTGGAAGGATGACACACGCAGAGGTTAACCTGAAAGCGAGTTGTGATACTTCAGAAAGTATCAATCTGACTGAAACAGTATCATAGAATTCTGGAAGCTACAGAATAAGCTCATAGTCCCTTAACTGAGGAAGATGATGCTAGAGGACAATTTCAGGAGTGCCAATATTCTAGGAAATCTCCCTAAGTTATTGAATGGCGGTTCAAAAAACCAAGTCCTTAAATCCTTGGAAGAAAATAGGCAAAGGTATACTAAAAGAGAGTTGCTGTGGATCAAAGATTAAACGGCCCGTCAAGTCCTAGCACAACAAATGTAGGTAACATCACAACAAGATGTGGTATCATGGCTGTCAGAACTGGGCATAGGAAAAGCTTCACACTTGCACAGAAGGCCAAAATGTAATCCACACAAAGGCCAAGAATCGGAATACCACTGGGCCTCCAACAACAGCTAGGCATAAAAATTAATGAGCAAATTTTTAAATTAATTTTTATTTTTTTATATTAAACACAATTATTTACTTTGCATCCCAGCTGTAGCCCCCTCCCTCATTCTCTCCCAATCCCACCCTCCCTCCCTCATCTCCTCCCTGCCCCTTTCCAAGTCCACTGATAGGGAAGGTCCTTTTCCCCTTCCATCTGACCCTAGCTTTTTACAATCAAATAATTCTTTTTTTAAATTTTTAAATGTAATTTATTTATATTTATATCAATCA
>CM053764.1:42720383-42774584 GCA_028658305.1 Pachyuromys duprasi
CTTACCCCTTGCAGGCTTTTCTAAGCAGACCAGCTCAGTCCCTGATAGTTCAGTTATATCTCCCTATATAACGCCCAAATTGATATGTTCGGAATCAGCATGTGAACACTGAAAAGGAAATGCAAAATGCATATAAAATTTTCAATGTAATCCCCTTTAAAATGCTTCAGCACCGAACCCCTAATCTCCCAACCACCGCTCACCCCCCAACTTTGATTTCAGCACTGAACGCCCCACCACCCCCAAAGGGGAATTTTCATATGAGTCACCCACCCTCCAATCGGGCAGAACCCCTCATCTGGCAAAAATTTATTTCTATGGCACTTTTGACTGACCTTTGGCAGTGGAGTGGAGGAAAACCTCACTGACAGGCAGGCACAGCACACAGACACCACGTTGCCTGGGGGTGGAGTGGGCACCTTCTTACATCATTATATAATGTGGTACTCCTCGCCACACGGCGTCCAGCGCCCTCCAGTGACGTCATCAGCAGAGCGCCAGGCGCAAGTGCGCATCAGTGTCCCTCCCAACACCGCCCTCACGCCCACCCTCCCAGAACAGCGTGCCGTGGGCGGAGGTGGTTGCCGTCATCCCTGAGAAGCTGTGACACTGAGTGTATATGCTGGCAGGTATCTTGGCGGCCAAACTGCGCTCATTGCTGGCCGGCCGGATCAGACTCCTCTGCGGCCGCATGTGGCCCGCGGGGCCGTAGTTTGAAGACCCCTGGTGTATGGTATGGATGAGTGAATGTTCACCTCTGCTGCCCACTCATGTAGACATGTGGTGGTAGGAGGTCAAAGCCAGCAGATTGTTCTCTGATCACTTTTTTACCTTTTTGTTCTTTTTGTTGTCCTTTGAGGCAGGGGCACCTCATTGTTTCCATTGGCTGGCCACTGAGCGCCCCATGGCCTGTCTACACATCTGCCAGGGCTGGGGTTGCGGATGTGTGCTGCTATGCCCTGCTTTTCATCGGTTCCACACCCAGGTCCCCGTGGATGCACAGCAGTAACTTTTACTCTGAACGAGGCCCCATCTCCAGAGTTCTTTTGTGGGCCACACTTACTGGGCCGGCACTCCCAGGAGAAGGTGTCCTAAGAAAAGGATGTCCTCCCTGGCAACTGTGTAGCCTGAAGCCTTCCGCCATGTTACTTACGTGGCTTACCTTGGTAAAGTGGAAAGTTCTACAACATTGTTGCTCTATCCATCCCTTGGTTCATGCTGTAGCCACATGGAAGCAACGTAGAAATGGAAACGTCAGATACCAAGATGGTTTGTGATGGATACTTAGACACAATGACACAACACACTGCTCATATTCTCTAGCTGTGGCACGTGTGGAGAGAGGGGGCAGCAAAAGCACTTCTGAGAAGTAGCCCTGTGCTGTCCCTGAGGCTAGGGCTTCAGCGTGGGGACCACAGGGCTCCTTTGTACAGCTGCTCTCTGATCTGTGTGATGGTTTCCAACTCATAGATCGCTTATTCCTACTTTCTTCCACTCTCTCAAACTAGGACTTTTTGGAGGAAAACACACACACATGCATATATAAACACAAATATTTGCCTTGGACAAAGTGTCTCTTCTCAGCAATAAGACAGTAGGGTTATGTGTGTGGACTTGGCACCTAGGGAAGATGTACTCAGATGGAAGCGCTGTGTCACAGGGTAACATGAGCTTGACAACAGGCATATGAATGCACCATAGGAAACACCAGGATGCTAGACCCTGTACACTAAGACACAGACATGATACACATAAGATCATGTTCAAGAGGGCATATAGCAAGGAGTATGTACCCTAGGTGGTACGCAACAGACCATGCATAGGATGCCAAGCACACTGGACCCTGTGCAAAAGACCATGTCAAACACACGAAGCTACCTGCAATAAACCAGAAGCCAGAGAGAGTATCGGAACTCCTGAAGTGTTCTAGTTATTAACAGGGAAGTGGAGATGCTTTCTAGGCGGCAATAAGCTCCAGCTGTGGGTGCTCAAATGTCATGTAGTGAGGGATGAAGTATGCTCTGGGAACTCGAACTCAAGACCTCAGATTAAGGCCTGTCACTGAACCTGCCATAGTTCACAGAAAGACCCCTCTTCACTTGACTTCTGGACACAGCTCCTGTAAGGCAGGTACACGCTTGAAGGCCTCACCTCCAGGTATGGCCTTGACCCACAGCCGAGCAGACTCCAGCAGCTGGGCAGTTGTTTGAAGCAGCCTGAGAGGTCATCGCTGGGATGATGAGCTATCTAACTGATGTTCCCCGGCACACATTCCCAGATGAACCCATAACTAACGTGACGTGACAGGAATATCTGTCTCATATTCATCTTGTGTTTGCCAGCTTGTGGTGTCATTCCAGATGGGAAATACAGAAAGCAACATAAAAATATCCTCTTGACAGCAGCCTTTGGAAGTGTTCTGTTAGCCGGGTTACTGATATTCCAGCCTGGCCCAGCATCCTGGGTCTGATGGACCGAGTGATGCTCCTCCCACCTTAGAAAGAAGTGCATGCATCAGGACACTTCATTACAGCAAGTGGCTGCTTGTCATTAATGCTGTCGTGGGTTGTGCGCACAAGCAGAGGGCACCCGTCCGCCCCACGCTTTGTCAGTGGAGGACCACTTCCCTGTTAGAATCCCCATTCATTACAGGGGGCGGATCTCCAGAGCAATAGGCAGAAACGTCCCTGTTATTAACAGGGAAGTGGAGATGCTTAAATTTGATTACCTTGTTTAATGAAGTGGTGCCTTTATTTACAGGGTGACAGGGTGAATCCCATTACGGTCACCATAAATCAGCTTATAAAAATGGACACATGCTTCAATAAAGCGATACATTCAACACTTAAAGATGAAGTAAGGCACTGTTTAAAAAACAAAACAAAACCAAAAACCCACTATTTTGAGATCAGCTCAGGAATTCAGCTTGACGATCAGCTTTCTAAATCCCTCCTGTTTTCCAGCCCAGAGATGCTCAATTTAATTCATGTCTTCCGTGACTGAACTGCAACCTTCAAGCTTGTCCCAAGAACATCCTTGCACCCACAACTCTGCACAGGCAAACCTGCCCCGGTCTCTCTTGTGTAGTAGAGGCAGGGTCTCACTGCTGTAGTCAACACCCCTGCAGGTCAGCTGGGCCAACAGCTACTCTGGTGTCAGGTTCTTCCTGTGTTGCTTGTTTGTGTCTGTTGCACAGAACATGATGCGTGCCGCTGTTAGTCCCTGGGAAATACTCAGTTTCACGAGGAGTAAAACCTAATCCATAGCCACGTTCACCTTGCCAATCAAGAGAAGGCTGGGGGTCTGAAGTAAAAGTCACAGGTCAGACAACAGGCAGGGTAAAGCTACGTCTTGAAGGTCACATCTCGTGTGATGACGTCTGTAGTAGTTTGAAAAAGAATGGCCCCCACAGGCTCGTGTGTTTGACTGCTTTCTACCCAGTATGTGGAACTGTACGGGAAGGATTAGGAGGTGTGGCCATGTTCAGGAGGTGTGTCACTGGGAGGGAGTTTTTGAAGGGGACTCACACCATGCCCAGTGTGTTCTCTCTGCCTCCTGCTGGCAGATAAAGACACAAGCTCTCAGCTGTTCCTGCTGCTCCGCCTTTGTTCTGCCATCGTGAACCCTAAACCTCTGAAACCAGAAGCCAAATTAAATTGTTTTCTTTGTTTATAAGCTCATGGTGCTTTTTCAGAGCAATAGAAAGGAAACTAATACAAATTCTTTTCTATTTCCCATTTAGTCTGGCCTGCCCAAAGCTATAGCTATGATGACATGGAAAGAGATGGAGTCCACGTCCCTGCCTCAAGTATAGGCACACACCTAGCAGCTGGGTCCCTGCCTCAGATATGGGCACACCTATGGTCACCAAACCTGTGGTCTCTGAGCACTGCTGTTCTACGAGTGCATCAGGGTGTGCTGCTTGCAAAGTTTACTCACCCCAAGTGGGCTGGACTTGCGTTAACCAGATGCTGTACAAATGGATCAAATGGATTCAGTTTGGGCCTAGAAGCTTTCGTTTCTACAACACAACTCTATTATTTACTAAATGTACGACCTGCTTTTTTTTTTTCTTCTACTGCACTTTCCAAGATCAGCATGAAACTTAAATGAGCAACAAGGAAGCTATGAATCGCTGATACAGTTGGTCACATAGAAGGCAGTTTCAGTGGTCAGCCCTGAAACCATATACATGCAAGCAACAAAAACGGACTCAGCTTGTCGTATTGAGATATGTGTGCATGCATATTCAGACATACACGGAACAGTAACAGTCACATAAGAAAAGGCTATGAATCTGAGATGAGGAGGCAAGGATGGTGTGGAGGGAGGGACCAGAGAAAGGAAGGTCAGGTAGAAAATGATGTGTGTTTCAGTTAAAAGTTTACTTTGAAAGGTAGCTTCGCCCCTCCCCCTTCTTCCTTCTTCTGACCGTCTCACCTTTCCTCCATCTCTCCCTCCTTCCTACTCTTCTTCTCTCCTGTTTGAATCTACACAGCATTTTTTTCCACCAACACACACACACACACCAGGATACTGGGCTTGTGACTAGCACCCACAGCATCCTGAAAACCCTTCTTTGTGAATCCCAAGTAAGTTAAGAGCTATTTTAGCAAGACTGGAGTTTTGGATTTCTTTCAAGTTTAAGTCTCCAGGAAGACAGTGAAGGAGCCCTTTCTCCTCAGAATAAACAGTAAATACTAGTGTTTTCATTCTGCATTTCTGGATTTTTTTTTCTGGCAAACAGAGATCACAAACCTCAAGTCCCCCGGGCCTGGGTAAAAAGGGACATGGGAGGTGTAGATGGGGCCCAGGCACTGTGGGGATTGCTAACTAGCACTCAGATCTACACCTGAAGTGTAGAGCAATGAGAGGATTTGGGTAGAGCAAGCCTCTTAGAAGTGTGGGAGTGAGGGGTATCAGTGAATTGGAAACTGACTCCTCAAAACTGCATCAAAGAAGGGCTGAGAATGCAGCTCAGCAGCAGAGCTCTGGCCTCATGCACCCCTGACTCAGCGTTAAGTAATGGTGGTGATGATGTTTTTTAAAAATAAAACATGACTAGCTTAAGCTCATTTCAGACTCTGAAGTCCCTGGGGCAATTGCTGGGGAAAGATCAGCCTCTTCTGGGGTGCTCCCTGCTGCACACTCTGCTGCACAGTGCCAGCAGGGTTCTATTCCCGTGGGGGAACTGCTGCAGACACACCTTTCTGTAGGACACAAAGCCTGCAGGGAGGGTTTCAATCTCTTCAGTATAAGCATGCACTAGGCCTAAGAAAGAGTTCCCCAAATAAGGAAGTGTGTTCCTCAGTCTTGCACCTACAAGAACGAAGTTCACTTTCTCAGGGGCTATGTTCGAGCAGCCAGAAACACAGTGCTCCAAGGGAAAGGCATGTAGCGGCTGCCTTTCTCCCAAGCTGCCCTGGGGCTGGCCTTGTACACCTCTGAGGGACAACTCTGCAGCCCTTTTTTGGTTGGTGGGGTGGATGCATCCTGAGCCGGGTGGGCAGGACAAAAGGAGTCAGAGCTGGGCACCCCATCTGCAAGCTGCGCCATGAGTGACAGGTGAATCCTGACACCACATTGGCTGCCAATATGTTAGGAGACTGTGGTAGCAACCTCTCCTCTCCAGGGAGCCCCGCCACTTCACTCTTCTGCATCAGACATGAAAGAAATAATTTCAGGTGCCAGAAAAGGATCTCAGATAAAAGAAAACATCGCAGCTTTCATGGCATTGGGTTTGCCCTGAAGCAGCAGCTTTGATATATATTTTAAACATCTTTCTTTATGTTTACAATTAATCCATGATTGTCTACAAACACTCTTCTGGCCTTTAGGGAACTCACAGGAAAGAACAAGGGTCTTTCTTTCTGGAGCATTCTTTTAAAGAAACACACTGAATATAATTTGTAATGGCATTTGCATAGTCTTCCCATTTCCAAAGAACTTTCCCACACACAGCCTAATTTTAGTTCACTTAATCTCACCACAGACACGAAAGGTGAGGACGTCAGGACGCTGCTCTTTCTCTCCTCTTGTGAATGACACTGCTCCATTCAAAGGGGAAGCTGAACACACAATTAGTCACTGAAATTTTAGTACCAGCTTTTGGAGAAGAATTCTCAAGCCACCCCCGCCTGTTAGCTGAGGCCCGGAAAGAAATGTGGGGAAGTAAAAACACCAGAAAATTTTTGGAGGGGTGGGATGCTGCCCATGGTCACCCACAGAAGACATTAGAACGTGTGTCTTGGGGATCTATCTCCCTTCTCCAGTGTTGCAGTATTTTTTGGAAGCCGCTCTGAGCATTTTAAACCATTTTAAGTAGGAACAAATTTATGCAAAAATAAACGTCACTGCTTTTCAACCTCTCATGCCATTCAGTTTAAGATGCAAACTATTTCACGGAAGGTAAGCTTATAAAGTTGTTACATATTGCCACCCCTTTCTGTGGCAGCAAGTGTTGTCAACCTGACAGAAACTAGGATCATGAAGAAGACTGGCTTCTGGCTTCTGAGGGACATTGTCTTGAGGAGACAGGTCCACTATGGGCGACACCACTCCCTAGCTGGGATTCTGGACTAGTAAATGGAGGAAGGGAGATAAGCTGTGCTGGCATGCATCCACCATTCCCTTCTTCCGTTGTCGATGCCTTGTGACCGGCTGCTTCTGCTTCTGACCCTTGACTTCCCCACCATATGCACTGTACTAATGAACTATATGCCAAAAAAAAAAGGCCTTCCTCCTTCAGGTTGTCTGTCAGAGGTTTTTAAATAATAACAGCGAAAGGAAAGTATACAGTGACACCTGTCCTTAATTTGCACTTACGCTTTCATTCCCTTGCCCTTAGTCTTTAAAACTCAAAGGTTTCACGTCGTGGTGTCAAAGAAATCTGCATCTCAGCTTCTGAGCCCCTATGTCTCACACACATCCTGATGTCTATCCTTGCTCACTCACACTGCTCAGAGCCATAGCTTCACTAATCTTAAGATGGGGAGTAGAAGATGTCTTGCTCCCATGGATTTGGGAGGCTGGCATCTCTCCCTTCTATCTGCTATAGCAGCACCATGTAGAATAGTTTTGTTCCTACACTTCTCACTGGCTTACTTAGTGGTCTTTCCCAGAAGAGGCAGCTAGACTAGGAAGACAAGTAGAGATGGCTACTTGTAGGAGCATTTCTGACTGCACTGAGCAGCGCATCCAACAGGAGCAAAGTCCTCATATCTAGGGAAAGCAGGCGAAGCCCCAAATTAGCTGACTCTAGCATGTCTCTCTCTGAACGTGATTACTCCCAACTGGAAAAGGGCATGTAACTATTCAAAACTCTGTGATTATGTTTTTATTAGTATTGCATCTAAGGTGAACTGGGTAGGAAACTGTTTCTGACAAATATAACTCCTACACCCTTCCTTTGTATCTTTCCCTTGGTTTCTATGCTTTCTCCTGGTAATCCCCTGCAATTATTTAATTGGATGTTCCAAATGCAGAGCTCTCCTCTCAACTCAGCTGTCTCCCTGAAGAAGTTTGGATTGTCCCCACTCCCCATGTCCCTAAGCTGCCCATTAGCTGCTAGGCTTGTCTGAAGACTGCAACAAATAGAGCAGCAGTGAGTTGCCGCATGGTGTGAGTTAGAAAATGAATTTTGGCCTCTGCCTACCCAGAACGGCATCTATGGTTTCCAAGGATTCCCTTGAATAATGCAGTAAGTTCTGCCTACATGCTCTCCTCTGCTCCTCCCAAGATTCACTGCGGTGACACCAAATTTCCAGAAGGCCCAGGGTTTCTACAGACTGAGTAGAGCTAGGTATTGACACATACAAGATGATAGTGGCCAATGTGGTGGCACAAGCTTGGGGCTTCACCTGATGGCCAGGAGCCACTCTCCTTGGAGGACAGGTGCTTTTCCCCGAGCCTGAGTCCAATAAGGGCTGATTTCCATCTCAGTGCCATCTTGTTCCTCTGCCCGAAGACCATGCTTACAGGGCTGGCTCCATCTCTTCTCTGTCTAGTGTGGCCACACTGACCCCTTTGCCCTGCCCACTCTCAGCTCCCTGTCTCCTCCTGAGACTCTATTCCCTTTTTTATGCTCAGAAAGATCCATAGGCTCTTGTAAGTACCTTAGGGAGTGCCAGAGTGGAGGCACACAACCTTATTTGTGGTGCTTGTAAGGTTGGAACAGGATGGTCATGAGTTTGGAGCTAGCCTGAACTAAAGACTCTGCAGTGAGAAAAACTTGGAAAATTATCAAATGATAATATTATAAAACCTGCTCTGTCTGACGGAGCTACCCTGATGGTATAGAACTGTCTGTTAGGGGACTATGATGGTTATTTTTCATTGTCAACTTGACAAGACCAGAACTAAGAGACATGATTCAGAGTGGGTCTGCGGAGGCATTTACAAGAAGTGGTCACTGAGGGAGAAAAGCTCCTTCAGAGTGGGTGGGGCCTTCTCAAGGGTGGCCCAGTGATGAAGAAGCATGAGGAGAGAGCGGTGCTTTGTGCTTGGCTGTCTTCCGTTCTAGTTGCTGGGTGCATCTGCCCTGTTCTTGCTTCTACTGCTGCCTCAAAGCCTCTCTGGTGATGCTGTCAGCCATTACAGGGATGACCAATCCCTACAGGCTACAAGCCTTTATAGGAGATCCTCTCTTAATTGATTCAGTTCTTCTAAAATATCCAGCCTAATACAGAAACAAACGCTGAATATTATGCTTATGGGGAAGCAGTTTCTCTTTGCTTCCCTTTCTCCATTTCCAAACTGGGAGACAGCAGTAGTCATGGTGTTGTGGTGCCTGCGTGTGGCTCAGAATCTCCACAATGGTCCCAGAGTGCTGTGCCTGTGCTTTAGATATTTGGGCAGAGGTTTTCATACATAAAACCTTCTGGAAGTGCTGTGCAGAGAGCTGAGCAGGTATTAGTGCCAGCGGAGCTCCCAAGGCAGGAATTTACAGACTGAGTGGGTTTCATAGTTCAATTCCGAATTCTAGAAAGGAAATACACTATATATGAGGAAACAGTCCAGCTTCTGAACAAACCGCCCTTCGTGGTTTTAGATTTTTGCCTCTCTATGTCATTCTCTCCTCAGGTTGATTAATATGGCAAAAATCCAGCTCTGCACAGGCCATTGCTTTTATTTAATTAAAAGGAAAAGAAGCCGTAAAGTGAGAGTGAGCCTCCCTCGCTTTGTTTTCCTTGCTTACCCCTTCTGGAAACTTCCTCTGGCCAAGACCCACTTGGGAAATTTCCACTCTAGGAACGTTTTATGAAGTTGCAGGAGACAAATGAGGTGATTTGAATAAGTGACGGTTGGACTGGCTGCTTTGAAGAGCACAGCACAGACCCTACGTAATAGGTACTGTGACCCATAGTGCTGCAGAGCTTCCCTACCGGGGACCCTGTGAAACACGTGCAGATCCTCAATCAAGGGGTTGTTCTAGAACAGCAGTCTGTCGAGGACCATGCAGCTGACCACAGACACGGACACTGAAGTTACAATCTGACTTGTTCATACAGGGACGCCAGACTCCATCCGCTAGGGGTGGAAAGGGAACAGCGTGTTGGGAGAGAAGAGAGTGGCACTGGTGTGCAGCCTGCACAGTTAGACTCAGTACTTCAGAGACCTTCGTTAGACATGAGTACAAAACATAGAACTGACTTTCAAGGTGGAAAATATGACCGTTCATTCGCTCTTGCAAATTTGGCCACCCTAGTCAGTGTATCAACAAAGGACCTTCACTCTGACACTATTTTCACTCTGTCCTTCATTTGTGCCTGCCCTGCTGGGCCATGCCACACTTAACTCTTTCAGGGAGATAGTCTCTGAAGAGGCAGAGAAGTCTCACCTGTGTTGGGATTGCTCTCTTGCCCTGACCAGAGCCCCCATCTCTTCCTAATTTCTTCCCGGTGCTCAGCTGCCCAGGATTGGATTGGTGGCCTGGAGCCCACATGAGCGCTGTGCTAGCCTCTCTTTCTACTAGCCTGCAAACACACAGTTCCTCATTCCCAGAAACTAGGGCAAGACAGAGTCAGGGGGAGCCTAACCTGTGGTTTCCATGGTAACCACAGAAGGCACTGTTGTAAGTCATCTTCAGCACCCCTGCTGGCTCCCCATCAGAACCTTCAGGTGGCCAAAGCACAGGATACAGATAGGACAGTTGTATGATCACCAAGGACAGCTTGCTGGGAGATGGGGGTGTGAGAGCCTCCTGAAGCCATCTGAGGACCCTGGAGGTAGGTGAGGCTTGAACCTCAGTGGGGCCCTTGGGTTAGTGTGTGGGACCGAGTCACTTGAATGTTCTTTGGTGCTCTGTCCAATCTGCTTAAGAATCACAACGAAAATGCACCCTACTGGACCAAGCTCAGGTAAGAGGTTGGTCAGATGCTGTGTGCTTGGGGCTTTCTTTGGATTCTTCATTCTTCTGTTCTGGAAAGGACTGCTGTCACCCAGGAGACATAGCTCCTGCCTCACAGCGTCACTCCAGACTGAAGGCATTAGTGGCTCACACAGCAGACAGCCACAGCAAGCCTGGGAAAGGCTTGGCAATATTTTGTGATGTCTGCACCTCCGTACCTAGGCTGTCTGTCCCTCTTCTTCCCCTGGTCCTCATCACCTTTCTGTTTAGATGGATGCTTCCTTCACTCTCTCATCTCCTTCTCTCGCCCCTCCTCCACTTCCTCCATTTGTTGTATCAGCATGCCTTCCATCCAGTTTTATGATACCATCTTCCAACAAAGCAAACAGCCATACTTTTAAAGATGAGCTGATTTATGAAGGGACATAAAAACAACGCAAAGATAATAACAAACAGATTGGAGGGGCCATGGCGGTATTGAG
Organism: Pachyuromys duprasi; assembly: GCA_028658305.1. Taxonomy (NCBI): domain Eukaryota; kingdom Metazoa; phylum Chordata; class Mammalia; order Rodentia; family Muridae; genus Pachyuromys; species Pachyuromys duprasi. The sequence continues at coordinate 42,731,214 of CM053764.1, forward strand.
CAAAGCCCTCGCAGGGCCTCGGCGGTTCCATGTGGATTATGTCCCACACTCTGGGACACGTCCCCTCACAAATGCTGGTGTCTCTGTCCTTTCTTCTGCCTCTCTCATTGCTTTCTGTTTTCTTTTCTAAACAAAAACAGACAGAAAATAAGCCGCAAGACCGCGCTTCAGCGTATGTATTGACGTTTGAGTGAGGGACAAATCCCTGTGCCTTGTCTGAACGCCGAAGCCATCACGGGTTTATTATTCCGAGCAGCACTCGCTCACATGTGGGCCTGTGAACAGAGAGTGATGCTGGCGAACTGTCCCGGGGGCTTTTCTACTGTGTGTGAGTGGTATCCATCTGTCAGCTGTCAATGCCAGTGAGAGATATACAGGGCTGTCACTTCTCGTCAGCCAGCATTTGCGAAGCCCCGTGCAGCTGCTCCGCAGCACACAGTGTCCTCATTGAAGGCCAGCGAGGAGCCTCAGAGCTGGAGTGAAAGAGAGAAAAGAGGCAGGTAGGCTGCTGCAGGGTAGGAGCAGCCACTTGTCAAAGACAGGAGTCCAGGCTACATTGCTGCCCACCCCCACCCCAAAGAAAGGAGTTAAAAAAAAATCCTGCTCTCTGTTTCCAGAAAACCCTGCGCAGGTTGTAGGGCCTGTGAAATCCATAACGGCAAAGGAAATTTATATGCCCGTGAATGAATGTATCCAGGGTAGAGACGGTGATACACATTTTTTAAATCAACATGGTCTAAAAGGGGCATATGTTTTTATGTTCTCCCTATATAAATTATGTTACTACAGAGACTATGCATATGCAGAGTAGTTGGTTTAATGGAGCATATGCTTAATATGTTTTAAAAAATGAGCATCATGGACCCAGACATGTCCACCCTGTAGTAATGCACATGTTAAAAACTGGGTTAATTTTGATATGGAAACACTCAATTCATCACCGCCATGGTGTGTCATTGGACAGTCCAGTGTGTTTATTTATAGAGTGATTTTTCACTTAATTGAATTATTTTAAGCCAACTGAGGTCCTGGTCCAGTGGTCTTTCTGTGGGTTCACCGCTCAACACCTGTGTGAGCTAAACTGCGCAGTCCTTAACCGGTCCGCAGGCACACAGCAGGGATGTCATCCTTCCTCCTATTTGATTTTTATTGTATTTGTCTTTTTTGCATATTTTTTTGCATTTTTCTCTCACTTTGACATGGTGCTGGTAAAGAAACAAAGCTGGAAGTTTGGGCGCTTTAAGCTTCCACGCATACTATGTTCAAGTGAAAGGCTAAGGATTTCCCAGAAGGTTAAAGTAAGATTTTAGTACTATTATTCACTAAAATAGAGAATTGGTAGAGAATTAATCTTGGAACTTGGCTTTTTAAGATCCCGCTGGTGACACTGTGAGGTCAGAGGGAGGCTGTAGCAAGCAGGATGAATCCTGCCCTGCTCACTGGTCAGCTGTCTTGAGGAGACGGCCTCAGTGCCAAGCTGGTAGTCCCATGATGCAATGGGGCATGCCTCATGTCTTCTTTAGGAAGGATGTGGAGCAGTGTAGCTAAGGACACAGAGCACACTTCACACTCCAGGTCACAGAATGAGTGTGTGCTCACATTCTCATGTCCCCAGAGGCAAGAGTCAGGTGATGCCCACAGAGCCACAGAAAAGTTGGGCAGAACCTGGATTTAAGGGATGCTCAGGACCATGAAGAGAAAGGACCAGTATAGCTCTCAGTCAAAACAGTCAAAAGCAATCAACACCCAACACAACTGCTTCTGGGGAAAGCTAGCCACTCCAGACTAGAACTGCAGACAAATGCTAGGTCTAGGAAAACCAGGGATTTCCCTTAGGATGAAAGAAGAGAAGAGAACATTTGAAGTTCGAATTTGTTTTCTATGGCCAGTGTAAATGTTACCCTGGACAAAAAATGCCCACATGCATTGTAAGGCGTCCTGAAGGGCAGGAGTCCTGGAGCCCAGCTCCAGCCTTGAAGACAATGGTCTGCAAGCAAGCTTCACCGCCAGCAGCCAGAGCTTCACCTCTCTCTCTTCCCCCTCCCTCACTGCCCTTCCACTCCTCCTTCCCTTTCTGCTGCCATACCTCTTCCTTTCTCTGCTTCCACTGTTTCATACCTGACTTTGACCTGACCGTTGACCTGGCTTCCTCACTTAAACATTAGATGATGCCAACTGCCAACGCACACGGTCCAGAATACTCTTCCCATCTCAAGGACCCCAGCGCATCTGCAAAGTCCGCTTTGTACAGGTGAAGTGACACATTTGGTCACTGGGTAGACAGGGAGCCAGCATTGACCAGCGTATTGTAGTATAAAGACTTCAGAATAACAGTGAGGAGGACAAATGGCAGACACTGCCAGGGAAAGCCTGGCTGGGAAGAGAGGTGGACAGGCAATGCTTAGGGCATGGGTCCATGTCACAGGAAGGGCTGAATTCCAGACATCCAGCAGGAAGATTCGGGTGTGTCCATTCAGCCTGAGGGATGCCGTCATGGACAACAGTACATGAATAGAGCAGGAAGGTCCAGGAGCTTCATGCTCATAGTTGACAAGGCCACACACACCTTGAGTAGCTCAGCCACCTTGAGTAGCATTGACCCCTTCCAGATTAGCATTTGTCCCTCAGTCTCATGTAGACTTGGTCCACAGAAGAACTTAACTCATGACTGTGTGAATGCCCACTATTCCTTGTGGTCACCGAGGAAGACAAGGCTAGAAATTTCCAGATGTAGAAGGTTCTGGAGCAAACAGCACTGGGGGCGAGCAGGGTCACCACACTTGGTTCTCACTTGCGGCAGTGGCATGATTATAATGAGAGAGATTCCATCACACATTCTGACCTGTGAGTACTTGGATTGTTAATTTCATTGGCTTTTTCAGACTCAAATGAGTTAGGACAGGAAACTGACAGCGGCAAAATAAGGGAAACAGGAAGGCCACCCACCTACCCTAAGTTGTCAGTGAGTGCAGCTGGGCAGAGCAGTAAACAGGTGGCCGCAGGGCTCACAGCCCAGGTTACAGCTGTACATGGATCTCAGGCTCCACAGGAGTAAATCTTGCCCACCAATCCCACAGAGGATGGACAGCCAGTGGCCTCCGATCAGCCAAGGGAAACTGACAGGGTTACAACAGATGGCCATGTAAAGCTTCTTCTTTGCTGGGGGGCAGGACAGAAATGGGCTTCCGTGAAGTGGGGGTTGATTCCAGTTACTGTGATTAAGAGCTACGGAGTCACAAGGATCTTTATAAACTTAGATATTCTCAAAGACTGAAAGGGACAAGCCTGGGTAGATTGAATGGAGAGAAGCCCGTTTTCTTCAAGATGCTAAAGAGAGTGCTCCATGGCCAGAGTGGTAAGAATTAGGGCTTCTCTCTCAGTGTATGCAAGTCACTAGATTACATAGAGTTTCGGTGACTTGCTGCTCTTGACAGCATTTCTCTCTCCCCTTTCTTTCCTTTCCCTGCATCTCTTTCTTTCTTCTTTCCTTCTCTTGGTCTTCTCACTACCCTTCATCTAGCTATTTCATGGAACCACAACATGTGCCATTGAAATCACATTTTCTGCTTGTGTCTTTGTGCAACCCCGGATTCTACATCCAACCTAAGGGGCAGGGTGGAGGCAGTGCATGGCAAGAGGCAGGGGTCCATCCAGCTCCTCATCAGGGAGAGTCCACTGCTAGAAAAATCAGTCCAGTGTTTTGAGTTTACGATGGACTGTGGACCTAGTGGTGTCTAGACTGACCGCATTTGGACAGGGGCGTAATGTTGTAGGGAAAATATAAAGTCTCTATTATCTCTGACTTGCAGTAAGCCCCAGAAGATTGCTAATCAGTAAGGTCTACCTTACTGGCTACTGTTCCAACCTGAAGACACGAAGCAGAGCTCGGTCTGCAAGCTTCAAAGCTCCAGCAGCAGACAGGTGTGAACTAGGATGACATACAAGCCTGGGAAAGAAGGGGAAGGCAACAAAGTGAGTATGGTGTATTGACATTTTTATTAGTAAAATAGAACTAAAGGAACAAAATTGACAGGAATAAAATTTTCCAAGCGGCGGTGGCACAGTTACAGCCTGCAGTTCTTGTCACCCACCAGGAGGCCATTAGGGAGCAGGCCTCATGATCGCACATCAAAGAAAACAAACACAAAAAACACCTTGTCAGGATACATTCCTTTCTGCTCCACATCCCAAGTACCTACCAATTTTCTCCCCAGGAGAGGTAATAGAAAGCATGCATTAGAATAACAATAATAATAATTCTTGTGCTTATAAATATTGTCAGTCCTTTCCAAATTTCAAATGCCCAGTGAGTCCAGAGGAGCTATACCTGGAGGACCAGCAGTCCTGTGCATACTGGGGCCTTCCAATCTCCACAGCACTTACGCCTCTGCACTGAACTGTGACAGGGTAACAAAGATCTACCAGCTTATTCTGGCCTTTACTCTAGCCTGAGTCTGGATTTCCCCATTGGTGCTCACCTGTGTGTCCACCCATCATGGTGCATAGAGTGTGTCTCTGGGTGTGGGTGTGGATGAGGATGGTGTAAGTTTTGTTATAGCCTGGACTCCCGTGTTGACTAACGCCTGTGCGTGAGAGAAGCGTGTGTGATCTGGGAAGCAGGAGCAACTGATGGAGGTGGCATAGAGAGGGAGGCTGAACAAAGGGTTGAGACAGAGTCACTGGGCCTGTGCCACCAGGAGTAGAGGCAGGTCAGGGCCAACCCTGGCTACAAAGCAAGAATCGAGTGTGTTTCCCGAGGGTCCCAGCAGCCTGTCTGCAACCAGGAAGCTGTTAGGCAACAGGATGTTCATTCTGGGGTGCTGTGCAAACATGTAGATCTAGGAGAGTCAGCAAGTTCCAACTCCTTTTTTTTTTTTTAAAATATTAGTTACAGTTTATTAACTTTGTATCCCAGCTGTAGCCCGGTTCTTCATTTCCTCCCAACCCCACCCTACCTTTCACCCTCCCTCATCTCCTCCCTGCCCCTCTCTAAGTCCACTGATTGGGAAGGTCCTCCTCCCCTTCATCTGACACTAGCTTATCAGGTATCTTCAGGGCTGGCTGCAATGTCCTCTTCTGTGGCCTGGCAAGGCTGCTCCTTCCTCCAGGAGGGTGGGAGAAGTCAAAGAGCCAGCCATTGATTTCATGTCAGAAACAGTCCCTATTGGATACTGAGCTGCCATGGGCTACATCTGAGCAGGGGTTCTAGGTTATATGCATGGTCCTTGGTTGGAGAAACAGTCTCAGAAAAGACCCCTGTGCCCAGATATATTTGGTCCTTGTGGAGCTCCTGTCCTCTCCAGGTCATACTAACTCCCCCTTCTTTCGAAAAGAAAATCATGAAATTTTCAGGCAAATGGTGGGATCTAGAAAAGGTCATCCTGAGTGAGTTATCCCAGAAGCAGAAAGACACACATGGTATATACTTACTTATAAGTAGGTACTACACCTATAACATAAAATAAACATACTAAAATCTGTACACCTAAAGAAGCTAAACAAGAAAGAGGGCCTGGGGTAAGATGATCAATCCTCACTTAGAAAGACAAATGGGATGGACATTGGAAGCAGGAAAAACAAGTAAAAGGACAGGAATCTATCACAGAGGGCCTCTGAAAGACTCTACCCAGCAGAGTATTAAAGTTATGTATAAAAAAGCATTGATTTTGCTTAGAGTATTTAAAGAAAATATGCAACTCAAAAACATATACAGGTTTCAATATATATTTATGTATTATACATACATTTCTATTGAATATATATACAAATACATATATTATTGAAATACATGTAAATTTAATATATACAAATATTAATATATATACATAGATATATATGAAGAATTAGTATAAGGAGTTTCAAAATCAGTAAAAATACAGAATTCTTGAATAGCACTATTGATCAACCTACAAAACCTAAAGGTTACAGTACACTTTACCTCCAAAAAGCAAAAAAAAAAAAAAAACCATTATTTTAAATTGCAAACAGAATATTTTTAAAATAGAAGATATTCTAATTTAAAATTCTTAACAAATCTACTATAATTCAATCTACACTAAATACAGTGCTATCCAAATTTGAAAACCATAGAAATATTGTGAAAATATTTGTAAAAAAATCCACAAACATTTGTAAACTAAATAACATGTAGCTCTAGGAATACACGAAAATGAAAAAGGCAAAGTTGCTAAAACTGAACATTTTAAAAAATAGGTGGATATAAATGCCATGTCTCTAACAAGGTCAGTGATAATCACTCAGTCCAAACAGCTCTCCTGTCACGCCTTCACATGAGCAATCTTTACTCTTCTTTTAAGAGTCTAGCTATATCTGACAGTTCACGTCCATTTTGGCTGTTCACTTATTCTTTGAGTGTCTCTTGTCTTCTATTTAGGATGGTGTAAGGAAGCCCTGTCTGTTCTGTGTCCCATAATAGTTCCTGATGTTAGGGAGTGTTAAACAATTATTCGCTGAATGAATGAATGAATGAATGAATGAATGAATGAATGAATCCAAAGACCTTTGAGCAGAAAAAAGCCCTGGAGACAGGGGTAGACAGGAAGAGGAAAAGGGTGAGTAGGAATTTGATGATCGTGAATACAGAAGCTGGTGGAAAATAGGTCCCCTTGACTGATGCTTGACAGACAGACCCCAGGCCATGTCTAAACATGTCACAGTGGGTGATGGCGTTCTGGCAAACAGAACATGGGCACCAGTCTTCTCAAACATACCCACGCTGACTGCAGCGCCACTGAGAACCGCAAAGCGAAGGGTCTCTGTGAGACTAATCTCCTATAGAAAGAACCTCTTCTTGCATTTCCTTTTACAATTTTATTACAGTTTATGCACTTATTCTGTGTGTGTCTGTGGGTGCACATGTGCATCAGTGGGCATGTGTGAGCCACAGTGTATGTTTGGAAGTTAGAGGACAACCTGCAGGAGTCAGTTTTCCTATTCCACCTTGTGATTTCTGGGGACTGAACCATCATGTTTGGTGCCAATCACCACTATCTGCTGAACCATCTCAGCCCCTCTTCATGTGTTTTGCTCTGCACTGGCATCTGCCTTTTCATTTCCTCCATAAAGCGATGATTTATTGATTGTAACACCCACAGCTTGGAAATCTCTACCTGTATGACATGCAGGTAATGTGTCGATAAACACACACATGAGTAAAACTAATATATTGCAAACTACATTGAGTAAATCTCCTGAGAACTTAGACAAATCTCATAAAGAAGCAGAAGTTAAAATGAGAACTGAGATTTATATACTTAAGTTATCTTCTACCCTGATGAGATGTAAGCAGAAATGACCCACTGGCTCTTCACCATGCCCTCCATCACATTCTGAAAACAGTGAGATGCTTTTCTTAAGGCCAACTATGCCACATCCAACTTTTCCAACCAAACAGATACTTAAAGTCCTTTACTGGGGTATAGCTAAGTGAGTCTTTCTGATCCTCTCCGCTATGTACCTTCCCCAAAGCCCAGTTTCCATGGCTGTTGGTCCTCCTCCCAAGGGTCCAGCCCACGGAGGAGGACAGGGGTTCCAGGCTGAGAGGGTGAGAGGCTTGGAGTCACTACACAGACACCAGGCGAATGCATTCTGAGGGTGAGCAGATGCAGACTTGTTCGTTCTGGAAGAGAGAGATCAAGTTATATAGCTTTGGAAGACCAATCAGGCTCCTCCACAGCATCTCCAAGCCTGCCATTGGTTGTTGGGCCCTGGGCAGACTCTTTCCTTCTTGCTACCACCATGTCCAGGAATGCAGTCTCACAGATTTTAATAAAACTAGCAAAGTTTACAGTCAGATAAGAGTACAGTTACACGGATAAATATGTTCTCATTCAAAAATTTAGTACCTTGCTTCCTCATCAATCCATTCTATCTTATTCAATATGAAGATTTCTCATATCTGTTTCTCACACTCTTGCCGGCTCTTCCACCGATATCCTCACGAAAGGCACGGTTCACTGACTGCGTGAGTATTAGAGCCAGGCACTGAATGGGACCTAATTAGGTGTTTGCTGATTTTACATTTTACAAAACCCTATAAATAGTATTATTAGCTTTACTATAAGGCCTGCAGAAACCTGAGCTCAGAGAAAGGCAGGGGGTGGGGAGGAATCCCAAACTTCCTGATCCAGGAGTCTTCCTCTTAGACATGTTACCACCACTCTTTAACATTTGACTTCGGTTCTGTGTAAACTGATAATTGGTAAAAGAGTTCACAGCTAAAGATGAAGTGACCACAGAGACACAGGAAAGGAGAGACAGAAAAAGGCAGCGTGCATCCAGACAGAAGTGCTGACAAGCCAGGCTGGGAGGAAACTTCTAAAGAAACTTTAACTAATTGCCACAGAGAGAAAGCAACGGGGGTCACAGTGAAATCTGCCTCTGACGAAAATATAGACAAAGCAGTCCAAAAGTGGACTACACAGAGTGTGGGAGGCCTTATGTTTTAAAACATCTATCTATCTATCTATCTATCTGTCTGTCTGTCTGTCTGTCTGTCTGTCTGTCTGTCTGTCTGTCTGTCTGTCTATTTGTCTATCTATCTTTCTCTCTCTGTGTGTGTGTGTGTACATGTGTCTGTGTGTGCTTGCACATGTGACTCATAGCTCACATATAGGTCAGAGGACAGTTTGTAGGCTCCAGTTTTCTCCTTGCGTCAGGTAGGTCCTGGGGATCAGGTCATCAAGCTTGGCATCGAGGGGCTTTATCCGCAACTGACATCTTTTAAGGCAGTGACGCTGGCTGGCATGGACCCCTGCCACTCCTCTTCTGTCTTCTCTGCCAGTTCCCTTTGCATTCTTGTCCAGAGCTTGTTTTCTCACAAATTAGAAATACTTCATGTCTTTTTTTGTGGAAACTGACATTATTGGAATAGAGTTATCTTTGCTGGGTGTGAGAGAACTTGAAAGTCTGCTTTCCCGTGAAGGGGTCATGTGATTTGAGTTGCACTTTTCACAATGCTAAGAGCACCTGCCCTTTGAAACATCAGAATGCAGCTCCACAGGTGTATAGCCAGGGAAGGGTGAGCTGCAGCTCAGTGCCCACTCACTCCACAGGGAGGACAGTGACACAGGGACCTTCTGCTCCCTCTGTGCTGCCTCTTGTCCTGGTTCTGAGGTCTCTTCTCCTTGGCTTCCTTGACTGTGATGTTCCTCAAAGCAACCTGGGCTTTCATCTATTCAAACCCCTGCTACCCATCCACACTTGCTTCTGGTTCTTTTCAGTCCCCGTAAGCATTTCCTGACCTCACAGACTGACTATAAACTAATAAGATGGTTCGGTTGCTCAACTGAATTCACAGAACGCACATTTGCATCTCAGCAGGTCTATTCAAAACTCACCTCAATGTCAGCCTTGCCTTGAAGGTGACCAACAAACAGACCTACTGTCCTCCATCATAAGAGAAGAAGCAGGACATACTCTCTCACAGGGCACTACCCATCCTGGCATCCTATAGCTACCCCAGGGCCTGTCAGAGAGACATTCCATTGCCTTGAAATGGTGCTGTGAGAAGGGCAGTGTCCTGAGTTGCATGCTGGAAGCAGCAATCCCAGTGTGTGTATCACGTCACCCATGTGGCTCTGTGCATCCTCACAGGCTAATTTCTGGCTTTCCCTAAACTATCTCATGGTATTGACACACTCAAGCTTGGGAACCAGAAATCAATCAACAAATGTAACAAAACACTAAGCAAATGTCATCGTAAAATATGTGTTATATCAACTAACAATTGTATAGAAATTGCATACTCAATGCATGTGATTTTAATAATTATGATATTTAAATTGCACATAACTTGAACAATTGTTTTAATATAAATTGTTAACATAATTGAGTATAAATATACAAAATAAGCACTTGGGTGCATTTTATTAAGATGATAAATACTCCTACAGGCAAAGTGATGGGTATACGTGTTGATAAATTCACCCAATTGGTGTGTCTCATTTCAAATTTAAATTAAGCGCATGGTGTGAGTGTGTTCCACATGGCTCCAGCACTGAAGTGCTTTACTCATTACAGTCTGCTGACTGAACCCACCAGCAAAATGCCAAATGAGTTGCTTAAACGACTTGACTTTTAAAAATCAAATGAAGCACTCTCCATGCTTAGAGTCAGGGCATTTTGCTGTAAAATACAATCCTGAAGTTTAGAAGCGGCCACTCTCTGCTGGCCTTGGGTCTAGGCGCTGGTGACCTGCGTACGTGGCTGCCAGTGACAGGTCCCATAATCCGGCACCATCGCCTCTCTGGCTCTGCTTCAGTTGACCAGTTGACCCGTTTCTTCCACAAATACATGGCACAAATCACAGTGAGAGGCTGTGAAGCCTAGTTAATATTTAAAACATTTTGATGCTCAGATAAAAGGGGATTCAAGTTGTCACCAATTAGTAGGAAAAGACTAATTATTATACAGACCTATGATCCTTCATAAGTAGCTACATTAAAGGAATCTAAAAGCTATCACTTTTTATGAAAGAGCAGATGGCCCGCGTTAGACCCCTAAACTATAATGAACGCGTGAGGGTCTACAGCGGGTGCCTGTGTGTATCGCTAAACAGGATCCCTTTGAAGGGCTGCTCCGGGAGGGAGATGCAGAATGGAACAGAACCACAGTGTCAATGTCATTATGGTCAAGCTAATCAGCTCCATCTATGGGAACTGATCTAGAAAGTTATCTTCTTTCCCAGACTTCAAACTACTTGGAAATATGCATACATTTTACTTATGCTGTTTAAACAAGAGTCAGTAGTCCAGGAAATAAAAGTTTATTGTGTTCTCAACACAAGGTAGGACTTGGGATCTTATCTTAAACTGTTCATGCTCCTCGGGACTCTGATAGCCTGGGATAACATGGGAGGTGAGCTTGTGAAGGGTGACAGAAGCCCTCATCCAATACTGTAGTTTTCCACCTTACCACACATCTTTACCCACCCCTGAAGTTCTTGAGTACCTGGAAAGCATCAGTTTAGCTCAAACTAAACTTCAGCCATGAGCTTGCTCTGCAAGTTCAGTGTTCTCTGCACTGTGCTTTTCCACAGACCATAGAGCTGACTGGAAGGCCGCTGCTATTCTGTTGTGTCCTCTCTCTGAAGACCCTGAGGCCTCACACCAAGCTACAGGAGTTGACACCCCAGGAAAGACGTTGGTCTTTAGGAAACTGTTTTACTAATGGAGGCACCATGGACCTCTGGGTTTCCCCCACCAAAGCAGGATAGATTCAGACTTTGTTGCAACTGGGATGGAGACTTCATCCAATGCTGTAATGAAGCTCTGCTCAGTGTTTGATTTACCCTTAGTAAATTCCACACAGGAAGTCCTCCATTCATGTCTTCAAAAGCATGATGTTTTCAGCCCTTTTCACTCACAATTCCTGTTCATCCAAGAAGCTTTCCCCCTACGCATGAAGCTATGAAAAAAATAGATTGCAAATGATAATTACTGATAATAATTTGTAAAGAAATTTGTTTTAAAATTATTATTTGGTGTTGTTCTAGTTAGAGGTCTATTACTGCAATGAAACACCATGACCAAAAGCAAGTTGGGAAGGAAAAGGATTTGTTTGCTTACACTTCTAGATCACTGTTCATCATTGGAGGAAGTCAGGACAGGAACTCAAGCAGGGCAGGAGCCTGGAGGTAGGAGCTGATACAGAGGCCATGGAGGAGTGCTGCTTCCTGGCTTGCTCCTTATGGCTTGCTCAGCCTGCTTTCTTAGAATCCAGGACCACCAGCCCAGAAATGATACCAACCACAATGGCTGGGCCCTCCTTTATCAATCACAGAAAATGCCTTACAACTAGATCTTATACAGGCATTTTCTCAATTAAGGTTCTCACCTTTCAGATGACTCCAACTCTTATCAAGCTGACATTAAACTAGCTAGCATACATATAAATATAATTTTATCACTTACTAATGATAAAATCAAATGTTCATGTTGTTTTATTAGTTTTTGTCAACCTGACACAAACTAGGGTCATCTGGAAAAAAGGAACCTTAACTGGAAAAAAAAAGTCTAACATCAGATTGTTGTGTAGGGAAGCCTGTGGGGGCATTTTATTATTATTGACTGCTGTGGGAAGGTTCAGCTCTCAGTGGGTGAGCTTCTTCTGTACAGAGGGTCCTGGGTTCTATAAATAAGCAGGGTGTGCCAGCCATAGGGAACCAGCCAGGAGGAAGCAGCATGCCTCCATAGTCTCTGCTTCATTTCCTACCCTGACTTTCCTTCTCTTCCCGGGATGCTTTTGGTCATGGTCTTTATCATGGCAGCAAACTAGGATGCACATTAACGAGATGGATATGCTTCTCTATTTTCTTACAATGAATTAAATTTTAGCTAAATATTTGATACTGAAAAATGCAGAACATCCTCTTCATTCCTTAGAGTTAATGAATATTTTCCTTCCTATTGTTAAAGTTTTTTATGTATGTGAACCTGCAATGAGTATATGTGCTCCACATGTGTGTGAGAGTTCTAGGGGGACAGAAGAGAAGATTCAGAGGAACCCCTGAAGCAGAAGTACAGGTGGCTGTAAGCACCTGTGTGAGCACTGGAAATTGACTCCAGGCCCTCTGCAAGAGCAGTCAGTGCGCTTAACCAGAGTCATCTCTCCAGCCCCTTGATCAATATTTTATTTTACAATTCTCAATGCTGAGATTGACACTTCACAAAATGGTAGAAGTATATTTGGGATCATTTCAGAAACTGTTGAAAATATTGGCCTAATCCCAAGACAAACTTCAGTTAACTCCACTTAATGTTTAAAAATGAAACTCAAGATTGAAACAGCAATCCTTCAAATCAAACATTTGAACACATTCCAATTTGATGTTGAGAAATGATAAAATATTGTCATTGTTTTCATTTTGGTAATTAAAGCATTGTGTTTCTAGAAGAATAGGAAACTGTGTGCACAGTATATATACAATTCATGACACCCAAGGGTCTTGATTCTCAGCCTAACATTTCAGGCTAGTATTGTATGCTTTGCTGGTATTGTATGTTGCAGTGATGTGCACAGTGCAAAAATTACACATTGTGTGTTTAGACCCAAGGCATCAAGCAGTGAAGTTCTGACATATATGTGTGTGTGTGATATCACACATGTATCACATAATATCACAGACATACACACAGAAACACACACATATCACAAAAAACACCTCAGATTCATTATGCATTTGAACTTGAATTAATTTTTGGTCAGTACAAACTCAGAAAAAAATTAATGTTTACAAATGTGTAGTAAGCCCATATTCAGTTATACAACTGCTTTGGGGAAATCACAGTCCACAGATTAGGAAGCTATGCTCCTGAGGGAAGCTTCAGGAATGGGAGGAGGCTGGGAAGTAAAGGGCAGCTCAGCAATCCAAATCAAAGAGGAATATGTCATATAAGCACAGGACTGTGGCCTCTGGGGATGGGAGTGGGCATTAAACTTTCTACTTTTAAATGTAACTGTTAGAATTGTTTAAAGTTCAGATATTTTTCCAATTTGGTTCAGAAACATAGTTCTAAGTATACTATAACTTTATGCCACAATGTTGATGCTTCAGGATGTTTTCCATCATGCAGAAGTTCAGGGGAATACTGACCTGGGAAACACTGGCTCTTTCTATTGACTTTGGGGTAATAACTAGGGCCTCTAAGAATGAACAGTGCAGCAGTAGAATGACTTGATGTGATGATAGATGGTAGAGTCTGGCTCAGCAGTAAAACCTAGTACTCGGCTGGTTTCGCCAACAGTTGCTAATGTGTTGTTAGAAGGTCATGGCTGAGGAGATTGTTGCACTGCAGAAGAATTCCTATAAGCAGATGCACCTGCTTCTATGTCACTGATCCTCCATCACTCATCAGAGGGAAAGCCCTGACCTCAAGAGGGGTGGACCTTGTGGGCCTGGGAAGATAAGATCTTTCTCTGTCTCTCTCTGCCTCCCTTTCTCCTTCACCCTCTCAGTCTCTTCTTTCACCTTCCCTCCCCCCATGCCTCTTTCTTGACCAGTCTTCTGACATGGGATGTTATAAACATTGAAGGATATCTTAGAACTGGTGTGTGAATACAAATCTCATCCAATCAGAGGGAAAATAACTTTTGCCTTCTAAAATAAGTTTATCAACCTTCTCTGCTTCTTCCTTCTGACCATCCGTGGCAGAGACAGAGAAGGGGATTCTGGGACAATAAAGAGAACTGACTCCTCAGAATTCTGGAGGAGGAGGGGAAATGAAGTTGGCTGGGAGGCTGAGCACGGGGGCTGCTCTGAGCTCCTCCCCTCTGAGCAACTTCTGATCAATGCAGTTCTGCAAGTGACCTGCAGTGAGACGTTTTCAGCAGTTAAAAGTATTTTAGGTGATTTGAAAGTAGAGCCAAGGAATAAATCTCAGAGAAAAAAAGAGGATGTGGATCTGGAATGCTCTGTGGTTCTTGAAATATAAATAAAATGACTTCCTAAAGGAGCTCAAGAAAACTTAATCATTCACTTTTCAGTCACAGTGTTCAGTGGTCCCTGGCGCCTGTCTAACAAATAATGCTATTGGTTTGAGTGAGCTAAGCTGGACATAAGTCCTCACACACTTCCTACCCGTCAGAATGGCCCACACGCTTTCCAGATAAATGCTTAGCTTCACAGCCCCTTTGTAACTAGCCCACAGGGCTGTCCACAGTGTCCACTTCTGCTCAGGGATCCTTTTTCTTGTTCTTTCTTTTGGATTGGATGTTTTCTAGACTGTCCAGCTGTAAAGCTCTGAGGGTCCCACATTTCTCAGAGGAGGACCTGAGAATAATTAAAAACTTATGTCTGTTGAGAGTCCAGGGAAAAGTACTCTGAAGAATGGGTTAAGAACTTTTCTCTCTAGCTGCTCTCTCCTCCAAGAGTGGAATTTAATGGAAAAAATTGTAGTCCCACCTGATCTAGTGTGGCATGCTTCTATAGCCTGTTTTTAAGGAGGCATTTGATTCAGGTATCTGCCTGTCTGTTAGTATATGTGGTATACCTGCTATAGGTAGGCATCTCACTGCTGTGATGTGATCCAGGAGAGAGAGAGAAAAGTTATAAACACCACCATGTGCCTTCCAGTATTTCACACCTAGTAAGCATAATCAAGCATGTGCCCCCACAACTTTATCATAAAGGAGAAAGCAGTGCCCTGGTAAAAAGAGGGACAAGGCTTGGGCATAGAGAGATGGCTTAGTGATGAAGAGCACCTGCTGCTCTTGAGAGGAAACCAGGTTCCGTTTCCAGCACCCACGCGGCATCTCACAACCATCTACAATTGTTTCCATGGTATCCGATGCCCTCTTCTGATCTTCAAGGCATCAGACGCATACACGGTACACATACATTCATGCAGGCAAACACTCATAACATAAAATAATTTAAAAAGAAAAGAAAAAGAAAGACTTGGATATAATTAGCAGACAGCAGAAAGCCTTCACATGGCAACTGAAATTTCCACTAGAGAATAAGTTGTAGTGAATCCTTATGGCTTCCATGGGTAAGAATTCACCAAGTAATGGCTGGGACACTGTGGACCTCCTGCGTAGAAAGGTGAGGTGGTGGGAGATCCTGGTGCACTGGCCAATATTGACAAAGACCTGCAAAGTTCTTCTGGGCACTTTTTTCTTCATTTTTTATTTTACTTTTTATTAATTACACTTTATTCACTTTGTATCCCCCCACCCCCATTAAAACCCTTCCCTCCTCCCCTCCCAATTCCACCTTCCCTTTCCCTTCTCTACACATGCCCCTCCCCAAGTCCACTGATAGGGGAGGTCTTCCTTTCCTTCCTTCTGATCCTAGTCTATCAGCTCTCATCAGGAGTGGTTGCATTGTCTTCCTCTGTGGCCTGCTCAGGGTGAGGTGATCAAAGATCAGGCCAATCAGTTCATGTCAGAGGCAGTCCCTGTTCCCATTACTATGGAACCCACTTGGGCTGCCATGGGCTACATCTGTAGGGGTTCTAGGTTTTCTCCATGCATGGTACTTGGTTGGAGTATCAGCCTCAGTAAAGACCGCTGTGCTCAGATTTTTTGGTTCTGTTGCTCTCCTTGTGGAGCTCCTGTCCTCTCCAGGTCTTACTATTTCCCACATCTTTCATAAGATTCCATGCACTCTGCCCAACAGTTAGCCATAAGTCTCAGCATCTGCTTTGATATTCTGCAGGGCAGAACCTTTCAGGAACTCTCTGTGACAGGCTCCTAGCTTGTTTCCTGTTTTCTTCTAATGGGCACTTTTTTAGTATGTTAAAAAAAATAGCAAAAAAGACATGGCCCGTGTGTCTGGGAGCTTGTTGTTGGAGCTGCACAGAAGAGTGGGAAAAGCACCAATGGGGTGTGAGAGGCAGAGTGTTCAACAACAGAGGAGGCAGGGTCTTGGCAAAGGTGAGGAAGATGACACGTAGCAAGAAGGGCTATAGGTGGAAGGGGGACGCACACGTGGTGGTTGTTCCTCATTAAGGTCGGTGTTCCGAGTGGGTCTCTTCTCCGGCCACCTCAGGAAACAATGGCTGATCACATGGCACATCACACAAAGCCCAGACGCCATCCCCAGCCCTTGGTATGGCCTCTCGTCCCGTAAATTGCCCACAAGACATAAGCAAACAACCAAGAGTGAAGTGACAACGAACTGAAATGCTGCAGTAACTGGCAGACTGAAAGTAGAGAAGATATTTAGCATGACTGTGCAGGGAGAATGTTGGAAAGAACCATGAACCAGTCTTCCTGGCAAAATAAATATGGAACAGTTATATAATAGGTCTGGCAGAAGCCGTAGGTAAATAGACTAACTATTAAAAAAACAACAGAGCATGTTTAAGATTGCTCTCTGTTGCTGTCATAAACATCAGGCCTCCCCCACCCCCCCCAAAAAAAGTACCTGGGGAAGAAAGGGTGTATTTGGTTTATCCATCCAGGTTACACTCTGTCACTGAAGGAAGTCAGGGCAGGAATTCAAGCAAGAAATGAAGTGGAAACCATAGAACACTGTTTCCTGGCTTGATCCCAGGCTTTTATGTTCAGCCACCTACCTTCTACAGCCTAGGCCTGGAGGGCTGGGTGTGTGTCGTGAGCTGAGCCCTCCTACATCTTACAGCAATCAAGAAAATACTTTCTCAGACATTGTCCCAGGCCAGGCAGAGGAAGGCAATTCTTCAGGTGAGGGTCCCTCTTCCCATCTGTGTCAAGTTCACAGTGAAGAAGTGTAGTAGAAAGTGCTCTTGCTAGTTTCAAAATCGAGGTGTCCTCTCTGAGGCTGCAAGTCCCTCAGCAGCCTACCTTAGCAGACCCTCTGTAAATGCATAGCAAGGCAAGAAAGTTCTTCCAACACGCCTTCAGCTCCAGGGCCTGGGGATGCTGTGCACCGCTGTACTGTTTCTCCAAATGACTATCCTTAGCATCGGTGCCGTGTGGGGATGACAGCCCTCGGTCAGAGAGTCTCTCTGATCTTCGTTGTTGTGATTTTGTTGGTGGTTTAGTGGCTTCATAAGTGTCTCAGGTAGCAGCAGACCATGGCAGCCCAGAAAGCCATGAAGGCAGAATCCCAGGTGATGAGAAACCGTCCCCAGCCACTCTGCTGGGTGTCGGCAGAGTTGTGTGTGTGTGTGTGTGTGTGTGCGCGCGCACTCAGCAGGTCTGGGTTGACTAGAAATATTTATATCTCCAGTGCAATGTGCTCCCCAGATGCCGGGATACCTGCTGGGTCTACCCATCTCATCACCTCTGTCTTGGGGAGGCTGAGCACCTCCATGTGCACTGCGATAAAGCTATGGAATTCAATGGTAGGATTCTATCATTATGCCATTCTATAAGCTAAAACCAAAGGAGACAGCGTTGTTGGGCCACCTGAACGCATGGCAACACCAGCAGGCCAGGGCTCCTCCATGCTATGTAGTTCAGCAGCCTAAATGCTGGCCCCTCTATTGTTCCCTCACTGGGGTCTCCCCCATCCTGGTGACAGAAGCCACTGCCTGTCTCAGCTGCTTGAGCTGTTCTTTCAGCCAGAACTCTACTGTATCTGCCGGAAACATTTTCCACCAGAGTTCAGAGAGGGTCTCCATGGCTTCTCTAGCTGACCGGAGGAGGCACGGGCAAGCGAGATCCTTTCTCTTTGTATTTGATACAGACAGGAGGATGAAAAGGCCCCATAAATACAGTCAATCATGAATATTCATACACAGTGAGAAAGCCTACCTGTAAGAAAACAGAAGGATGCAAGAAGATAAGATGGGGGAAAGAGGAAGAAAAATGAAAAGATTTAGGGAGGAAGGGTTAATTTTTTACTTTGAAAAAGAGTCCTGTTTCAGAGAAAATCACTATGTTGGACTGTCAGGGCTACTAGCCAAGGGTTAAATGTCACTCAAATCCTGCCCCTGCGAACAGTACTGTGTGTGTGTGTGTGTGTGTGTGTGTGTGTGTGTGTGTGTGACAGGAGATGCCACAATTTTATGCATTTCAAATTGAGCCACACTGGCCTGGAGATGACCTGCCATGAGGTTTTTAAATTATCTGTGCGCGCGCTTTGCTTGTTTTGGAAATGCTCTAAATAAAAATAATGGACTGTCTTTTAATAAGTCTCATTGTGAAGATTCCACATATCAAACAGCGCGGTGCAGCTTGGAGGCAAACGGCGGGCATGTGTGATCTCCCTGGAAGAGAGACAAATGGTGCTGCAGGGAGCTCCATCCAGGGACGGCTGACAGGAAATGGCATCCGCAAGCTGACACATCTGTCAGGGTGCAGAATATTGGCACCTGTCATGCAATTCAGTCATGACTTTTAATAAAGCTGCTTTCCCTTAGGTAAAATTGCAACTCGACTGTAATATTAGCTGCAAGCTCGTCTCATGTTCCCCTTCAGAGCGCTTTTGTACGTGAGGCGCTTCCAATGAATCTGGGAGGAGAGCTGCAGAAATGATGTTTACCAGGTCTGCTGCCCGCCCGGAACCCTAGACCTGAAAAAGATGTTCCCTGAGTGGAGTTTTTCCCATCCTTGCTTTCTCTCTTCCTCCCTTCCCACCCCCTTTCTTCTGTCCCTTCTAACCCCTGACACTCTTTTTCTTTCCCTTTTTCTGAAGTAAGGCTCATGTCCCTGGGTGTTTTCACGTGACTTTGCCCTTCTCTTGCTTCCCTTTGCCCACTTCTCTCCTTTTGACTGGGTTGTTGGTTGAGTGAATTTAGCCCTAAGAAATGAGCATATCATAAAAACCCGGTTGGGATTTGTTGGCTGTCAGTCAATAAATCAGTCACAGTTTAATTACCAGGCATGTGAGGGGAGACAGTGACAGGCACTAGCTCAGGCTCACACTGTTTCTTGTGCGGCAACTTCTAAAAAAAATGCAAAACTAAAACTGAGGTGTGTGTGTGTGTGTGTGTGTGTGTGTGTTGGGAAGCTAAGGAGAAAAGCAGAAAAATGAAACCTTAGGAGAGATGAGGATTAAGGAACTCTGTGGCTACTCCGACCCTGAGACCTTCCCATTTTAGGGCAGTGGACATCATTTCAACACAGTGTTCTTTAATAAACTTCTCGTACTGCACCGGAGACAGGGCTAGCTGAGTGGACATGATTTATATGCTAACATATGTTCCTTCAACTTCTTTATCCAGTGTATAAACATCTTTCTGTAATCTACTGAGTGAAGCAAAATAATCTGTCCAGTGTGAAGCCCCCCCCACACTCTACCACCCAGGAGGAGCTACGGTGGCAGCTAATGATACAGTGTGCTAAACTGTGCTTAGCAAAGTGACAAAGGGATTTCCCCTCTTACCATTTTCCTTAAACATTTCTAAGGAATAGCAATTGCTACCAACAAAACTCACTGTCTTCCCATTCCTCCTAACCAGCACTGTGTTAGGGAGCCCAGGTCCAGGAGGCTCTGAAATAGACGTTGGCATTGTCTTTGTGTGTGTGTGTTCTTTTCTTTTCCAAAGGCAGTTCACACAGCACAGATTTTATTTTTGACTAGCATAAGAAATGTCATCTCCTACCTGTCATGTGTCATGAAGCTGAGCGCCAAGATACTGCAGGAGATTTTGACTGTGTGGATGTTCTGTTCCCTTTTAACTATTCTCCAGTGGTATGTCTCAGTTTGTTTATCTGAAATCCTTTGACCATTTTAAGGAACCGTGTGAATCTTTGACTGGAAACACTGCATCTCTGGCTCAGAAGGTAAGCTTCTTGGGTAGGGATGGGGGAGAAGAGAGAGCTGGAGCAGACAGATGATCTCAGGTGGGGGAGAAAGCCTATTTATGTGGGATGTTTTCCAGCATTGAAATTCCACAGGATTTCACAGAGCTCATCCTGGATGTCCTTTCACCTCCGCTTCCTGAAATGCTTTGGAATTGCATCATTCTTAAAAGCATTTGCTTGTCTACACAGCTCGACATCAGGAGATTTTAATACATATAAAGGTTGGAGACATATAAAGATCAGGCAAGGAAAATTGTAGAGCTGTAAGGGCAAGTATGATATGGGACCAAAGCAGAACCAGCAGGCTTCTGGCTTTTGCCAATTCTAATTTGTGAAGAAAAATGCTGGCAGTTCGCCTGAAACTTCCAGGCAAACAGCAGCCACTCCAGTTCAAATTGCTATTAAAAACAAAACTGAAAAAGCAAAGGAAAACAAACGAAAAAGCTAGACCACCTGGCCAGGAGACTGCCTGTGACGGCAGCCCTGTAAACTTGAGCACGAAAGCCTGCTGCACCCGTTCACTTTTAATGGATCCCTTCCAGTGCCTCAGTTTACCTCTCTTGTAGAATGCCAACAGTCTCAAGGGTTTAGTAGATTTCTCGACAGTTTCTGTGCAGGTAGCAAGTGATGGTGTTTAATAAATTTGAGTGTGACTAAGCTTCGTTTAACGGGCATGTTACATGAGTGCCTCAGTGCACTCTTCATGGCCTCCGTCTCCAAGTAGCCCATAAAACGCGTCACTAGACCACAAACGATGGAGTCAGTGGACCGGCTTCTCCTACCGTATCTCTTTGGCAGCATCTTCTTACATGTTAATAACCTCCAATTTCAAAGTTATTGGAAGATTTTTATAAAAAACTTCTCCATTGTCTCTCTGTTTCGCTCTCTGCCTCTCTCTCTCTCTTTGTCTCTGTGTGTCTCTTTTTCTCTCTTCCTTTCCTTATTTGTCTTATTTTATACCCCCAGCTGACCGGAGCTTACTATGGAACCCAGACTATCTGGAAACTTCGGATCATCCTACCTTGGGCTCCCAAGTACTGGAAGTTACTGGAATGTGTTAACAAGGACAAAATCATAAGACAGTAAGGTTTGTCTTGGTAAGAGAGTGAGTGACTTCTTTACCTTCTTTTTAGACATAATTTAGACAGCAGATAACAATCTGGTGAGGGCAAAAATCTTAAGACTCTATGAAATACTGTGAAATATCAAGCCATTACCATCATAAAGAAAAACAGAAGCTGTGAAATCTTAAAAATAAAATTATCCTGTTTTAAATTAACCCAAAGGAACTTTACCTTATACAACTTGGTAATTTATGGTGTCCAAAAGGTTCCAGGACCTCTTTGCCTCAATAGAAGGGCTAGTAGGCACTAAAATTATGTATATAAAGAAGACAAAAAAATCAACCAACACTTACTGAGACAGGCTTGTATTCTCAAGACCCATTTTTATTGGATACTATTCATATGTGAATCCAAATAAAAGAGAGAACCAATAGCAACCCAGTTCTCTGATGCATAGCTTCCAATGTTATCCAGCCAGCACCTCAGAAAAAAGCCTGGCAGAGACTTTAGGTACCCTCCATTGCCACTGAGAATCTGTCACCAGAGCTTCAGAACAGTAGATACCGAAGTCTGTCTTCATAACATGCTCTCTGGAAAGATCTTCAGAAGGGCCTCTACAACAAAGCAGCTCTGGAATAGTGTCCCTCTGCTTCCTCCATCGAGTGTCCCAAAGAGTGGCGGAACTGTGTGTCTCTCTGCCGTATGAAGACTCAGTCTCTGAACTCTCCGTTCATCTTCCATTTTTACAGACCAGATAACTAGGGGAGAAGAATGACCACTACAAAAATCAGCTAGAAGCAAGCACTCTCCAGGTAGCGAGCACTCTCCGGGAGCCCCCTGGAGCCCTGCAGGGGCTAGACTGGCTAGACTCATCTCCTCACATGCTGGCTCTCCCTTATCAAGGTGGTCTGAGTTTTGACCAGTAACTTTCTTTGTGTGTGTGTGTGTGACCTAGTGAGCTGAACTAGAGCTGTTTGTCCAGATATGCGTGGGAAGCCATGGGCAGCTTATGAGTGGCTGGACCACTGAAGGAAGTGACACCCCCACCGAACACATCCCAAGAAGTGGTGTTTTTCCAAAGTAACTTCCACAACTTCCTGTAGAGTTTTGTATATAAATGTATTTCTTCGAATGTTATCGAAAAGTACTTTTAAAAAGGGAGTGCAAACATTACAATTTAAATAAATATTTTATTTTCTATGAATGAAACTAACAGCAGCTTTCTTGTTCCGTGGGGAAGCTCAGTTAAAAACTAGAGAGGCTAAGAGTCTGCAGAGCCGACATCCTGGTGGGACCAGCCTGAAGAGAAACAGCCACGGAGGAAGAGGTGCGTGAGACTGTGCTGAGAGTCCACACAGTGACAGAACATTGATGAACAAGAGGTTCCTTCAGCTGCTGGGTCAGAAAGAGTCTCTCAGAAAAGGAGATACTTGAACCTCAAGAGCCAGAAGGTCGAGAG
Source organism: Pachyuromys duprasi (assembly GCA_028658305.1). NCBI lineage: Eukaryota > Metazoa > Chordata > Mammalia > Rodentia > Muridae > Pachyuromys > Pachyuromys duprasi. The sequence continues at coordinate 42,753,936 of CM053764.1, forward strand.
CTGAGGTGACACCTTGGGGTTCTGGGAAGTGACACTCTGGCTGGCATTTCTGGAATGCAGTGAATGGGGGTCAAGGTGCACACAGGAAGCTGAGACAGGTAGGCAGAGGGGATTGTGTGGGGTGCCAGACACCATGGGCAGAAGTCTGAATCCTCTTCTGAGTTTAACAGGAAGCCATAGGAGGGCACCAAGACATTTTGACTTGGTTTGAATTTTAACATGATCATTCTCGTGTCTACGTGCATAAATTTATTAAGAGGCCCAAACTAAAACCAAAGAGAGCAGCAGCAGAGAAGGGCTACTGGAATCATCCAGGGGTACATTGGTGTATGGATGAGTTGGGAGTGATAGAGAATGAGAGATGGGCGGGGCCTGGGCATGTCTTGGAGTAGAGTCAATAGATCCTGTGCAGGAAGTGGGCGACACAGAAGGATGTAGGAGGCTGTCACTCAGTGCACACTAGACTGCCCGGCAACAGGCAAGTCTTAATGACTTCACATTGCCTAGCCGAACTTCTCCTTTTAGTGTGTTAGGTACTGAATAAGGGCTAGAAGACTGTAACGCCCATTACCTCTGCTCACAGCCCACTGGGTAAAACAAGTCACTTGCTGAAGCCAAATATCAAGATTTGGATATGCATTAGTATTTTCTATAAAAAGTAACAGAGAGAAGCCAGGTAGAAGGGAACATGGCATCTAACAGATGTGTTCAGCCTTTTGACTTTGTGATTTGATCCTGTCATCTACAAAGTGGATGCTGCAGAATCATGCAATTAAGTTACAAAAAGAGGTACACACACAAATGTCATAATTTTTTAAACTGCATTTATGGTCTTGCGCTAGGCTAAAGTCTCATTCTTATGCCGCCAGGGGTCTTAGGTTAGACACACTCTTGGCTTCCAAGGCTGAGCAGCAGCATGGATGGTGCTGCCACCTGTCGGCAGGGAGAGGAAGCTGGCTGCTTGGGTCCTTCACTGTGAGGAGCACAAACCACATTATTTCCCCAGACAGAGCACAGACCAAGTGAGCTGACTTTCGGACTGATATAGCAAAGAGCGAGCTGAAGTCATTAGGTCGTATGATTGGCTTTCCCAGGGCGAAAAGAATCACAGGCTCCTTCCCGACAGCCCAAGAAGCCCTCCTTTGCCCAGTCCCCCTACCCCAGGAGCCAGGCTCAGGGCTGACTCACGTGGGTTTCTGGCAGCTGTCCCCAAGCCACCGGCCAGCTCTCCTTCATACCATAATCCACTTCCTGATATCTGCAGAGGTTTTGGCAGTTGGGTCACATCTTTCAGTCCATCTCCACGGATACCAGCTTACTCTTCATGTTCTGCCTCACAGACACTTCTTGAGCTAGCTAGAGCATACTGTGGCGAGCTTGGTTTGCAAAGACTTACGAAGGCAGGGCCAAGTTTGGAGGTGAGAGAAGTTAAAGCAAGCCACCAAGGTTTGCTAGATCTGGCTAAAAGGCTGAACTCTGTACTTGTAAGAACTCTTACAAGTGTGATAAACCCACACATTTGTCGATGAGCTTGTTTCAAAAAGCTGCTACCATCAGATGGCTCAGCTGGTGCCGTTCTTGGCTTGGGACAGGACCCAGCATCCATGTAAGAAAGCTGCCCAGGGAAGCAGAGACATGGGGATTCCTGGGTGTTTCAGAGCAGCTACCCTAGCCTACTTGGTGACTTCCAAGTCAGAGAAAGACCTAGTCCCTAAACAAAACAAACAAACTCAAGGTTTATAAATGTTAAGGCTGTTCTCTGGCATACACAGGCAGGGGTAGGTGCATACCCAAATGCATGCACACAAGCATGCACGCTTACGTAAACACATTTATAAAAGTAAACAAGATGTTCTTATCAGAATTTCTACACCTTGGGCCACCTCCACAACAGTAACCTTAAACCCTGGCATCCTGCACTCCAGGCTAGTGAGAACTTCCTCAAGATGCCCTGCTAAATCCCTGAGGTGTGTACTCAAACTGTTCTTCAGTCTGCAATGCTGAAGTAGGTGTTTAAGGGCTGAAGTTACCCTGTGGACCCAAGGACAGACAACTTCCTGGAATGCTGGGGGCTGTTGCTTGCATAAGATAACAAGCCATATGTTTTCACTTCAGTAAACAAGGACGTGATCACACTAAGTGCTTGATCACATTTAGGAGGGAGATACCTAGGCAGGAAGAAGGTCAAGGTGTATGCTTGCCCCCGATTGGACCAATGCAGGAAATACACAGGCACCTGACGGACCTACTCCAGTGCTATTGTGTGGGAGTCCTGGGAATGGACCTGGCCAGGGGCCATCTTCCTGGCCAGTATTTAATACAGCTTGCTTTAACTAGACAACTGTGGATTCGGTCTTTCTCCTCGCAATTTTCAGGTTTAACAGGTACTGTTCAAAGAATGGTGGGTTTTGTTTTTTGTTTGTTTACACAGGAACACTAAAATCAAGTTAATTTTCTACTGATGTGATAACGTGGAGCGGTTTGACTGCAGGAGCAGAGCACGGACCCGCTCAGGGCTGACGGGGCGTCGGTGAGCAAAGGGAGTGAAGGGGCCGCAGCTGAACAAAGCTGCTGTGAGTGGCTGACTGCAGGTCCACTTCTGCGTTTCGCGGCTGCTTTTCCACCTGCTCCTGTCTGTGTGTTGACTCCACTCCTCCAGAGGGCAGACTCTGGCTCCCTTCAAGCTCTTGCTGTGGCCGGCAGCCCTCATTCCAGCATCTCCACCCCTTAGCATGCACTCAGTGGCTAACCACCACCTCTGCCCGTCATCCCTGGCCTGGAGATGAGAAGGCCGATGACAGCATTCGTCTAGTGGGCAGCGGCCAGCTGCTGACTGGGCAGGAGCCATTCTCCAGTATAGAGTTGACTCCAGGCATGACAGTCGACAGCCCTGGCCTACTGACCTCTTCACCTGCTGCTTCCCAGAGGCCCTGGCTGTCCCTGGTTATGTTGTTTATTCTGCTGGAAATTTTACCTTTAACTTCAGATGGGTGAGTTACCCAACTCCCTGTGTGTGTGCGCCGCCTGTGTGTGTATGTGTGCACATGCATGGGTGCACACATGTATATGTTACTTGTCTCGGGTTTCCTTAACCCAATACATACAACTGACAGCCTATTCAGCAGAGAATTGTGTCGGAGGCCTGAGAGCCAAGGTCCTCAAGGCTGATCCTGGCCTTTCTCTTAGTGCTGGCAACCGTTGCTGTCCCTTGACCTATAGAGGCACTTGTGTGTGTTAGACTTCATGTTCACGTGGGCTTGCTGTGCACGCCGATCTCTGCATCCAGACATTCTTACTAGAACACAGGTCATATCGTGAATAAGAGCCAACCCTTCAAATTCAATGAAAGTTACACTGTAAAGAACCAAAGATTTCGACATATCTTTTAGGGACAAGACAAAGTTTAGCCCATAACAAAGGTGGCAGCCATTTTCAGAAGTTGAATGAACACGCTGAGAATTAATGCTGTTTCTCCCACCTTGCCTGAAGACTGGCTCCTCTTCAATGATTTTGTGTTAAATTATTGTGCTCTTGAGCAATGCTAACCTTTAGGATGCTTTTCCTTTATGTGCATGGAGGGCATCTTCATCTATGCATGTATATGAACATATGTGACCTTGACTGGGTATGTGTACCCGTGCAGAGGGAGGGGCAACTGAGGGTTGATTTTAGGAATCATCCTGGATTGCTCTTCCAACTTATTCTTTGATGCAGGGTCTCTCCGTCAAAGCCCAAGCCTACACTGTGGCTTCTCATGCTGGCCAGCTTGCCCTGGAGATGCTGCCTCCACCTTCTGAGACTGGAGTTACATCCAGTGTTCGTGTGGGCTCTGGGGACCCGAGCTCTGACCCACATCCTTCTGCAGCAAGTACGTGACACATAGAACCGTCTGCCCAGCTGGAAGTCAAATGCTGTCAGCTCGACATAAACCCTGCAACCCCACACAGTCAGCTTTGCGTTTACTTTCTTCATTTATTCTCTCACCAGATAAAAAGTAAGTACACTTTTTCATGATAAACTTAGAAACAATTATCATTCAGATGTCATTTGAAATGTCTTCTACTGAATTAGGTCCTTCTTGAGAATATTTCCTTAAATTTCTTATTACATATTTGTTTGGGTTTGTGTGCGTGTGTCACAGTGAATGTGTGGAGGTTACACAACTTGAGAGAGTTGGTTCTTTCCTCCTCCCTCCCCCCCTCTGGATCTCAGGGATCAAACTCAGGCAGTGGTCGAGCACCTTTTCCCTCTGAGCCATCTCACCAGCCCCTCGAGGGAAGTACTCAGTGATTCCTTGCGGGCTCACCAACAACTATGTGTAAGTATGACCATTGCCACACGCAAGTTTGAAACTGAACAGAAAATTGCCGTACTCACACCATGTCTTCCTCTGGCTTTTGTGTTATACGTCAATAAGCCAAGAGAGGCTGGGAGAGAAAATAAACCACCACCTACTCATGTGATTCATTCTTATAATTTCTAGAGAGTAGAGAGATGAGGGGTTTTCTCTGAAAAGGTGTAACGGGCATGAGCCAAGGTTGAAATTGTGGCAGCATTTTCTTTGATCTCAGAGCAACCCATGCTCTTCAGGTGAGCCACCGGGAAGAACGGAAGCATCAAGGAACATTGGACATCTGGCTCACATGTGTGACACTTGCAGAACGTTTGGATATTAATTGGCATTTATTTGGGGAAGGGAGTGATGGCTTCCGTGGTATATGCTTCATGTGGACATGTGAACATGGCTGCGTCTTCTTTATTCTGAGAGTGACAGGGAAAGAGTGTGTGTGTTGGAGGGCCTGTCATCAATATATTGTTACAACATGAGTGACAAGACAGCCCAGTGACAGATGAGGCCACCGCACTTACTCGCTCTGCTTCCGCCCTCAGAGGTGAGTAAACACGGCGTGTAGGGAGCAAAGGCAGAAGCTGCTGGGAAACAGTGCTAAAGGAACTTTTATTCTTCTGCTCCTGCTGTGGTCTCTGAGGCTTGCTGCCTCCATCTGCTAACGTAGGCCTAGTCCTGGAAGCTTCCAGCCTCCGTACCGTCTACCCTAGGCCTAGAGTGTTTTCAGCCTCTGAGGCTGACTGGTGAATAAGATCACTCCTAGTTCTTACTGACCTCTGGGCTGGTTCATTTGAGAGAACAAGTCACAGAAAGAGGGAGACAGCGGGCAGTTTTAGCAGGAGAGTTTTACAGAGAGAGCTTGAATGAGAGAACAGTCTCAGGTGAAGACAGGACAAGCCAGAGAATGAGAAGGAGCTGGAAGATTAGAAAAGATTACTGGAGTTAGTTTGAGGCCAAGCAGAGCAATCCAAAGGCCAGAAGAAAAGCCAGATTGAATAATTACCTGGGAGAGGAGTTTGAGTCAGAACAGCTGAGCTGAACCAGCCAGTTACTGTTCTGAGTAAGAACAAGAAAGGGCTTATTCAGCAGTAAGTCTCAGAGGCTGAAAACTCTAGACCTAGGTCAGACTGGATGGAGGAGATAGCCTGGGAGACAACAATCAGAACAGAATAAGTTGCTTTCACAAAGTGTCCTGTGCTACAGATTGCTGAGAAGGGGTCTCCTGTTCCAGAGGACAGTAGGCTCCACCCCTGAGAATGCCAAGCTTCGCCCATACTACAGTAGGCACACAGACCCATGCCGGGAGATCCTCCTGTTGCATCATCTTGAGGCCTCAGAGAATCAAGGCCAAAGACAGGAAGGAGGGAATGGCTTCTGTAGGGCTAACCCACACATACTGTATCTTCTGGCTACAGAAAAGTGTGTTCTTGTCTTTTGAAGCCCACAACACCTGCTAACAGGATATATAAATGTCACTTTTTCCCCTGCCTTTAAAAATAAGGTGAGCTGCCATGGGGAAGGGACCTTCTCTGGCCTACTGTGGGTTTGGGCCTAATAAAGAGCTGAGTAGCTGGCACAGGAAGTGCAGGACTGGGATGCAGGGAGATGGATGGAAGCTTGGAGAACTGTGTAGAGAGAAGGAAGGCAGGAGAAGTTGGAATAAGTTAGGAGCTAGCTGAGAGACGGCCCCAGAAAAAGGCTTTGAATGACATTGAACCTCAAGTGGGAGCCATGAAAGCCCCAGCACTAGATTTCTGCTTTACATATATTTTTTAAAGTTTGTGTGTATAAACTGGAGTTATGGTGTGGGGGTGGGCTGTGAACTGAACTCTGGTTCTCTGAAAGGGCAGTACCCAGCCCTCACCACCCAGCCTTCTCTCACCAGCCCTCTTGAGTCAAGGGTTTCAAAGCTTTATTTTCACTTCTGGTTTTACTGTTTTGCAACATTGTAGCATCAAACTTCCTATATTCTTTAGAGTCAGGATCACAGTCCTGTTGAAGAGAAAACTTTTTTTCTTGACTTTATTTCATCAGGAGGTTTCCCTGAAGACTGAAGACCGCTGGGTTCATTGAACCCAATATTCTGTTCCACCAGTAGACTCCAGGGACAGTACTTCCCCGTTTTCCAAGTAACAATGCGTAGATAAAAATGTCAAAGCCTGGCAGCCCGTCTCTAGCATATGTGCCTCTATTTGTGAAGACACTTAACGTGGATTTAGTAAGTTCACCACAAAGCTCCAGGGGCTCCTGTCTCTTTAAATCCATCTCCTCCCAAGTGAAATGTGTGGCCCTGATGAATGGCAGAGCAGAGCCATCCATAAAAGGGCAGAGGAGAATCATACTCATTTGCATACAGTAATTATTCTGTGAATCAGGCCACCTTTATTGCTGGCAGGAAATCTACTGTCAGCATTGCTCTGTAGATCAACTTTGAAAACTCAACATCAGAGAGGAATTGCTTGGAGTCCTTTGGTCCAGCGCCCCTGCCACCTGCCTGCAGTGACCACGTTTCTGGGTCTAGTCCACCAGCCTGCCTCTCTATCTGCCCTTCCTGTGTGCCGGGGAACATTTGTGCGGCATTCTCTTGCGGGCAGGCTGGCTCGGTTTCTGAAAAGTCTGACCACGGGGAAGCAGGGAAATCCAATGGCTTGGTAGACTCCACTTCTCTGAAATCCACTGTTCCGCCCTGTCAGCCTCCGGCATGCACCTGGAGCCCTCGGTGGCCCAGTCCAGGAACCAGAGATGAAGTGAGTCTGGAGGTACCTTCGTCCCTTTCCTCACAGAAAGGAAGAAGGAGACTAGCAGAGGTTTGATGAGAAGTTTTCCCCCACAGTCCCGGTCCTCAGTTGTCTGGGGAGGGTTAGGAGTTGTGACCTTGTTGGAGGAAGCAATCACTGCAGGTAACTTTCAGAGTTAAAAGACTCATGCCATTTACAGTTCTCTCTTCACTTTCTGCTTGGGATTCAAGACGTGGGACCTCAACTTTCTGCTCCAGCCACCATGCCTGCTGCTTCCTGCTGGGCCTCTCCACCATGGCAGTAAGCCAAGTAAATTCTTTCTTTTCTAAGCTGCCATGGTCCTGACAGTTTATCACAGCAAGAGAAAAGTAACTGATAAAATCTTGTTTCTCTGGGTTTTGGAATTGAGGGAGAAAGGAAGAGAATTTGAACCAGCAGTGTGGAAGAAATGGAACCGTTACTTACAGAGTGTATGTATCCAGAGTCCTATGCCGTCCATCTCCAGGGAAGTGTGAAGAAGCTTCACCTGGAGAGGGGCTGTCAGCAGAGCCAATAAAATCAGAAAGGGCCCTGCAAGCTGGCTCAGAGTAGTGGCCATTGTGAGCTGATGGTGCAGAGGTGGGCGGGAACCTTGGTCATGGCATCTCTGCCCTCTGCATCCAGTCTCCTATTAACGTGACAGAGTCCCACAATGCACCTTTATCACTGGTGTGGACACCAGAAGGCCTGCAGGTTCTGTGCACCCAGGCGTCTGGCTGCTTTACAGTCACGGGCAACTAAGCTTCGGAGAACTCATGGCTGCAAAGACAGCCACTGAGCTCACACGTGAAAGCAACTAAAATAAGATTGTTTTACATATATTTTAACAAAAATAAAAATATTGACCTTTAAAAAAGGTTTTATTTGGAGCTGGAGAAATGGCTAAGCAGTCAGAACACTTGCTGGCCTTGCAGAGGACCTTAGTTCAACACCACACACCAACTCGAGAGGAACCAGCACCCTCTTCTGGCCGCCATGGGCACCACCATGAACCCACATGGCAAACACTTTCACAGATATGCACACATACACAAAATAGAAATCTTAAAAAAAAACAAAACAAAAAAAAAACAACAGGGTTTTACTTTTTAGTGAATAGGGAAACACAAAGGTAGAATGCTGTTATTAAAGTTAGGAAAAAATGGCAAAATATCAGTAGTGTGGATGAAGGACAGCATATCAGGTAAGCTGGTTCCTTCCCCTCCTCTCAGGGGTGACTTGGGGGTGTTTGACCACAGGAATCTCAACACATACAATCTCAACAATCCGTATGAGGGGAGGTGTCTCTACACATCATGTACTGGAACCAAACCATGTTCTAGAAAACTCGGTAGCTCTTTAAATCTGTCTAAATGTATAATGTCTTTTAAAAACATAAATAAGAAGCATGCTACTCATTCAGCAGTGGGCCCTTTCAGGGTACAGAACTCGATGAGGATGATAATAGTTACCAAATGTGTACGGTAGTATTACTGGTCTACGGAGCATTGCTCCCTCTGGTATAAAAATATTTATTTTTACATTTTTCAGTTTGTAGGTAGCTTTCTGGCACAGAATAACTTGGAAAATTATCAAACATCATGAAATTAGCTAAAATTGGAAGGGCACATTGTACCACAAAAAAAGCCATTTCTAATTCAGTGTCTTTACTGTGCAACATTCTGCCGAAATTGTTGTTCAATTCCCTTTACACTGTCAGATTGACAGCACAGTGTTGCAAGGTGCTTTTATAAGTAAATAATGCCATTGCTGATAGGACAAGGACATCTGGAAGAGATTGACAAGGCATGACTTAGTTCAGCTTCCAAACTAAGACGGAGAGTCAAAACCAACTTTACAACATTGAATGTCCTGGAAGAGGTAACCTTCCCACAGATCTATGTTACTGCCCCCCAAACAAAATTACAGTGGTGCTGTTGAAGTATAGAATATAAACATTACCAGCATAAATAAGAGGAACTGAATACTCTCCAAGTTAAATTTTGTTTGGAATTTTTAACTGCTGTTTATGTTGTCATTTGAAGATGATATTTCTACTGATCTGAGAAGGATGTCCACGTTTAGTGATTGGATAAGATCTTAGCTCCATTAATGCACCATTCCTTCTAGGGATGTTATAAATCCTCAAACCCAATGTCTTCACCACAGAGAAGAGATGCTGCATGGCTCCATGTGTGTTAATACCAAGTGCTGTATCAGGCTTCAAAGATGTGATTTGCAAACGACCAAAGCAACACACAGCCACACCTCAAGGAGCTACATTTTATTAAAAGGGGTGATTAATGAATAGCCAATCAAGTGACAGTTTCAGAAAGTGGTTTAGGGGACACAAAATAGAGTGAGATGGCAGGAGAAGATGGGTAATCCAAGCTGGGACATAACATGAGCCATCTGTTGAAGGAAGACCTGGAGGGAAGGGCTTCTCAGGAGAAGCAAAACTAAACACCCAGGTCAGAGCTGGTAGAGGAGCCATTTGAAACAGTGGAAGGAAAATACCAGAGGCTGTGTGTCTACAAATTAGTGAACTCCACAACACAGGTGACTCATTGAGGGTAAATGAAGCCCCACATTTGTTCCCACTAATTTGGGAAGCCACTTGAAGGTGCAGAAGACAGCTCTTTTATGACTGATACCTTTGACCACTGGTGGAAAAAAAAGGATGCTGAAGACATAGTGACCGAATAGATAGAGTGAGCCTAGCTATGGTGAGGGCTGAGGCAAGGATCATGGAGGCTCTGCTCAAAGTACAGAGGCCCTCCACTGTAGGGAAAACAGATCAGTCACCACAGCTTGAGATATAACTTTTGGGAGTCATGAGTTAAAGATGGCATGAGGTGCCATCCAACAAACACAGATACAACAAGCAAAAAATAGTCCAAAGGAAGCCCCGAACCTCTGGTATGGGTGGTCTACAAGAGCATGAAAGCCAAGCGCAGTGACCAAAAGGACCGAGATCACTGAGTTAGGGGTGAACCAAAGAGTGAGGTGTCTGGAAGCTTGCAGGAAGAAGGCACGTCTCTGGAGGGTCAGCCCTGCTAAGTGCTGCTGAGAGACCACGTGCTATGAGGACTGAAGAGGAACCAAAGCTTTCAGTAAGGCGGTGGGCTTGAAAACACATTTGAGGGAAGTGCTAAGACCAAATCTTCATGGTTTAGGCTGAAGGGAAAGGGGAACAAGATTCCTGGACGCAGTGGTACGCAACACAGAGGGGTGATGTGAGACACAGAAATGGTGACAGAGACACGGGGTCAAGAACAAGGCTCTACTCTTTAGAGAAGTCTTGCATACAAGGAAGGAGAAAGTGATGCAGAAGAAAAGGGGCCTGTGGAGGGAAGGAGGTGATAGGGGAGCAGCAAGATCCTGTAGCACAGGTACAGTTCAGTCCCTTCCCCAAAACAAGTCACCCCAGCAGTGGGCAAGGGCTTGTTACAGGGAAACAAGGTCACTTACCCATGAAAAACCTCTTGTCCCTCTTATCTGTGAGACAGGGCCACAGCATGGGGGTGCAAGGTGATGCCGTAAAGTGTCAATGCCGAAAGTGAGATTAATAACAAAAAGGACTTGGGATCACATGGAGGCTCTGAGCCCTTCCTTCAGGCTTCTTGCATCTTTAACAAGAGTTCAGTTTGCATGGCCAGATGACTTATCTTCAGGAATGTGTGACAGAGGATCAAGTGAAGCAGGTTTCAGAGAGAAGAGGAGGATTATTTCTAAGTATGTGGGATCCGAGGCTGGAGAGGCAGCAGTGAGGATGAAACATCCTGGTTCACAGACAGTAGGAGAGTCTGTGGAGGTGAGGGAAGTGCTGAAGAATATGTCAGGAGTGGGCATCACAGACTAGGATCCTGCCAAACAGTTGCCTAAGGCAAGGCAAGGAAGCCATCGGAACACTGATACTTCAGTAAAGTGTCAAAGTGTAAAGGGACAGTGGTGACTCACCTCTGCAGTGCTTCCGAGCCTGGGGACATAGTAGAAGGGGTGCCTGATCTTGGAGTTTGGGTGGGGCTACACCAGGAAACAGCACGGCAAGTCCTCAGCAGATGGACAGCCCTCCTCTTTCTGCTCTACCTTGGCATGTGCAGAAAGCATTTCATCAAGAGAAATACCCACAGCTGAGGCTGTGGGAAAGCGAGGGCTTTTACATTGCTGGTGGGAATATGAATGCTGACACCAATATGCAATCAGAATGGAGGCTCTTCAGAAAACTAAAACTAGACCCAGTGAGCGATCTGCTCTTCCACTCCTGGGAAAGCCCCCAAGGAGGCTGAGGCATCGGGGCACCTGTTTATTTCACTCATGAAGCAGTGGTCACAATAGCCAAGCGATGGAATCAGCACAGTGTCTACCAACCATGAGTGAACAGGTAACATACTGTTTGTATACACAATGGAGTTTCATTCAGCAGTGAAGTTTAATACTAAGCCAGAAATGTATGGGCCTGGAGAGCAGCACACTAAATGACATAAGCCATACTAAGAAAGGCAAATGCATTTTTTTTTTGGCATTTATGAAACCTAAGCTACACACACCTGTGCACACATACATGCATAAACATGATATGAAAATAAAAGTGAAGGTCTTTAGGAGGAAGAGGGGGTATTCAGGACTGGGAGGGGAGCAGGAGATGGTCAAGGGAAGTTAGAATGTCTGGAGCGCATGCTCTACTTGAAAATCTCATTATAAGCCATCACTTTGTACCAAAAAATATAGATGCTATTCAATATATTCAACGTATTTAAATATACACCGTATTTAAAAATAAAAATGAAGAGAGCCTCTTGGCTCCCTAAAAACCTCCACCCGTTGTGTAGTTGGTTGGGTTTGTTTGCTAGCAAACCGCGTATCACCAAGTCTTGTACTCCTCAGGCTGAGCCAACTGAGCTGTCTCCCGGAAGGAGCCAGGGAAAGCCTCCTATGGGACAAAGCCTGGCTTCTCTGAAAAGATAGGGGGCCAGAGCTTGAGGCAGTGGGCTTTCAGTGATGGAGGAAGTAGGGCCTGCCTGGGAAGAATAGAGAGGGCAGAGCCTGCTGTGACAGCCGAAGTCCGGTGCCCTATAATCCTGACAAGCAGGAGAGAACTGGTTCCCAATTAGTTTGATGTGGGATAGGATTCAAATAGAGGAAGAGCCACTTCACAGCCATTAAAAAATAATCAAGGACTTTAGAATTTACTTATTACTTTAATCAAGATCCCCAAGAAGGGACGATCTGCCAAAGCCACTGACGCAAAAAGAAGGAAAAAGTTATCATTTGGAAATAAAATCTCATGACTCTCAGATGCTAGGGTCTACCCAATGATCCTGCCAAAAGAAGGAAGTTCAGCTAGAGACTGCGGTCCGCAGAAGGAGTATCTTCTTACTGTCTCATGTAGTGTCTCCTTCCCAAAGAAGCCCAACTGTTGGCTTTGCATGTATTGAGCCGATAATTCTGCCACTCACTGAGTAAAATGCAAATAATTAAGGGGGAGAGACTAGATAAACCACACTTCCAAGAAAATAAACATCAGAGACAATATTTCAGCCTACAGACAACTTTGTTTTTAAATTTTCTTTAAATATTTACAGTATGCTGAAGATTATGCTAGGTCAGAAAATGCCACAGTATCAGGAGATGATAATTTCCATTTTTCCTACTGTGCTTTATACATTAGTCACATTCAGAAGTTTCTACCATGTATTTTCTTCTAATGTTCTCTAGCCATATGATTTTTAAAACTCAAAAGAGAAGCAGCTTAGGCTCTGGAGAGATGGTTAGGAGTGCTAGCTGCTCCTCAGGGACCCAAGTTCAGATCTCAGCACTGAGATGGTAGCTCACAGCTGTCTGTAACTCGAGTTTCAGTAGGCCTGGCACCCTATCTGACTTTCACGGCACCATGGTACACAGATGTACAAGTGGACCAAACACCCATACATATGAAAGAGAGGAGTACTAACTTTTTTAAAGAATCAGCTTAAAATACTCCCCTACACGATTGCAATATAATCCCATAATGTGTATAAAACAGAACATTTTACCACAGAGATCCATTCTTTTCGAAGATGGCTCCTTCCAATCCTGCAGGATTTACACGCACCTGTCCTTAGACCAGCGCTTCTCAACCTTGCTACTGCCGCAACCCTTTATACATTTCTTCATGTTGAGGTGACCCCAACCATAAAATTGTTTTCAGTGCTGCTTCATAACTAATTTTGCTATTGTTAGGAATCATAATGTAAATATCTCTGCTTCTGACAGCCTTAAGAGACACCTGTGAAAGGCTCATTTGGCTCCCAAAGGGGTCCTGACTCAGGTTGAAAACCACTGCCTCAATCCTCCCCTGTGGACAGGCAGTTTAAGGCGCTCAGTGGAAAGTTTCTCAAGCCAACCAAACTCATTACTGCATGAGGCCCTATAGACAAATGATGAGCAACCAAGTTTTCAGAGTACTGTGTTCCCAGAAAGGAACATAGCTAGAATCCAGCATTTTCAAATATAGGAAACAATCTACAACCCAGGTAACCAAAATTAAGTTACAGGGACTCCTTGCATTCAGATCTCTTCCTGGATTTCCTCCGCCATGCATGCCCTCAGTGCCCAGGTCAACGCCGACAGCTCTAGACTAAAACTGCGCCATGCCTCTCCTATGCCAGGTCCTAGAGCAGCTGAGGAAGTGCTGGAAAAGTCTATAGAGTTTGCTTATTCTAGTTTCCCCCTCCTCCAACCAAGTGGCTACTTCAGGGCTCTGCTGTTTGTCAAAGCTCAAGCTGCCACTACGAGCTTGCTTGGATTAGCCCTTCCTGCGAGTGCACCAATGCCGGTGTTTGCATTCCTCCCAACTGAAAATTTGTCAGAGAAGAAAGGCATTAAACCTGTCACTGCAGATAAGATCGGACATTCGATTTCAAACAGAAGTGGCAAACCCCACCTCAGGCTCTATTAAGTCTGGAGTATACTGTTCTAAGTCATGTGGGGAAGTAGACCAGATTGGGAAGGGGAAATAAATCCCAGTCTCACTGCAGTTTCTGTAGGTACAGAGGATACTGTGCTTCGAACAGGAACATGGAGCAGAGGAGAGCAAGAGTGCAAGCCTTCCTGTCTTCTTATAAACACAGACACACAGAATGACAGCATCTACATAACTCCCAACATTCACAGGAAACCAAAAGGTTGGAGAGACACAGTTAGAGAACTGCTGGACATTTAAAAACTTAAACTGTCTCCCAATGCCAATGCGTAATCGTTGGAAGTTAGGACCATGTTGAGGCTGGCGAAAGGTTTAGCTGGAAAGTGGTCCCCTTGCAAGCTTGAAGACTGGAGTTCAGGCCTCAGCATGCATGTTTAAAAAAAAGAAAAACAGGCATGGTGGCATATTTGCAACCACACCACTGGGGAACAAGGAGGATGGAAACAGGAGGGTCCCTGTAACTCACTAGCCTGGCAGCCTAGCTTATTTTAGAGCTTCAGCACAGTGAGAGACCCTGTCAACAAATAAATAAGTAGATGGCAAGATCAGTGGTGCCTAAGGAATGAGCACGTGCAGCTGTGTTCTGACATCCACACGTGAGCACAGACCAAACGTAGACATGCATGTACAGGTACCTGCACATAAAAAGAAAATGACTACACATTGGTAAATAAGAGTAGACCTCCTTTAAAGACCTTACCCCTGCATCCGGGCTCTCTCCTGCGAAAGGAAACCAGTGTGTTTCTCTAATCATTGAATAATATACAAGTAGTTGATCTTAGCCTGAACCTTGAGTTTATGTGGCAGCTCTTCCCAAGGAATTTGATCACTGAGAAGATTAATATTCATAATATTTCGATGACAAGTTAGATGGCAGGTATTATTATCCCCATTTTATGGATTCAGACACTGGGGCAGGGAGAGGTTAAGTGACATGCTGAATATCACAAGGATTTAATTTCCAGCTTCAATTTAGTACACTCTTTACGATGTTATTTCTGAAGGGAAGTGTGAGATGGTGGGCAGAAGTCAGCAATCAAGGCTGCTGCCCCAGCTACGGGACTGACTCACCATACAGCCTTAGGCAAGTCATTTAACCTCTCACAGCTCTGCCTCCACATTAGGTAAAATTGACAATTCTTATCCACCATCCACACCCCGCTGTGAGGATTAATGAAACGAGACCTGTGCTGTAAGCCTGTTGGTAGGAAGGCTCTCTATAAATACAAAATATGCTAAGCGCCCTCCCTGAGGTTCTGCCGGGCTGCATGGCCCATGGGAGACACAGGAGCAAAGCTGTACATTTGAATAGCTTGGCCCTAAGTGTCCCCAAGGAGGGTCCCTAGGGCCAGAGAGGCACAACCTGACTGTGGCTTCTCCTCCATCCTCCAGGAGGAAGTCCATTTTGCTAAAAGACTTTGTGGGTGCTTGCTCACTTTGCTTGTGTGGACAGGAAAGGGCACGTTTGTGGGACCCCCCCCAGCAGGGATGCCACAGGCAGCCTGGAGGGCCGGTTTGGGAAATCCCATTGAGACTGTATGGCTCTAGAGCTCCGGGCTGGTATTCTAAAACTGGATTTGCGTTGCATCTGTGCAGTGGAGAATGCTGGTGTGACTCTTGCCACTGAGAAACATCCCAGAGTCCATCAGAGCGAAGTCTCAGAGCCTCGGTGAATACTGACCCTTAGGAGCAGGAGTGGCTGGTGGACAGTTCACATTTGAGGTGGAAAAGAAGAGACTAGAACGTACTATACCACACCATGGACCTTTTGATCTCTTGCTTGAAAACTGATGGGGGCGGCATCTTTTCTCTGGCCCCGTCACTGCATAGCATGCTTTCTAGACAGTGTGTGATGTCTCAGGTCCGTGCGTCTATCCCAGAACCTTTCCTTTAGATCCCAAGCTCATGTAGGCAACTCTCAGCCCAACCCTTCTCACTCCACCAGGGGACCTGCCCCAATCCTGCTCCCCACAGCCTTCCCTGTCTCCCACAGTGGCACCTCCATCTATCTAACGATCCACACTGAAAACATTAGGATCTTTCCTCTTTGGGGTCCTGTGTAACTTAGGAAACTCTCCGGCCCATGTACATCCAGCTTGTCGAGACCTCCTGCTTCCATTTCCACAGCTATTGCCTGTGTCTGAGCCGCCCAGCTTTGCCATAGGCTTTGTACTACCAGCTGATCTCTCTCTCTTCCTCTCTCTCCCTGGAAACCTATGTATAACACAGCACACAACCATTATTTTAAGACAAGGCGGTGCCCCTCTCCCTTTCTCCCCCCAAGACCTGCATGCCCACCCTGTTCTCTTGAAGCAGAAACATATACACAGGCAAGCCAGATCACCTTGTTAGGTGCTGGAGAGTAGCCCTTCAGCCTTTTTCACACACAGCATATGCCGTGGTTCTATCTCCCTTTCCTGGTCTGTACCCAGAAACAGAGGATCCTAAACAGCAGGACTGTGTGCGCTGGTCCTGGAGACTTGGTCTGCTATTGAGGTGGGGGTGTGAGGAGCCCCTTCTAAGCCTCTGAATAAGAATGCTCAAGGCCAGCCCTCAGCTTTTAGGAGGCCGCTGGTTCTCCTTGGCATTCTGATTTGCAGATAGCATCGTCTGCATGTCTTTATTTGGTTTTCAGTCTATGAATGTGAGTCCAAATCTGCCTTATTTAAAGCATCAGGACACATTACTAAACAGTCGCTTTTTAACTTTTCATCTCTGAAGACCTCATCTCCATCAAGAAGGCCTCAGGAGCTAAGATATCACTATAACATTTTTGAGGGGACACAGCTCAGTGACCACATTTATAGCCTTGTCACTCAATGCTGTCATTTTACCCTTGGTTGTCCACAGGTAGGAGGAAGTAGCCCATGCTCCGCGCTTCCTGTTGCTGCTGAGGCCACTGTTTGCATTTGGAATAGTGACCAGAATGTGATCATAGCTGGCACAGGGATCATTGAAAGAATGATTTCTGCTGTTATGTGTGGACAAGACCAGTGCCTTGCCCCAAGCCTGGGCTCACAGATTGCAGGCCTAGCTCAACCCACCAGATAGGAATAAATTCCCACCAAACAGTGCTAATGAGACATGATAGAATTATTTTCAGATGGAATCTAGTGATGTGGGGTGAGACTTTTCTGGGCTCTGACCTAAGGCAGAGCCCTGAGCTCTAGGCAGTGTGAGCAAGTTCCTCCTGTATATCTGTGCTATCACACTTTGCAATTGTTGCCTGGATACCCTTCAAGCTTATCAGCCAAGGTGGCCTGGTACCAATTCTCAGAGAACGAAATTCGGCCCCTGAGGGCCGTAACTGTGGTGTGCAGTCATTTAGGAATGTTTGGAAGGGCCTGGAAGGCTGTGTGTGCAGTGCAGCCAGACCTCCCTCAGCCGAGTGGCGGGAGGCCTGGACATGAGTGGGTACCAGACCCTGTGCTTGGTCTTCTTATCAGCCTCAGAGCCAGAGACCTTGTGCTTGTTTATTAGCTCAGATAAACTCCCCAAATCCTTGGACTGCTCCAGTAAATCTGCAATCCTAAATACTTTATTCTTGTTTACAGAATGCAGTCAGAGGACAAGACAGTTGTTAGGGATAGGAAACAACATTCTGCCCTTCCATGTGTCTTGTTCCCCAAATGGTTCCTGAGAATTCCTTCATCACAACCTCGAGCTTCAGTGCTGGGACTCCATGAACCTGAACACTGTCGGTTAACTCAGCACAGCCATGGAGCCAGGCTCATTTATCCCTAAATTAGATGGGATTGTTTAACAGATTTTAGTACCAGCCATCCTATGGTAGCTACACCGCTTGAAAGCCTGGAATTATGTTTATTTTTCATTGTTATACAAGTGATCCAGTAGAAAATTCTGTTGGTTTTGCTTTCATGGAAGCAGTTTTTGCAAATTTCATTGATGTGCTTTTCCCAGGCACAATTAGCTCTGTGTCAGCCCTGGTTTCCACACAGGCTTTTTTTTATGGCTCCCAACAGTGGTGTGTAATTCCAACAGCCTTTCCCTTATGATCTACTGAATGGATTCTTCTGACTCATAGCTCCATGGCACCAGATGGCATTAACATCTTATACTGGCCTTGCCTGGCTAACACAACATCATATAAATATACTAACAGTCAGGAGGACACCAGATGGCCTGGGCCACCTTACCCTTTGACCCCCAAGAAAAGCCAACACATACTTTTCACATTTCCTTGAGCATGGCCAATAGCTGCATATATTTGACTCTACTTTGGTTGTTATTCCATTTTTATGGAAGTACCAAAAGCAATATAGCCCCTTCAACTTCAATTGCCTGGTCATTCTAGGTCTATTCTAAACACTTGCTTTATAGATAGACTATGTAATTAAACCATTTTTGCCTAGTTTTCTTTTTTTTTTAAGTTTCTCCTAAGTTCTTATTTTTCTAACAATTCTAAGAGTAGTCTATAATGGTTTTAGTGATAACTACTTAAGTCTATGACCTTATTGGTTCAAAATTGTTTTTTGGTTTGGTTTGGTTTGGTTTTTTAGTCTAGCTGTTGTCATTCAGGGCTGTCTGCTTCTGAGCATGTCCAGATAAGACTTCTGCCTTATCGCAAGTCTAAGAGGTTGTGAAGTCTCCCATTCATGTCTCCTGCTCACACTCAGAGCCTTACATCTCTGACCAACAACAGTTCTGATACGTTGAAAACAACGGGACTGTGGATGATCGGGGAAAACTTATGAAGGAGAATCACCCTAACTTGGGCCAAACATGTCCTTAGTCCCAAAAGAAGTGTCACACAGTATTCAGTCACTGCTTGAAGCAGTACAACCATCAGATCCACCATTATATCTTCTGTGAAGCTATAACCATATTAGTTGCTAATTCCTTAAACAGCTTAATTTGTAACCTGATATGTCATTCTCTCTCCCCTCCTCTCAATAGCTATGACTATATATGGATAGCTAGAGATCTACATAGATATAACTATACATATCTAAGTTTTTCCACATGAACTTGGATAAGAGACTTGATATTTCTTTCTTTGGGTGAAATTCCCTGCTCTGTTCCCTGCTTTGACAGGCAGATTTCCCCAGAGGTCATTCTCATTGCTTGTTTACAAGAACTGCCTCAAAGTCATTGAAAGTACTGGTTAGCTTGATTCAATTTTTTCCCCTCTCTTTTTACTTTGGGCCTTAAAGTTCAGATCATTATTGCTTTTTTATTGCATATAATAAATCAATTATTCTAAAGAATTAAAGACACTTATTATTAACCTCAATTTTTAACAGCCTTCAATACACTTATTACTCTTGAGCAGCTTAGAAATTCTGTATATGATATCAGGTATTTTTCTGTTATTCTTGAAATCAGGTGGTAGCTTTAATTTTTCCTTTGCAGAACTATCCTGACACTATCGCTGGTGTTTTCACAAGTATTAAGGATCATAGTGAATGGTGTAGGCCTAAACTTCAGCCATTTACAGCTAGACTCCTCTCTGCAACATTATGTTGTCACCTATATTATTAATCAGGTTCTTTAGAGCAACAGCTCTGATAGAATGAATCTATATATATTATATACATATTATATAAATTATATTCATTAATTAACCTTGCACGCTGTTGTCCAGCTAGTCTAACATCTGTCTCCTGACAGAAAGGCCAAGAATTTCATTGTCGATCAGTCCCTTAGGCTGAATGTCTCAGCCGGTCTTCAGGATAAGCTGGAATCACAAAGAAGTAGGTTCCAATACCAGTGAAGGCAGCCTCAGCAACAGGATAGATGAACTTGTCAGTTAGAGTGAAAGTGAACTGGCAAAAGTCAGCATCTTTCTTCTTCTGTGCCTTTTTATGTGGGTTGCTACCAGAAGGTGTGACTCACATTTAGGGTAGATCCTTTGACCTCAAAAGATCCACTCAAGAATAGCCACAAATGTGTGTGTGTCCGTGTGTGTGTGTCCAGCTGCTTAGATTTAGTTGATTACAGATGTGGTCAAGGTGACAATTATGATTAGCCATGACACTGTACATTATAAGTGTGGATGTCACTGGTTATCCATACATGTGAAGATGTTTTTCTTTTGCAAGATGCTGTGATGAGTCTCCAAGGTTATAGGGATCATTAGGAGATCCTGGAAAAGCAGAAGAGCATAGACCAGAGCCAGTGCTCTCTAGCCAGGTTACCTTGGGGAGCCGTGTGCTTACAGATGGTGCCTACAGAGTGGCATGGCTCCAACAAGCAAGGTGACTGCTTAGACTTTCTCTGAGATCATGACATCGAGGCTATCATTCCTATTTTCCAGAGAGATAAACTGAGGCACAAATAAGGGGCAAAGACTAAATGTCACACAGATGTGAGCCTCGGGAAAAGAGAAAAGCCCAGTTGTTCTAAATTTTATCTGCTTTGCTCTCAGTCCAACCCTATGCTATAATACAATATCCATTATAGGCTTGAATGAGTCTCCTGGTTGCCATTTCCCCAAACAAATAGAAATAGAAACCACTCAACCTTGAAGCCTACATAAGTGCAGGTAGATAAAGCTCTCTGTCTGTGTAGCTGAGGAGGAGGGCATCCATGGATCCAAGTTGGGAGATAGTTCGGATGGC
>CM053764.1:42774684-42906486 GCA_028658305.1 Pachyuromys duprasi
TGATCCCACCTCAGATTGCTGACTTCAAAAAAATGTCATTGCTTCATCACATACCCTGTTCTGCCTCATTAGCTGCTGTCACTTTGTTCCTAGGCACCAAGGGACTCATTATTCCTGACACAGTCCTTGGCGTGCGCCAAGGGGCTTCTGGGAATCCACCACAACAAGTGGCTCTCCCATCTGAAGACAGTCTTTCTTCTGAGGGTGGAAGGAGTGTTGGTCCTGATAGCCAGACCAATGGACAAAGAGTGCCAGCCATTCAAAGGTGATCCTGGCCTTTATTCTCTTTTTATTACAGCCTAGTTAAGCCCAGGAACTTTGGTTTTTGTGATTTCTTAAATGCTGCTTTCTGGGCCTAATAAAGATTCTCACATAGTAATTGGCATATCACAGGCGCCTGCTGATGACCCAGCTAACCCTAGGACAGTTTTACAGTAGAAGTTGCTAAGTTCCCTTAGAGGATTCTTAATTAGGGTAGAACCATCAGAGATCTGAAATGCAAATTAGAAGGCCATAAAGAACTACAAATCAGACCAGATCATTAAGGAGCAGACTGGGAAAGAGCCTAAGTTTGTAGAAATGAAAAATAACAATGTGAAGGCAGCAGCACAGATATCCAATGTTAGTAGGGAAAGAGACCACTGAGACTCTGTGGTAAGTCCTAATGTTTTGAGTTTATTTGTTTGTCATTTGTTTTGTGGGCAGACAGGTGAAATGAAGGAAGTAGAAGGTCACTTACCTTTCTTCTTGCATATTGAATTGAATATGTACATTGTGATAGATTACAGATTGAGAGAGCGATAGAGACAGAGAGAATGAGAGCAAACATATCAGTTATATTCCCTGACTTAAAGGATGTTTTGAGGGAGGTCCTACCTTGGAGAGTTGAATTAAGTAACAAAACTAAACACCGCCCCCAACCCAAACAAGGGGTGGTCTAAGCAAAAGTTGTCTGTTTGATTATTAGCTCATAATGCTGAGTGTCCCTTCTCTGTTTCTGAAACGTCTGTGATCCCCTGGTTGTTCTCTGAGGCTTGATCCAGCTCTTAAACAGCCAAAGGTCTTTCTGATAGAGTGCTCTGTGGCTGTGACAGCAGCCGTCATTTTCCACTTGATTAGATTTAAAATCACCCAGGACACACAGCTTTGAGTCTGAGGTGAAGAGGTTCCTGAAGATGATCACAGAGGTGGGAAGGCCTGCAGGGGAGTGCCATTCCGTCCCTAGGTGGAGTGGGCTGAATAAAATGGGGGAGGAACAGGAAAGCTGGGTGATGGGGCTGACTGTTCTGCACAGCTGCTGCCATGCTTCCCTAAGCAAACTCTGGGCCTCAATAAATGCTCTTCCTTAGCTTGTGTTTGCCAGGAACTTAGTCCCAATAATGGGAAAGTAATCTAAACAGTGGGCATTTAGGTTAGTGACACAAGGAGTCTTTTGTCTATAACCCAGTTAAGCAAACGTTTTCAGAAGAGCAGACTCTCACTCCATCCTTTACTATTCAGAACGACTCAGTCTTGCCAGAGTCTTGAAAACTAGACTGAGAAACAGTTCAAAGAAACGCAGGTCTGGTGTATAGAGGAACAATGCCAAGAGGGTGCCAGCTGATGCTAAGGGGACCAGGCTTGGGCAGGCCTGTGGGAGGCCTAGGGACTTAACTGTGACTCTCCACGGCATTGTGTCCACACATTCATAACTGCTCTGAGGAATCTCTGCTTTCTGGAGTGGAAGAGCCAGTTGTAGGAAACACCTGGTAGGCTGAAGCTGGGCCTCATCAATCTCAGTGTCTGTTAAGGTGAAGGAACACGAGACTTCCCAACCTGCGCACAGGTGTTCAGAGCCAAAGACAAGAGGGAGGTTGGGCCGGGTGACATAAGGCAATGTTCCAAATGAACAAAAATGGCCAGAGCCCACACTCAGGAAGCAGAGACAGGAGGATCCCTTCAAGTTGAAGACCAGCCTGGGCTCAGTGATGAGCTCTGATCCATGTAAGGAGCCCTGGGTCAGACCATGCACACGGGCTGGAGAGTCGGTTCTGGTGGTGGACACGGCCCCAGGCTCCAGCTTCACACTCCTGCACCACGTGACTCGGGAGGTTCCCAGCCATCTGAAACTCCAGTCTCAGGCCAGCTGATGCACTCTTCCCACTGTAGGGGGTGCACGCTTGCATGCTGACAAAACACCATGGCCAAAGCAACTTGGGGAGAAAAGGGTTTATTCTCCTTACACTTCCACATCATTGTTCATCCTCAGAGGAAGTCAGGACAAGGACACAAGCAGGGCAGGAACCTGGAGGCAGGAGCTGATTTGAAGACCATGGAAGGGTGCTGCTTACTGTCTTGCTCCTCACGGCTTGCTCAGCCTGCTTTCTTATAGAACCCAGGACCAGCAGTCCACCATGGGCTGGCCCTTTCCCATTGATTGAGAAAATACCTTGCAACTGGATCTCATGGAGGCATTTCCTCAACTGAGGCTTCTTCCTCTCTGATGATCTAGCTTGTGGCAAGTTGACACACAAAACCAGTCAGTACAACTAGTAACGGATGGCAAGACCACATCAGGGCTGCAGGGCCAGACCAGTACACTGTCTTTCTACTCCCGCTGTTCCACAGAGTGTGGGAAGGGACCCTTAAAAGGGACTGTGTTTCCCAGGTAGGGTGATGAAGTAGAATAAATGGGAAGAGGTACAAGTGATCTTATAAGGAAGTAGGTAAATTAAACACATACTGGAACCTGAAGTTAGAATGAAGCAGCAAAATAAAAACCCTGTGGCTGGCAGCAGGTTCAGTCATGCCCCAGTGCTAGCGGCTTGTTCCCTGCCATCATCGTAAGTGCTAATGTCCAATGCCACCACACACAGGCAAGCCATTCTGGAGGACAGAGCAGGGACTGAGACTTCTCAGGACCTATGTGTTGGGGCTGCCCTCCTCACGCTCAGTTCTCATGGGTATTAGGTAATACAGGTCCTTGACATCAGTTCCTATCCTGTGTCCTGTGTCCTGTGTCCTGTTCTCTGGCCAGAGGCCTTTTCCTTTCTTAGCTTCCCATGATCTCCCGTCTCTGTGCTGCTCCTGCAAAGCCTTCTTCACAAAGACAGCGGAAGCTCAAGGGGAACTTTGCACACTCCACTCCCGTGACTCACACAGTGCCTGTGTTCCTTTCTTCTGGGCAGGGAGCAATCTACTTTTAAACACCTAGGTAGTCCAGTGTATTTATCTATTTACTATTGTACGGTTACATATTTGGCATCTTGTTATCTTCCTACTTCACTGAACAGAGTTAAAAACATCAAGCCATGCTCATGCAGGCAGGGAACGTACTTTGAGCAGATCTTACTGCACTACTCTTTGCTACCTTTCCCTTCATAGTCCCTCACCCCATGGTTTGTGTCTATTGTCCCACGAGACCATTCTGCTCCTACTTTTATACCATCTATACATATATAATTACATAAATACACACATGCAAAGTCTAGGGCTCACAAATGAGAAAAAACATTTGGTATCTATCTTTCTGACCCTGACTTAACTTGCTTAATATGATCTCCAGTTTCACCCACTTTTCTGGAAGAAAAGATTCTGTTGTGTCTATAAACCACATTTTCGTTTCCATCCTCTGTTGACAGAAAAGGTCCCTAACGGCAATTACATCTGCTAATTTTGTCATGAGGAAAACCATATTCACAGGTTGGGGTTAAGCTGGGGACATTTTGGGAGGCCATTCTGGAGCTGATGCGGGGTCACAGATAGAGGGAAGGGAAGGTTGTTAGAAAGAGGAAAAGGATGCAAACTGAACCTGGGAGCATCAGCGAGCCTGGCCCTGCTCTGCCAGGGCACACCTCAGCCTGCCTACAGCAGACGGGCATCACCACCCAAAACACCTGACCGCAAGATGAGACCTACAGGAGGTGAGCACAACAGACAGCCTTCTTCGGGCGAGGGCCCAAGTCACTCACCTCAAAGCAAGGGCATCTTCTTTTCTTTGAATCCCATAACAAGCACATGCAAACACACACACGCAAACACACACATACACCTGTATGAAACTTATTTGCTCCACTTCAGTACACTGAAAGTTTATTTCAAAGTTATAAATGCCAGAAACAGAACAGTGATGGAAGCTGTCAAGACCCAGAGCACTGGACTTGTTCCTGTGACAAACAGCATCGACTGGAGACTGTCTTTTCTTTGTAAGTGGTATGACTAGAATGTCCTTTGAGTTTGCTGTGTCCTTTAACACGGTTAGCTTTTCTGTGGTCAAGGGCTCACCACCCACTGGGCTGCCGTTTCTGTAGTTCTCCCATCATTGTCTGGAGAGAAGTGTGGTCTCAAGGCCCGTGTTCAGGAATGCTTGAGGAAGTAGGCTTGTCCTCCCCCACCCCCCACCCCCGTCTCTCCCTGTGGCATCTGGTCTCTAAGCCCCTACGTGCCCTATGGTGTATGGGCATGCTCCTTTTAGTATGTAAACTTTAGTATGGTTTTATAATAAGAACTTTTTCATATGCAGATTGAGTGTCACATTTTTGCATTTCAGAAGATGAGCAGTGTGCATATCCCTCTCTCTCTCTCGATTCTCATATAAATATGCATATCGACACACGTATCAAGTGTTCCTTGCGGGTGTTCACCTCACCTGCTGTTTATGAAGGCCTGAGCAGGCTCACTAACCAACTTGGAATGCACATCTCAGAATACCTTAGTGACCTCTGGGAGCCCTGGGCTCTAAAAAAAAAAAAAAAAAAAAAAAATAACTTTCTTCAAACATACTAAAGAGCAACCACATTTGTGACTGGCCAGGAAGGAAGATGGGAGTGAGTGTCTTACTGTGCAGAATGCCCACACAAGCCAACAGGGCCAGGGTCAAAGGTCCAGGCCCTGATAACACATCCAAATGGCTACATATCAATATTCTGCATAATATACCAACTACATACCAGTAGAACACACACACACACACCTGAAATAGCCAAATTACTTAATATCTAATAAATAAGACAATATCAATGTCCCCAAACCAGCCACAGCAATGGAAAGCCGCATGGAAGTATCTAAGGAAGAGAGCGACGGGAAATCTGAGAACTGGGGAGAACTGTCTTGGGGAGACTGCAGCGGGCCTGTGAGGGAGAGCCCAGGGTCTGGACAGACGGCTCTCGGGATCCAAACTTCCCACTGCCTATCACGTGTCCGGTTAGATATGACTCCATCAAAAACATTGATATGCTCTAACGCTGCCGGGATCAAAACAGCTTCTTGAATCCCTTGTTTTAGACCGACCCATCTGTGTTACCATCGGGGTATTTTATGAATCTATTCCTAGAAAGTTGTTTGAACAAGGTAACTTAGTAGCTTTGAACTTGATCAAGCTTTTCCATTAATATGAAAATTCTTCCCTAAAATAAGGAACCTGAACGCCTCTTGGGAGTTACTATTTATTGCTTCAATCACCCTGCAGTGAGCAGAGTAATCCCCAAAAGATTTCTCTTCTATAATCCCTGGAAACTGTGAAGGTTTGGTCTGGAGAAAAGGGCTTATAAAATATAACTTATATGATATACCTCAAAATAAAAATACTATGTTGGTATCCAAGATGGTGCAATCTACCACATAAGTGCTTTATTTTAACTATCATTTTTACTTATTTATCTATTGTAGTTCTTAACTACACGAATTTTCTTTCTTGCGTTGGGCTTTATTTATTTTGGAAGCTGAGGAAGTAGGTTTTTTGAGAGGGTTGTTGTGCTGTTGAAGGAACAGCCAGGTGAGAAACAGACGTGGCACCAGGCAAGGAGGCGGAGACCTCAGGGCCCACGGCAGAGCGAAGGGCAGGAGGCCTCTGAGGATTCAGCTGGGAGCCAGGGCTGACCGGTGCTACCTGGCAGGACTAGGTGCCACAGACAGAAGCAACCATCTAGGCGCCTGACCCCCAGAGCTATGGGATTCTGAGCAGGCACATTAAGTGGCTAAGCTCCCTCATGAACAAAGCCCTCTCTGTGCACTTTAGGATCAGAGCTCAGTAGTGGGGAAGGTTTGCTCACCTGATTCTAAAAGCAGCCAAAGGAGAACACTCAAGAGTGCCTGGTGTGAGTACAGTCTCCGTGGCTGGGAACCATACCTCAGTGATGAGTCTCCAGACAGTGCCATGGGGCCAATTATTGAGAGAGCACTAAGAAAGGCCCAGAAACCAATGCTGTTGTGTTACTTTTTCTGGGAAGAGATGTGTGTTCACCCCAGAGAGAGCACAAGTTCCAGACCATGGAACAGTTCCAACCGGGCTCAAGTAGTGAAATGATCACCCACTAAAGTGTCTTACAGAGGCACCACTGAGGCAGCTTCCTGAACCGCTGGAAGGCAGCTCCACTGGAAAGACTTCTCCACCAGCTCCCCGCCCCTTGAAATCACCCTCTCACTTCTTAACGGGGGGGGGGGAGGGTGCGGTGCTTGTGAACCCTGGAACTTGCTGAGCATCTGGAGTTGCGTTTGAGTCCACAGGAAATACTTGTACAGTGGGAACAAAGACTAGACAGAGCCAGGGCAAACGCCATACCCTAGCAGCAGTATAAAGAGAGGTCACACTTGCTCTTCTGCAACCCACCTGTGCTGTTCTTAGGCTGCTGCCCATATATTACCCAAAGGCATTTTATTCACTCACAGATAATTTATTTTTGGCTGCCTATAAAATGCCATCTAAGCTTGCTGTTTTGATTGTTTCTTTGATGCTGTTTGTGTGACCAGAATGCAGGAGGTTCCCCCTACCCCTGCTCTCAAGAGTTACAAAACAATGGCGATATCGTTATCACCATTATCCCAAGATGTGTGATGGGGCCACAGAGTGAGCTCTATTGCTGATCTCTGCAAAATAGGAGAGAGAAGTCTCATGTTCAGTCTGACATGGCTGAAATGCAAAGGTGTGTGAACCAACCACCACACATACATATGGACACACACACACCAAGAGAGAGACAGAGAAACAGACAGACAGACAGACAGTGAGACCCCAGTGAGCAAGGCCAGAAGTCGGCCTTGGGAGGAAGCACTAGCCCTGATGCCCCGGATCCAGTTCTCAAAGGGAGATAGAGAGGAGAGAGGAACCCAAAAGAGAGAAGGACCAGAGGTGGGAAAAGCAGAAAGACTACATACAGAAGAGAGGAGGGGGGATGTGTTTGTGTGTGTGTGTGTGTATGTGTGTGTGCATATGCATATGTGCACATATGTGCTAGTGCATGTGAGTAAGGACTGTCTGGAGGCTAGGGGCCATACTCTGGTGTCCTCAGAAGTCATATACCTTCATTTGGGACAGGACCTCTCTCTGGGACCCCACGGCTCACCAGGAGGCTTGAGAGCCAGCAAGATCCCGGGTCTGCACCTCTCCACCTCCTCGGCTAGGATTATAAATCACACCAGCATGCCCAGATTTTATCGTGGGTGCTGGGGATTCAACTCAGGTTCCCAGGTTCCCAGGTTCCAGGGCCAGCACTTCACCAACCGAGCTGCCTCCTCAGCTCCAGAGGGGGGGGGGGCTGTCTGCTCACAAGCTTAGTACTTAGTGTCTTCCCGAGCCTCCACTCAGGACCATGTGAGGGACAGTGAATCTTTGGGGCAGAATGAGGCAACGTGTGGGGAGCCTGAGATCTAGGGATGGCTGCAGCTACCCCATCACTTAGCCTTTTAATCAATTTGACCAAAAAACCCCTGCCCATTTCATTCAATTGAGCTACGTTAAATTGGTCCTAACATTTTCCAAAGTTGCTTAAAATAGCAACACACACGCAGCAGCTGGAGAAAGCGCTCACAGAGCCCAGGGTGAGTACTCAGCCTAGGACTTGAGGGAAGCCCTGAGACATGGTGGAGAGAGAGAAATGACTCATGCAAGCTGTCCTCTGATCATACCCATGCCCTGGCCTGAACACACACATACAGACATACAGACACACATACATGAGCATACACAGAGGGAAATAAATAAATTAAAGTAAATAAATGAAAATTTTAATTAAAAAAATTCATGGACCTCAATGTGGTGACGTGTGCTTGTCATTCCAGCCCTTGGGGGCTGAGGTAGAAGGAGTCTCAAGAGTCCCAGGGTAGCCTGGGTAACGTGGGCTTGAGCAACTTTCTTAGACCATGTCTCAAACAAAACAAATAAATATTTAAATACCAAAATAATTCCACGGATGAGAATATTATTCAAATTTACATCATTTACTTTCTTTTTATTTTCACGGTAAATCCCCACCCTGCCCAGAGACCCAGTGACCCTCCTGCTAGGATGTGGAGTTTCTCTCTGGACACCATCTTTGCCCCAAGGTGGGAGGCTTCTCCAGTCCTGTGAGATGCGGGCAGTGGCAAGAGTACCCTTCTTCAACTAAAGAGGCCAGAGTGCATCCTTCCCAGTGCACCCCTCTCCTCCTGCTAATAAGTGCTAATTGATAGCCCTGAAAAGCTCGGCCAAGCAGGAAGCTGAGCAGGCACCTCTGCCGTGTTCCAGCCTCTCCTCACCATCTCTGTTCTCACACAGGGGAGCACTGAGAGTTGCAAAGAAGAGGAATGCCCACAGGCTATGACATGCCCACATCTCTGTTGGCACGAGAGCACCATTTGAGTGTGACTTCAGCACCCCATACATGTCTGTGGAGAGACGGCTAAGCTGCTACCAGGAACTCTCCTCGGCAGACACGATAACTCTGCTTCCCTTCCAGAATATTCCAGCCAGTGCTAGTTCATCTGGGTGAAAATATTCACCATGGCCTTGTTCTGTTCTGAACATTTGTTCCTTGAAAGAGCCCAAGAATATATTTGTCAATATCTGTGTTATTTCTCTCCCACTTTTTAAAAAAAGTCTCCTTTAGTGCGTGTAGAATTTGCCTGGCTCTGAAGCATGGATCTGTCATTTGTCTGACACAAATCACCTTCCGTGTATGGATGGCACACACAGCTTACAGTACTTTCTATAGACCAGCCTGAGCAGAATAAAAACAAGATGCAAGCTAGAAGTGACATGTTCCAGAGCTGACGTCCGTACCGTGGCTTTGAGCTCCAGGCACTGACAAACACTCAGCACACACCAGCATCCCAGAGGAGGACGTGTAATGCTGTTTATGTTATGCAATATGTAAAATATTTATACCTTGGCTCCAAAGCAAGCTGACTATCATTTACATCGGGAAGCGCCGTTCACCATGAAGACAGCCACATTACTGGCCTCCTCTTTGCAGGCAGAGGGGGCCCAGCACAGTAAATGATAGGTTTATGTATGGAATAAGAGTCCACCAATGTCAGGGCCTTTTTAAAAATGTAGTTATGGGAAAGGTTTCCTAATGTGCTCGCTTCGTTTAGAATTGTTAAATTACCAAGCAGGGCAAATGCACACCTCTCTGACTATTGCCCTTATCTTTCGAGTGGAAAAATCTTTTCTTTTGACAAACCATTCTTTCATGAATAACCTCTTCAATAGCATTTAGTTATCATTATTAATAAATTGTTACAGTAATAAATTATATTTTAAACATTTTATTAAATGCAGTTCTCATGTACTTAAAATAAATTGCAAAGCCGGCTTTTTTTTTCACGGTATTTAATATATATCGCATGACACAATGTGCTTTTAATATATTTAATGTTATATACTTTAAAATCTAAGTGTGGTGTACTTTTATGGAACTTACTTTATATTCCTTTCTATATGGAAAATGTATTACTTTTTAATACGGGTTCATTGTGGAGTGCCATTAGGAAATAGCACGGTTCTTAAAGTGGAAACTTTCAGGTTTAAGTACATTAAGCGTGGGGGAGGGGAAGACACTGCATTATGGTAACATCAAGCATCTAATTGAAACTGACAAGAGCAAGGGAGACGTCTCGCGTCGACTGTAATGGCACTCCCATTTGCATTGACATCATAACAGGTCTAACGCAAGCGCCCTAGACGCTCCCTCTGACAAAGAGACTTCTCCCTGACATCCCGCCACTTTCACACTTTCTTTGGACACGCCATCACTGTCACTCACCATAAAGATAAAAATAATATGAAAAACACCTCCAGTTCGCGCTTATCGGGTAGTTTCCACAGCTGAAATACAGTGGCCGTGTTCAAGGGCTCCTTCTTTTTTATAAGCCTCAGAAATTCTGCAGCTAACTCCCTGAAAAGGATGGATGCATGGCCCTCGTCTCCAGCTTTGAAATTGTTTTGTAAAGAGAGAGGGAAAAAAAGGGAATTGAAAATTGATTTTTTCAGAAAAACAAATATTTTTGCATAGGTCCTTAAGGCAACGGGGATTCCATACAGTTCTCTTGAAGCTGAGGTAAATTTTCCTGATTAGTGAGTGCATTGCGGTGAAATAGGGGATTGGGTGAAAGTGTGTCTGGCGCTGCCAAAATAACCCACACATCGCAGGGAGTCTCTGGACGCCGTGCTGATGGGTATTAATACAAACCAAATACTAAGGAGTGCCCAAGCAAAGAGCGAATGAGCTAGTTGCAGTTCGGGGCATCAGCGTTTGCTCTGCAGCCTAAAATGCATGCCAGGCTTGGGGTACAGTGGCAGTGTCTAACAGCCTTCCTCAGCGTGTTGCCTAGCAACCACAGCTACTGGCCGGGGAGCGCCGCCTGCTGGCCAGGCGTACTCCTTGCCTGGACTGGCCTTTGCTTCCAGGGACTTCCCCTGGGTCCTGCTGGCCTGACTGATTCAGAGAAACAGATAGTCTCAGATGGACTCTTTCAGATAGAGAACAGGCCTGAACTAACTTCTCTCTTTTCCAAGGAGATACATCCCATCTCAGCGAGCAGATCTCCTCTCCCAGCTTCCTCATTGTGAGTAGGTCAAGGATGCCATGTCCTGACTCTGAGAGGTAGAGAGAAAGATGGGTGCTTGGAGATGGAGAAGTCAGGCCATGCGCAGGCAACTAGACTGCAAATATGTGAGCTCCCATGGTCTCCACCCCTTGCATTACAGTAGGAAGGATGGTGCTTAAGAAAGACAACAGCTCTGGTGTGGTTCCCTCAGAAAGGCTGCGTGCGGAAGGAAGAACAGCTGTGTGCCCTGCAGTCAGAGAGGCAGGCCGTCAGGCAGTTCACCATCCTGTTCACATGCAGAAGTTTGCCCAGATTGGCCATATTTAACCACCTATCATAACCCTGAGGCTGGAAGATGGCTCGGTGGTTTAGAGCACTGGTTGCTTTTCCAGAGGACCATAGTTTGATTCTCAGCACCCATATGGTGCCACACCGCCATCTGTAACTCCAGCCCCAGGGGATAATGAGCCCTCTTCAGGCGTCATTGGGTACTGCATACCCAGTGGTACGGACGGACACACAAAATGGAAACAAATGGGAAATAATTATTTTTAAGCTTTAAAAATAGTAACTTTACATATTTGGGGAGTTATTTATTTTTAGTCCTCCCATGCTTATCATTTATAAACACTTGGTATATGTCCCAAATAATTGAGAATGGAAGTGAATTCGTTTATTTTTTCATTGTCTCAATGAGCATGTATCAGGTACAAAATATATTGGCAATATCTAGTTATGCACTGGAGAGTAAAGCAAAGCCACAACCGTTGCTTCAGTTAGACAAGTAAGTAGAAAAAGTGCTGCAAGGAGTAGAAATATTCGTGTTTTGAAGTAGTCTTTTTTCAATTTAATGGAAAACGGTAAAAATCTACTGAATAAAATATATAACGCAGAAAATTACGACTTTTCTCCAATCTGTACATAGACAAGCAAACTACGATGGAACAAAATGGCTCTGGGGAAGAAAGGTCTAAACGCTGTTAGGAATTCCTGGAGTTGCCTTAGATCCCCAAGAAATGCTGCCGTGGCATTATCCGTGCCATGAAGAACAGAGTCTTAGATATGAGCAGATGGGATGTGAAAGTGGGTAGGGAATCAGCTGACGGTCAGTACGAGGCCCATGTAAGGGTTCAGGTCACCGGGAAAAGGGGTTGGCTGCTCACAGTCCACGCTGTGCCTTCAGATCCCCTGGGTAGACGGCTGCTGGGGAGCTTGGCAGTCTGAATGTTCCCCATCACTGGGCACCACATAGCCTCTGCTGGACCATTATAACTGTTATCGTCACCATCCTCACCTTCGCCGTGCTGGCTGCCATCCCCATTTAGTATTTATTCAGCATAAGCCTGCTCCCAGAGTCTCCCCACACATTCGGTCTGTGGGCTCTGAGAGGCAGAAAGTGAATGCCTGGGATGCTGTGCTCTGCAGCAGGCGCCCTCCGACCCCCCTGCCTTTGTCAGCGTCTTCTAGAACTGTTAGCAGCACAAAAGTGTTCATAAATGAGGTGGGCTTGTTATACAAACAGGAAAGCTGGCGGGGTGTGTGTTGGGAGACCATGAGCCACTAATACCTGAATGAACATGGCAGCAGGTGACCTTCCCAGGGGAGGAGGGTTGTCTTACAACAGGTCAACAGAAAGCTGTTTTTTCAAATCATCCAGATTGGCAGGAAACATGTTAAAAAGCAAGGGTAGGCTAGGTTGGAGAATGTGAAAATAATCTGCAATATCGCCACGTGGTCCTAAGATTTCCACAAATCCTTCTCTAAATTAAAGGTACTCAGACTAGAAACTGACGTACAACATCTCTATCTGCTGAGAAAATTGTGATCTTCTGCTGTTTATTTAAAAACAAATTTCATATAGTAAAACACAGTGCCAACCTGCCCAGTAGTCTTAAGTATTACTTTTGCCACCTCGACAACAGCTCAACCATTTACCCACAGTCACCTCTCTCTCACACTCTGCCCTTCCTCAGTGAACACTTAGCCTCTTGTCTGCTAGGCATCCTATCACAGGATGTGTGTGAGATAAATAAGTCCACCAGGACACCCAGATCCGAAGGCCAGTGAGATGCAAAGCATCAAGAAAAACCATGAAAGCCCTCTAAAGAGCCGGAGACACCAGGGATGAAGCAGTGATTCATTACGTTGGATTCTTCAGGGAGGAAACACGGGGACAGGCCTTGCAAAAGCAGAGGAGAAGAGAGTATTTTCAATGGTATCACGGCACCAACAGGCCTTGGTCTCTCAGGCAGAGTTCAATGAGAGAAGCAGACCCACTGGAGACAAACACACACATGTGTATTCATACACAAGCACACATACAGGTGTGTATGCACACACATATACATATAAACTCTCTTATACATATACATGCATTAATGCACACATGTGCATTTGTTTTTCTATGTACATGTATTTGCATCGACAACTAACATGTGCATAAACAGTCATACATATGAACACACACATATAGAAACATACACTTAATACACGTATAGATATGAACATACACATGTATTCTTAATGTAGATCTGTACATAAAATTACATGGACTTGCATACATGCATAGGCTGTAAACGGAAATGCATGTGTGCCTACGTTCACACATAGAAACACAAACATGAAATCATGTATACACAGGTATACGCATAGATATGTACACACATACACTCAGACATACACACGGGTGCACACAAACACATGTAGTTATTGCTGTGAGTATATGTGTATATCTTAAGGCGATGACACAGAGACTTGGACCTATGAAATCTTGGAGGCTGGTGACAGGGAAGTGCCTGTGGCCTGTGGTGCTGGCATCTGTGTTAGAGCTTCATTGCACAGGAAGGTCAGAAGTTGGGTTAAAAAAAATGTAGAGAGGAGAAGCCCCAGGCATGGGCCCCAGGCCCTGAGGGCAGGCTGAAACTGTGCCTGCTCGTCCTTCCTCTTCAAGTGATCTGAGTGTCCTACAGAAGACGAGGCATCATGTGCACATGTCGATGTGAATGTGTACATACAAGGATACATACATGCACAGGAGCCCAGGAACCAGAAGGGCCTGGAAAGATGAAGCAGTTGCCCCAAGGTCCAGCAAGAGAGCCCCTTTTGAACATCACTGTGCAAGCTGCCCACCTCCTACTTACACATCGACTGATGTTCATACTAAAGGACACTTCTAGGAAGTAGCTGGGCCTAGGCAGTGGTTAGATCCCAAAGCCACTGATGTGGATACACAAAAATCACCCAGATACATGAACTGGGTCTTGGGACGTCTGGGTTGGACAGCCCAGGAAGACCTGCTAAGCAGGTTTGTGCAGCTAGAGAATTCTGGGAACCCTGGGAGCCTTGCATGTCAAGGGGCATAATGGGTCACTGAACTAGGAAACCACTGTGTGACCATGTGGAGGAGTGGCAGGGGGGCAGAGGGTGCCAGCAAGGAGAAGCCTAGGAGATCACCACCGTGATCAATGCCGTGCTAAAGCAGGAAGTTTGAAAGTCTGGGTGAAGGCCACTGCGTGTAGGGTCATGTGGGCTTACACTGCCAGTGACACAGAGTGCTGCCAAGGATCAGGAGAGAGTTGGGCTGGTATGCCAGTACCAAGCTGAGGGCCTGGTCAAAATCACTTGTGCCTCTGGCCCTCCTGGTTTAAATGATAAGGTTGCAGAGTATGTCAAACAAGGAACCTGGCCTAGAAAATGCCTTCATCCAACAAGTTTCACCCTTGCCTCAGCGAAGTCCAGCTCTGAGCCCCTCCAGCCCATGTCTCCCTTTGCTTTCTCCTCCCTAAAAAGCCTGATCACTCAAATCTTTGCTCAAATGCCCCAGGCTAGACCCAGTCAGAAGAGAATTACCTTGTTCCTACAGAGGGAAAGCCAACATGAGAAGAACCAAGCCAGTGCTAGAAAAATGTGACTGTATCTAATATCATGCTGCTGTGCTGCCATTGCTGAGACCCTGTGGGATCCCAAAATGACTTCTGGATTATAAGCAGATCAATTTTGACTCCCTGTGCTTTCATTTATTCTCATTGAGAATGGATGTTGAGCTGTATTTTATCATCTATTAAATATCATATTTAATGAGTCCTGATTCCCTGGGTATCTCAAAAGACACAGATCACTAAGACTGCCAAAAAACAAACAAGCAGAAAGGAAATTTTGGAAACATAAAGTTATTAAAAATAAACTATTCTTGGGAAGTTAGCACAGCTGTTGTAGCTCTTCAATAGCGTATGATGTATGGGGTGGTTGGAAAGCTGCATGAATATCCTGTAGGGCTGATTATAACAGACATGCGTGTTTGCGAAGGGCCAATGTGGAAACACTGAACTGTGTGAGTATTTTCTTTCCACTTAGTGCTCTGGGAGTAGAGGGAGGTACGAGCCGTCAGGGGAGCTGGCATCAGGCACAGCTACAATGAGGCACAAAACACACCACCCAGACAGTGGTGTGCCTTTCTGTGTCCGTGAGAAAACACCAACAAAAACTAACATGGGAGTGGGGGAAATGGGTTTGTCTGCCTTATGTGTCTCAGTCAGAGTCTACCATGGATGAAAGTCATGGCAGACACTCAAGCAGGAGCAGAAGTGGCCATGGAGGAAAGCTGCTTATAAGCCTGCTTCCTCGGGCTTGCCTAGCAGCTTCTCTCTCACAGCCCAGGCCCATCTGTCTGAGGGGAGCATGCACCACCCAGAGTAGCTGGGTCCTCTCATCTCCATGAGCGAGTAAGAAAATTCTCCACAACATGCCCACACACTGTTGACAGGGGCAATTCCACAGTTGAGGTTCTCTATTTCCAAGTAGCTTTATTTGTGTCATGCTGACAGAAACTAGCCAGTACACATGCCTTCTGGAATTTGCTCATATTTCTTCTTCATAAGTGTATTTTACAATAGCATGGGTTCTAATGTTTACCACAATGACAGGAAACATAGAAAAGAAGAAAAAATAAGGGTCTAGCCTTGCAGCCAAGCAGCTTGCTTGCAAAGATACAGGTCCCTCCATTGATCTCCGTTCAGCAAGAGGCTGTAATTCAGCTTCCAGACAAAGAACAGAGTTCTGTCTCTCTCAGGAGTAGCTAGGGTGCTTTAGAGAGAGGCCCAGACACTATCCCGGGGTTCGAAAAGGTTTTCGACAGAGTGCTACGTTTAGCTCTTTTAGAATGAGATCGCCAGTTCCAAAGGCTATGGAGATACCAAAGTGCTACAGCTCTCGGTTAAGCTGCTGTGCCGAGCATGGCAGAGGTGCTGTGAAAGCCCATGCCTGGTCGGCTTGTAGCCAAGACACAGACCTGGCCCAAGCCCAGCAGGTCAGAGGGCAGGCCTGGTGAGACGTGCAGGATAAATGATGAATCTCAGGCAGCCATGGGGGAAGGCTGACAGTATCACAGAGCACGAAAACAGCCAACAGCATGTTTATTTGAACGCTGGGATTTATAAGCCTTGGGCAGTGGGAGGGATTTAGCGGGTGAATGTGTTTGATTCCCTAGGGTCAGGGGGTCAGGGATACTTGATTTACAGGTAGTGGTACAGTACCTCGTTTTCCATGCAGTGGCACGGTCCTATCATAAGAAGGAAAACACAATACTTAATTATCCTATGGGCAAGGAAATCTCCAAGTACAATTGAAGGTCACTGCTGAAGACTGAGATCTTTAGCAGGGTGGGGGCATTTCTAGGAATAGATACTTAGCTGAACCAGTTTCCTCATCAGGAAAAGGACTGGACTGTAATCTTCCCTGAGGACTATGTGATGCTCCTTACAAGACCTGAGGTCATCCAGAGCAGGGGAGACTTTTAGAACCTTGCCGAGGAAAGGGAGTCCACCATCACAGACCGAGTGCAAACAAATGGCTATCCAGAGGCGTCAGACTTCAACCTAATCCAGCAAAGCTCCACAGTCTCACCCTAGCTCTGCTTCTCATGAAGCTACTTGAGTGTTGGCAGATCCCTCCCAGACATCAGTTTTCTCCTGGAAAATTACACAAGATAGGCAGGCTCTTCCCAGGACTGCCATGACCCCACCTCCCAGCAGGTGCAAAAGAAGGCCCTACCTCTCTCCCATGCAGGAGGATTTGCCTCGACAGCGCCACTCACTGGAAACTAGGCCAGGTTGGCTGTGGTCACACTTAAGAAATAGACTTGAGAGGATAGTTCTGGGACAACATGGGGTTTATGAAGAGGCCTAACCACGGATCAGCTGCCTTCGCCACAATTAACACATAGTTCTCCATATCCTGTTATCTGATAGCTACCTGCACAGCCCAAGATATTTGGCAATGTCCAAGCAGAACATTTGAGTAAATGATCCCACGCTTCCTTAACTGAAGCCATTGCTGTTCCCTTTCCCACTATCTGCTTTGGCTCATTCTAGTTTTTGCTGTGGGCCTATCCTAGGCTCTGGGCAACTTTGGCTCCTTTGGAAAGATAAACCTTAGGATTAAGAGGTCCTGGAAGGCTTTTGAACCCTAAGTCAACAGTCCTGATTCAACAGCACTCCTGAGGATACAGTGTTTCCTGTCAGCTCATGGTGAGGGTGACAGTCTCACATGGCACCCTCTATCAGCTGGTGGGGTCCTTCATTCTGTGGTCCTCAAGAATGACTGTTTCCAGGAATAGCAGAAGAAGGGGAGCTTTGACTAGCTGATCTTCAGGAAAACCGAAGGGGAAACAGTGCTGGGGAGTCTGAGGGGGTAAGGCAGAGCAAGGTGACCTTTGACAGGCAAGTAGCATACCTACAAGAGGCTGAAGAGAACCCTCCCAAATTCACACCCGCCTACCACCTGGGAGCACGAGTTGATCTGGAAATCTGGTCTTGAAAATGTCACTAAACTAAAGTGAAAGCACACTGATCTGAACAGTTTCTTATAAAAGAAATATAAGGAAAACTGCAAGAAAAGAAACAGCGACAGCACACTCGACATTTGAACATCGTCTCTCAACACTGAACTTGGCTATTTCCAAAAATCAAGGATTTTCACAGGGTCAGCATTAATTCTGTTTCTAGACATTTCTAATTTGTAGAATATATTTTTACTTTATTGATGAGGTATATTTTAAGATAATAATGTGCTGTATTTTTCTCTTACACTATCTATTTGGAGAAAATATTATGGAGTAGATGAAGAACTCGATATGAAAAGAAAAATGCTCCCTTATAAATCACCCTGTTCTTGGGAAATAAATCATCACTCTTAACTTCTTCTCTATGTATAAGCCTTATCCCACGGCTACTGTTTCTCTAAAGCAATCTTGATAGGCAGGTAAGGAATGGAAGAAAAAAGTTATTTTGATTCTTCTGTCTCCCTGATGATTCATGATTGTTTGTAAACTGAAATGTTGAGAGTCAACTAGATTGTATCAGAAAGAACAAAGTGGTTAAGAAAACACAGGAGATAGAAAGAGCTTGAAAAAGCAGGTCTGAGGCACTGTTCGTAACGGACACTGTGAGGAGGGTGCTTCTCGAAAATGTTTCTTTCCTAACACAAAGGGAATTAAAAAACCCACTTTCAACAGCCTGAGTGGCAAGGTACGATTGTCCCCTCATGACTATGAAGATTTCAGTGTTCTGTGGAATGGCGGGACTACAGAGAGGCAGATTCTAGGTCAGGTGTTTTCATTGTTGTTTAAAGAGAACGCAGTTAGAGAGTCGTCCATCACTCTTTCTGAGAGGCTTTCAACACCCACCAGTGTGGAAATTTCCCCCATACTTACCAGAATTAAGACCAGTCTGGCAGCATCAAGCTCAGCTTCATTCAGAGGGAGTGCTTTACAAGGCCTGGCCTGACTCTTTCCATTCCTTAAGGTGACTCCTTGGATGGCCCTCGCAATTGTCAAAGCATCTCTCAAGTTGTGCTTTGGTGACACTGTGAACTTTTACTGAAGATCTTTCTGGCTGACTCCACGTGAGAGAAGTCTCCTGGAACAGAATGCTCCTTCTCCAGAAGTGTCTCTCTCATGGGGCCCCGGCTAGGGAAGAGAGTCCTGCCTGCAATTCAGCTTATCCCCATGAGGGCCAGAGACCTGTGGACCAACACGCCCCCCTGTACAACCTTCATTTAGCCATTGGTTCTTCCTCTCCAGTACTTTGGCCAGAATGCCAAAGAAGCACAAAGAAAAGCAGTGAATTAGGCTCCTGCCTAATTCAGCATTGGCTGATGGTGCCTAATGCATCTTTATCTGCTTCTGCTGGCAAAAACTCTCATCATTGACTGGACCACCATGCTAAAATGGAAGAGACAGTCCCTACAGGAAGGACCTCATTCATGAATGAGGTGTCAGGATGTGGGATTCAGAGAGGCTAGAAGAACCTACAACAAGCTGCTCCAGCAGAACATATTTGTTACTTAATATCTAGGAAAAGGAAATGTGAAAATGCATGTTGGTTTGAGTGTGGAATTCCCAGGCCTGCCAGCACCACATGGTTGTTTTAGGCACAAATACTGACATAGTGAGCGTCCACATACATTAGTAATGGAACACTTTTGAAACAGCACACCATGCCGAGACAGATTCTTGTCTCATTCCTGCACCGGCTTGCTGTATGATTTTGTAATGTGTGTGTGCATGTGTGTGTGTTTTCACATGTGCACATATGCCCACGGGTGTACATGCAGGTTGTGCACATGCTGTGGAGGCCAGAGGCCAATGCCTGGTGTCTTCCTCAGTCATCCCCACCTTACTTTGGAGACAAGGTCTCTCACTGACTTGGAGTGTGATGACTGCACTAGGCTGGCCACCAAGCTCCCAAGATCCTGATGTCCTGCCTCCCAGCACTGGCATTGCACGTGCCCAGTGCTGTGCCCCACTTTGCACAGAGCTAGTGATCTGGACTTCAGTCCACATGCTGGCAGAGCAAGCGCCTGAGCCACCCCGCCAGACCCTGACTATGACTGAAGAACTGCACGGGAGTCTCTACACTAAGCAGCTGATCATGAAACAACCATCGAATCAGATTCTGTGCTAACTGAAAACTCAGTGAGCTCCTCTGGCAGGCACTGAACAGTTCTTTAAAGTGCCATTCTCGGGCAGCCATGGTGGCTTCTGCTTGTCATTGTGAGACTAGGGAAGCTGGGGCAGGATTATTGTGAGCTGAAGGCCAGCATGAGCTACCGAGTGAGTCTGTCTCCAAAACTGAAGTGATAGTTTCTTTTCTGAAGTGAGAAGCCAAGATCTGGAGATGTAGCCTAGTGTAGAGAGAGTTGGGCTGATGAAGCGGCCCCTTGGTTCACCTAGCCAGTACTTAGACAAAGAGAGTTGCCAGGAGGAGGAGTCTATCTGTGATCCCAACACTCAGGAGACAGAAGCAGAAAGATCAGTGTATGAGCTGGTCTACATAGAGAGCTGAGGTCCAGGACAGCCAACGCAGCATGGTGAAACCCTGTCTAAAACACAGACACTCAAGAAAAAAAGGTATTATTTCCCTCAGTAACACACTAAATGGTGGTCCTTAACATCTGCATCTCAAAGGATAGACATTTAGGGATGAGTGGGCATTGTCTGACACTATTTGTTCCAATTTAATGTTGTCACGTAGAGAAAAACATAAAGTATGCTTTTTGTTGCCTTCCCAAAATAAAGCTAAAAAAAATAATTCATGATTCTCATTAACAAGTTCAAACACATCTTATTGCGTGAACTTATCTTACTATGCTATATCATGGAAGGAATAAGAAAATATTGCCAATTTACTGCAATAAGGTAATTACTATAATAAGATAAATGTTAACTTTTTTAATGAAAACCACTGCACTTGAGTAATTACCCTTCTGAGGACCGCTCCACATATGATTTCTTTGCAATTATTAAGATTAATTCACTTTTTTTAAGTTGGAAGAGACCAAAATACCAAGCCAAATGATCATTTTATAAGCACATTTTCAAATGTCCTAGAACTTCAAAAGAGAGAGAGACAGAAATGGATTGAAGTCTTCTTTCCAAATCCAG
This sequence comes from Pachyuromys duprasi, assembly GCA_028658305.1. NCBI lineage: Eukaryota > Metazoa > Chordata > Mammalia > Rodentia > Muridae > Pachyuromys > Pachyuromys duprasi. Next base: position 42,795,407 of record CM053764.1, read on the forward strand.
CCTAAGAAGTCCCAGGCTGTCAAGCTCCTGGATCCAGTTGAATGCAAATAAAAGCTCAGTCAGAATAGACGGGACTAAAGAGAGACGTCCACTGACCATCAGCTACCCCACAGCCCAAAGTGAAAACTTAATTAGAACCTTCCTTGTTCACAGATTCAGTAGCTTTCTATAAATAGCTTGTAGATGTGTGACATCACTGTACCTTCAGCATTCCTGGGGCTCCCGAACGCCTCCGGGATGCTATTTCCAAGGGGGGCACAGCTATACATACCAGCTGCTGTTAGTAGGCAGCAGCCTAAGGAAACCCAGCATGAGTCGGAGAGCCACTGTTCTGCTTCCCATGTTTTACGTTCACTTTTGATTTTACTTTTGGGTTTTCCATGCCTGACATCCCACCTCTGAGCACCTTGAGCACCTACCTAGCCCAGGCCTCTGCCTCTTCCTGGCTTCCAGGTGTAGCTCCTATCTCTAACCAGCAGAGGAGCCTGGGAGAAAACTCTCAGTGCTGATCCTTTAGCCCAGGCAAGGATTCTGGAAAGCACCACGGTGCCCTGTGGGAGCAAGCTCCCTTCAGACTTGCTGTGGGTCTAAGGGACTCTAGAAAATGCGGTACCTAAGGTGAACACTCTGCGAAGAGGCTCTTGGTGCTTAGGACCATCTTCTTTATTTAGAGAGACTCCGCAAGGCAGAAGAGAGCAGGACTTGTGGGCCTCCTCTGTCTCTGTCTCTTTGCTTCATAGTTCTTGTGGCTACATGTTTCTAAGTGTCCTTGTATTTCAAAAGGGCAGGAAGAGGAAACCATCCCTCATCATGGGGTGTGTTTCAGTTGTCATTTTCTGCCTTGCATGAAGCAGCATGCTGAATCCTCAGCCTCATCCAGACAGAAACAGGGCTTGAGAGAGCACTGTTTAGACCCGCAACCACATCCAACATTTTGAGAGTGTGACACACCTTGTCATCTACAAAGTATATACCCAGGAACCACACAATTAAGTTCCCCTCCAAAAATTACCCAAGGATGCTTGTTCTGACCAAGTTTAAGATTTTTGTGGTAGGCCAGAGTCACGGCTGTTATGGGACACAGTGGTGTGTGGCCCATAGGCTGGGCACTTGAGGCATAGGAAGATTCTGGGGGTCTCCTGGGTTTGGCACTCAGGGTCAGGCCTGGAGCATAGTGAAGGGAAATAGATGAAGTGGGATGGGAGATACTGAATCCAGACTGCTTCACTGCTCATTGGAGAAAGGGAGTAGACCTTGCTGTGCCTCAATTTCCCCATGAGTCAGATGAAGAAAATTATGATCACTTTCAAGGATTCTATGAATAGTGCTTGACACATTATTATTATTATTATTATTATTATTATATTTTTATTTGAAGCCAAAATGCAGCATTGCTAGCACATGTGGCAGTCAATAGTGTAAAAATATCCTCAAACAAGCCGCAAACATAGAGGGAAGTCTACGGAAAGGCGCAGGTGATCTGGAGACGGGCCCTAACCTGGTTCCCTGAGTGCTTTCCTCCAGCTGGTTGTAGAACACACTGGCAAGACAGAACCGACACCACACTGCTAGCCTAGAGTGGAGGGTGCCTGCAGCCATATTATCCTGAGTATACCCGGTTGCTTCTGAAGACGCAGGAGACCAGATGCGAAGAGATGCCAGTGGTCCCCAGGAGCAGTGAGCAGCCATGAGAATTAAGGAGAGAGGACACTGGGAGACATCTGAGTCTCAACCACCATCCTGCTGCTTCTGCCTCCAGAAAAAGTCTTCCTTACAGCCCCACAGCCTGGCCTACGGAAGCCACGGTATATCCATGCCTGCCCATCCTACCAAGGCCCCAGCCCAGATCCCAGAAGTTCCAAGTCAAGTGTCCAAGGACGTGGGAGGAGGGACCACCCACCACCATGCTGGCTTGGATGACTTATTGCTCGTCAGTTCTGAACACAAGGTTGAAGTCCTGTGTCAAAGCACGTGAAACCTTAGACATTCTGACCACAGAACTCTAGATTAACTCTAGGGAATCACCTTGGTGACCTTAAAAGACTTCTTTCCTTTTTCATTTTTTTCTATGAATCCCATTTGCTAAATCTAATTATTTCAGCATTGATTCTAGAAATAATAAGTGGTAATTTTTTCCATCAACCGGTCAGAAACCAATTTCATTCATCACCGGGAGACAAGGAAGAGTCTCCTCTCTCTCTCAACTCTATTTTGCTCATTTTCTGCAGAGTTGAGCGGCATTACATGCAAAGTGCCTATTGGGAAATAATTCTGCACGTGATGTCAGAGTCTGTTAGAGCTAGCATACTCAGGCAGGTCACACAGGTCAATTATTGGTCATTTCTGAGAACTCCCAGCTTATGTGCTGCTGGAAGTGCCACCAGAGATTTACTGTTGTCATAGTGAGCCAGCGACCTGGTGTGGAGGGCTCTGCCTCTTAGAAGAGACATTAGAGTCGAGCTGTGGATCCAGGTGGGGTGGGGGGCGAGCTGGCTCATCTGAGTGATCCTAGTGTCCTGGATAAATCCCAGTTAGTGTAACAGGCTTCATCATGCTTTCCTTAGAAGCAATTAGGGACACTCCAGTTTCCTTCTCTTCTAGGTAACCTCCTCATGGTTTAGGCGGCTGATCCAGCTGCCTCGAACTGCGGTGCATGAACTGCCCTGCATGGGGACACACAGCACTTGTTTCATTCTCTGAAGATCAAGACAAACATCATCAAAACAACACAAACGTTTTGCATTCATGAAATCTAAAACAGAGCAACTATATAGAAGTAAGATGTTGTTGAGCAACATTGTATTTCTTCATTGATAATTTCATGCATGCATATAATGTATTTTAATTATAGTCGACCCTCGTTGCCCTCTGCTATCCACCTCTCCCTGGCTCTGAAACTTTTCTTTGTTCCAACAAGCCCTCCCTTCTTATTTTTGTTTTGAACCACTGAGTTTAATTCCATGAACACCGGAGTAGGGCTGTTTACTGAAACAGGAGCAACTCACAAAGTATTTTTTAAAGCAGGACAATATTCTTTTTTTTTTTCCAGAACTGGCGCTTCCCATTGTTGAATCAGTCGCACCTTCATCTGCAAAGCCATTTTCAGCTTGCAGGCTGGCCAGCAGGGTCAGGGTTGACAGGCTGTGTCTCAGCTTGTAGGATCCTCCTGGCTGTAGGGAGCCTTGGCTCTGCCTGAAACCGGGTAAAGAACAGGCTTCCCCCCATGTCTAGACGGATGGAGGGGTGACATGTCTCAAGCATGGTGTTCAGTGTGGTTGGGAGGCAGAGTTGGATTCTGAGGGGAAATGTGTTGATTAGGCCAGAAAATGTCTGAAAAGCAAATTCGGGATGCTGCAGAAGGTGACCCATACATGCATCTGGGGATGGAGAGGGTAGGTCCATCCTTGGCGTGGTGGCTCCATCCTAACTCCAAATGAGAAGACACAAAGAAGCCCAGTTTGTTCAATCTGCTTCTAAGCCAGGAACAAGTATTAGTCATTCCCCCATCACATGACAGAACACAGGACACTATGTAAAGGGAGGAGGGTTTTAATGATTTGTTTGGGTTCACATTTTCAGAATAGTCAGTTTATAGACCTTGGCTCTGTGTATTTGGGACCCGTAGGAAGGCAGCTTATCATGGTGACAGGAAGAGGATGCTGCTGGCCTCAGTAGATAGGAAGGAGAGAAGAAGGCCCAGGAGCCCTGGAGTCTTCTGCAGCCTCTAGAGAGCACCTCCTTCCATCCAGGCCCTGCTTTCCTAAGTTTACTACCCACTTCATAATAATCTGTTCAGATCCCTCAATGGATTAAACCACTGATTATGTCAGAGCCCTGGTGACCTACCCACCCCTGGAAAGGCTATCAGGACACACACAGATGCGTCCTTCACGAATCTTGTAGGAGCTTCTCAACTTAACCAAGGGTGTGCAGTCAAGATGAACCTTCCCGCTGTGCTCCTACTCCTCTCCTTGATCATAAAAAACTCCATGTCCTCTGGGATTTCAACACTAGAGCTGCAACCACCCTCTTCCAACTTGCTCCCTGAGCTCTCATGTGGAGCAGGCTACTGTTGGCTTCCTGATTGTGAGGTCTTCAATATCTATACGTCTCCAGCTTGTGTGTAGCCTGTCCTAAGCCTTCTCAGCATCCATGTAAATTCCACTTCTTATAATCTCTTGTCTATCTATCATCTACCTATTTATTCACCATCCATCCAACTATCCATCTGTCCATTTATCCATCACCTATAATCTACCATCTAGCTACATAATATTCATCAATCAATCAATCTAGCATCCATCTATCATCTATCTATCTATCTATCTATCTATCTATCTATCTATCTATCTATCTATCTGTCTGTCTATCTATCACCATCCGTTTTTCAACATATTTGGTAATCAACCTAATCTAACTATTTATTATGTATTGTTTATTTACTCTAGCAATTTCACATCTATCATTCTGTCTATTCACCTCTGTCTTGTTTATCTCTCTATCATCTATCTATTTCACCCTTCTATTCTCTTTATCTATCTATCATATATTAGCTATTTAACCTATCAACCCATCTAGTCACCTCTAGATCTGTGTGTTTCATCTATCTCCTGGTATTACTTTTCTGCTGTTGTGATAATATACGATGCCAAGGGAATTTTCTTTTCTGGTCTAGTCTATTTGGTGTTCTGTGTGCTTCTTTTACTTTGATAAGCCTCTCCTGTAGGTTAAGGACATTCTCTTCTATAATTTGTTTTGGAAATATTCTTTGTATTTTTTAACATCCTAGATTTATTGGCTGTTTTGTAACCGGATTTTCACTAAGCTCACCTACAAAAGGGAAGGTTTATGTGAGCACGCAGTTCCAGAGCAATGACTCCATTACCATCCTTACAAGGAAGCATGGCAGCAGGCAGGCATAATGGATACAGCACCAAGCTGAGAGCTCACTCACACCTTAAAGGACAATCCGGAAGCATAGAGCTTTTAAAATAGCTTTTAAACTCTCAAAGTATGCCTCCTCTAGTGACACACTTTCTCCAGCAAAACCTCACTTCCTAAAGTTCCTTAAAAAGCACCACTGCCTAGAGACCAAGTTCAAATGCCAAAGCTTACAGGGGACATTTCATTCAAACCACCACTCCAGCATCTATCTGTCTGTCTGTCTGTCTGTCTGTCTGTCTGTCTACCTATCTACTTATTATCTATCTTTTATCTCTATCATCCACCTATCTATTGTCTATCCACCTATCATCCATCAATCTATCTTCCATTTATCTATCATCTATCTATCTCTATTATCTATCACCTGTCTATTATCTATCTATCTGTCTGTCTATCTTTCTACCCACCTATCTCTATTGTCTATCATCTATCTGTCATTTCACCATCCATCTACCTATCATTTCTATATAAACCATCTATCACCTGCCTCATTGAGTCTGTATTTCTGGAGAACCCTGACAAATACTTACCCCTTCTGTACCTGGATTCTCATGGCTGTGTGCTGCTTCCTTCTTGTAAGCCTTTTAGTTGTAGGGCACAGTGAAAGAGAAAGCATGCTGCATTCCACCAGGAGCGGGTGGCAACCATGCCCGGTCCTGCTGATAAAGGCAACTGGCCATTCATGCAGAGCATGGCCTGGGCAATGGAGGCTAATCTTGGCTTCCTTTTATTTCAGGACCCGCCATTCCCCTTGTTCTCTTTCTCATTCTTCAATGACTGGATCTGCCAGCTTCAACCCGAGTCCTTACACTTTGGTAACCTTTTATTTGCTGAAGAAAAAGACTTTGGTAAATTAACAGCAAACAATGTGAAAGGGTTATTTTTCAGGGTTTCACAAATGGCTAAAGATTAAATGAACCTGCTGATCTTACAGAGAACCTTGGTTCAGTTCCCAGCACCCACATAAGGACTCAAAAGCATCTATAATTTCAGATCCATTGGATCTGATGCCTTCTGTCTCCATGTGCACCAAGCACTCATGTACTACACACACACACACACACACACACACACATACATACATGCAAGTGAATACTCATATAATTAAAATAAATATATCTCTGAAAAATTTTTCTCACTGGAATAGATCACTGGAAATTTGTATTTTATAAACTGATATTTATGTCTACTTGAAAGTAATAAGTATTTTCTACCTGTATGTAGATAGAGTCTATATCGTGTTTTGATTAACTCACTGTACCATGCTAACCCGATGATTCACACATGAGGCTGGATCAGGACAAAACTCATATTGGTTGTACACAGAAGGGCGGCTTGGTCCATGGAAATCACCAACCCATTCTTTTTTATAAGAATTTTTAAATTTTATGTGTATGTATACTTTACCTGCATGTATCTGTATTACCACATAGAAATGGTGACCACAGAGACCAAAAGAGGGATCAGACCCTCTGGAATTGGAGTTATAGGTGGTTGTTAGTTGGCATGTGGGTGAGCGGAGCTAAGCCTGAGTCTTCTTCGGGAGCAGCAAGTGCTGTTCAACCCTGAGCTAGCTCCACCAACGCAGAGTCATGGAAAGTATCCAGGAAAGTGTTGTTTCTGTCAGGTCCAAAGGAAACTCCCTTCCCCAAGTTCCAAAAGGCAGAAGAGATGAATGGCTATGTGTGAGGTCAATTAGCACACAAAGCGCATGCTGGCCTCCAGACTTCCTCTGAATCACACGTACCCATTACACATTTCAAAGTCCATGTTCACATCCTGGTTCTTCTCACCTCCTCCCCTACCCTAAGCTGCCTCTAGCTCTTGGGCTTTCCTCACCACAGATACACATTTTCCTCATAGCCCTGCTATTTCAGTTATGCTCTCTCTCTTGCTCACTCTCTTTCTCTTTCATATGCTGTCTCCTTTCCCTTTCTTTCTCTCTTTCCAGCAACCTTGCTGTACCATGCTCTCTCTCCCTGTCTCTCTGTCTCTCTCTGTCTCTGTCTCTCTGTCTCTCTGTCTCTCTGTCTCTCTGTCTCTCTGTCTGTCTCTCTCTCTCTCTCTCTCTCTCTCTCTCTCTCTCTCTCTCTCTCTCTCTCTCTTGTGGCTAGGTCCAGCCTGCTGGCTATATTCAGGCTACTTCCTTCTCTTTTTGCTCTGGGCCCTTCCAGATGTCCCAGGCTTCTCTCTCTTTTATACCTGCAGTAGAAACCTGCTCCTTAACCTCACTGTGGAAGGGTTGCATCCTCAGTTTATCCTGCTTGGTTTCCAGTCGTCCAGCTTTGCGCATTTTCCTTGTAGCATTTGGACTCTGCTCTTCCAGCGCCTTGGCTCTGTGATGTAGGGAATCTGAACACAGTAGGCATTCACAGGTTGTACTTCTCTCCTGAGCCAAGACACTTAAAAGGAAGTGTTTGCATAGGGAAGCAGAGAAGAAATACAAACTTAGCTGTGTGACAAGAAAGCATGGTGTCACCCACTTATCATAAAAATTGGATTAATTTGAAATCTATGATAAACCACTCACGTGTAGAGCTACCCTGTGCGTTTGATAGCTTATACCATGCAGTCACTTAATGTAAGAGATTTTCCATCAGTTTGATGGGTTTTGGAACATTATCACGCTGCAGTATGATAACTAGATGGACTGTAATCTCAGAGATGGATGGAAGCACTAGATGAGAAACCCATATTTTCACAGTGTCTCAGTACAGACTGGTGACAACCTATGCTGTCACACCTGTGTTGGTGACAACAGAGATCTTACAGCTGCACTGTGTGTGCTGGAAGCCAGAGGCCTTGGAAGTTGGGTTCCATATGTCCTCCTGTTTTGCAGCACCTAGCAGCACACCAGCTCCAGCCTTCCCTGTGCCTGCAGGCTGCTGGCTACAGGTGGCTGGCTCCTGGGGCTTGCCTGGAGGAGACTGTTGGAAGTGGATGCAAAATGAGAGCTGTTTTCTCTGGAGCAGAAAGGAACCTTCGGGAAGCAGGCAGGAGGGCAGAGCTCTTGTGAGGGTGGTCCTCGGCCAGCCCGAGGGACGAGCATCCTCAGTGCAGATCTCACTCACTTACAGAAACTTTGCTGTCTGTTTTCTACTGTGTACCGAAATGAAAAGGAGCCAGAACAACTCCAGCACGTGTGCTGGCTTGTAGCGGGTTTTAAACTCCCTGAGTAAAGGATCAGTTTAATAAGAGACATCAGACTGCTTGATAGTTTTTTAAGTTTAATTTTATAGAATAACATTCATTTCTCTCTGTGTGTAGTGTGTGTGTGGGGGGGGTGTAGCCCCATGTCTTAACAAATAAATATCCAGTGATACAAATCAAACCAAGGCCCTGACAATCAGGATGGGGTTACACACATGTGCAGTGTTGGCATTAAGGAGGGCAGGAGGATTGTTGTGATAGTGAAGCCATCTCAGGTTACATAGTGAGTTTGAGGCCAGTCTGTGCTGACCAACAAGACTTTCTTCAAAGCAAGAATAAAGTCAAACAAACAAGCAAGCAAACAAAGATGTTATGGAACATTTCGGTGCCCGGCCCCACCTGGTTAGTGGCGGCTCTTCCTGAGCCTGTCTCAGCCGCCAGCGAGTGCTTCTCAGTCTCTGTAGACTACCCCATGTATTGGGGTGTGTGTGGCTAGCCTTTTAAGTCCAACTTCTCTCACTTAGCGTGTGCTTCACTTGCAGGCTCTCCCTGTTCTTCCCTGTGTTCTTACTTCATTTTCTCTCCCGGTAGCCTTCCTTTGTCTGACGGTGTCAGCTTGTTCTCCCTGCACTTGTTTAAAGACATCCGGATGTTTCTAGTTTGGTGTGATGATGAATACAGCAGCTATAAACATTTGAGTGCGCTTGTTTTGCGAGAACATAAATTCTCAATTCTCTTGGGTAAACACTCGGAGGAAGCTGTCATATCCTATGGTAAATGTATGTTTAATACTTTGAAAAAACACAGCTTATTGTCCCATTGATGAGGACTAAGGATATATCACCTTCTGTGTAAATGCGAAGAATAGGACTTGTTTTCTCGAAGGGGGTCTCTCTTCATGGAAATAGCTCAGAACGGAATGATTAATTTGTCCCAAACTCTGAATTTTTCAGAATACAGAACCCAAGGCTCTGAGATTGGGTACATAGAAAATACATGGAAAGAGCAATTGGTGGGGCTGGCAGGGGGTCCTCTGGCCTTTCGCCCTGGGCCTCCTCCCTGCTGCTGCTACATGTGCGGTCCCCTATGCATTGGAGAGCTTGGAGGAAAATCTATTTAAGGAAAGCCTGCCCTATATTTTAAGGAATAAGTATGGTGTAGGAAGGGTGGTATCCAGATAAATTATTTACATTAATCAAATTCATTGAGAAATGACTCAATTCTCCATTTCCTTTGGCCCAATTACATATATATTGAGACTTCTGTAGCCTAGTCCATCACTCCTTCCAGGGAACAGCTAAGCTCACTAGCATAATCATTATTAAATTCCTGCTAATAGAGGAAGAAGCACGTGGCTAACCAGGTTCTGTGTATGAGACCGTACGCTGAGCTGTCACCTCTTCTGAATACATGCCCTTGACTTTGTTCTGGGTCCATTTACTTGATTCGGGTTCCCCTCATTAGCCAAAGACACAGTCAGCACACAGAAATCTCCAATATGGACCTGGGACTGGAATGTTCTTGCCGACAGCAAAATGATTTGTAGTTTCAGAATTGTTCAGTGTTGATTTCTCAGGGAGAGGAGAAAACAGGGTGGGGAGGAGGCACCCAACAGAAGAGTCACCAAAGAAAAGTGAGGCCTTCCAAAGGAATAGGAACCTTAATCCAATAATCCATGTCCGATTACCCAGATTATGCAAATCCAGGGGAGCATTCCAACCACAGATATTCAGTCTCCAGCCATGGGGGTAATTGCTTTATAACTGGCGCAGGGGTAAGAATGTATATTTTCTCTCGCCAAGGCTGGGGAGAATATTTGTATGGTAGCGAGTGTTTGCTGCAATTGTACTTATTTGGTCTGCTGCCTTCAGGAAGCCTTTCAGCCTGCCTGTCACTAGGCTTCTCTTCCCTAGCCCTGTCCACTCGCTGTGTGGTCTCGTGGCTGTTCCTTGGCTGTTGTGGCCTCTTGTTCCTTCCATGCTCCAAATGCCAAAGACTATGGGTATTTTCTCTGCTACCCAGAACCACCCCTCACAGCAAAGAGAGCCCAGCCCTCTCTCCGTACTTGGCCTGCTATGGTCACTCTGTTGACCTCATATGCTTTCTTGAGTTCTGGAATATTCTACTCCAGCAGTCAGAAGCAAGGGTCAGAGTCCTTGCTTGCCCCCTGGCCCAGATGAGACAGGCTGTGCCGCCATGACAGCCTCTTGACAGAGTACAGCGTGAGAGCAAGGAAGCAAGCTTGGCAGAGTGACCGACAGCTAGTCTGTCAGGCTTTCTTCCTGGGCCAACCAGGACGTTTTGTTTCAGGAGGCTTTGAAAAGGGTGAAAAGAGCATGCTCTGGGGGACATTCTGGAACATTTCTCCCTTGAACTGAAATACCTGTTTATTTCCCCTACTTTGCGTTTGTGGTCTGTGAAACAAGAAGTCCCTACCCGATCTCCTAACTCCATGGGTCCTGGGAATTCCTCATCCACATGATCAGGGCGGGGGCGGGGGCTGGAGGGCAGCCTGCCGCGTGAGCGTTGCATGGCCAGCCAAGTGATGTCCGCCCTGCCCCTTGGGGGAGGGGTGCTGCGGATGAAGTCAGATGGTGCCCTTTCTCCTGACCTTTGCAGCTTCAAGTTCCTTCCTGCAGGACTGGCACACAGCGGACATCAACAAGCGCCAGGCACTCTGCCAACAGCTATCCCCCGCCCCCGCTTAGTCACCGAAGGCTTTGGAAGTCGCTGGTGCGCATGGCAGGCAACTTTGTCAGCTTTTGTTTGTTGTGCAGCTTGTGCCAGCTGGTGCGCCGCCGCCCCGCGCCCCCTGTCCTTCTGGGCTCTGGATTCTCGGCTCACGTGTTTACACAAACAAAACACATCACCCCCAAGGTGCGCCCTCTCCCGTCCGGTGGGTCCTCTTCTTAGGCTACACACAGAGATCTTTGGGGGACAATTGGAGGGTATAGCTCCTATCCACGGTGCTTGGGCACTGGGCCTGCGCTCCTGAGGAGGATATGACAATAAGCTAGAATTCTCCAGGGCAACCCCAATACATGTAGGGAGAGCCCGCCTTCTCTGCCCCCAACTTCCTGACTTCAGCCTCTGTTTATTCCTGATTTACAGGGACATTCAAAGGTCAATAGGAAGTCACAATGCCATGTGTGGTGGCAGTGATGGACAGAACCCAGTGCCAGAAAGGCAAGGAACAGTTCCCCCAGCTCCCAAGTTCAACATCCCATCACAAAGCCAAATCCCACAGCCTGTAAGACTCAGACTTGGAGGCGCACCCCAGTGTTCTTGGGGTTATCGTGACTTCTAGAACAATGCAGGGCACCAATTCTCTTTGCAGTCACATGCCAGTGCTCTCGGTGTTGAGAAGGATCCCAGTGGCATGTCTCAGAATATACTATGGTTGTGCCCATGTGTTCTTTGTGGTTGGGCTGAGAAGAGGCGCTTCCCAGCCCTGGCAAATATAACATTCTGATACCCATTGGCTCACATCTGATAATTCAAGCTTGATCACAACGAGCTACTTCCAAAGTGAAATAATGGAGCAGAACCCTCAGATGGGGACCCTTCCCCTCCATATGGTTCACAAGTTCCCCGGGACATGTAGTCCTACTGGGAGCACCATCTGTGGAGACTCCACACAGGTTCTGTGATGCTCACTCCGTCTTAGACTGCATTCTTCAGCAAACACGCTCAGACGGATGCCACAGTCTGCCTCTCCTCTGCCGCTCACTCATGCAAGGTGTGGCTGTGACCTCTGCAGGGCATCTTTTCAGGGCAGATCCCCCAAATTAGCAAATCCTCTGCCTCACCAAGGCCCCACTGCTTCATTGTGTCTCGTGTTCTTTCTGGGTCTGAGTAAGTTTTATAGATAATCGGACACACTTATCTTCCCCATTGGAGCAGAGGCCTCTGGAGCCAAGGCAGTTGGCTCATTCAGCCCTCTGCAGTGATCTTCACCGTAAACAGACAATTGGCAAACCAGAGAAAATATACAGAAATGGCATCCAGCGCGGAGGAGAACTTGAGGATGGCAGAAAGCGATGTGGAGCTGATTTTTCAAGTAACATTTCTTAAGGGAGCTGCCTACTTGCATTGAAAACTGGTCCGTAGACTCAGCCTTCATAGAACCAGTGGCCACTGCATGCCAGGGACCAGCCACCTTCTGCCTGGAGGGCTTTATGCACACAGCACTACCTTGCATCCCTCTACTGGCCCCTTGGCAACTAGATTGTGTGATCACGTGGTGTAGACAAGTTGCATCCATGAGCAAAGCTACAAGGGGACCTGGCAGAGTGAACATCTAGAAGTTTCTACTACTACTTTTCTTTTTTTTACCCCCCCCCTTTTTTTTTCTTTTTGCGGTTTTCTAGACAGGGTTTCTCTGTGTAGCCTTGGCTGTCCTGGACTTACTTTGTAGACCAGGCTGGCCTCAAACTCACAGAGATCTGCCTCCCTCTGCCTCCTTGAGCACTGGGGTTACAGGCATGCACAACCATACCCAGCTGAAGTTTCTACTTCTAAAGAGGGGATGGTTTTCTTTAAGATCAAAACTTATGGAGTGAGATTTGGATGCCAGACTGACACTATTTCTGCTTCATGCATTATGTCTTAGGTGTTGTTATTTACCTGTGCAAAGTGATGGGGAACATTTGTTTGTCGGTGATTAGAATGTGTCTGAGAATGAAGATAGGGTTCACTGGGCAGTGTTGTTACCCAGTGTTGCCACAAATAACAGCTCAGGAATATCAGAAGCCGAGTGGCAGCAATCCCTCAAGTGACCCAAGCAAACGCCCTTGGAAAAGATCAGCACATGTTAAGATGCTAAAATGGCTGAGCAAACACATTGAGAGGAAGCAACAGTCTGCCTGCGGCTTGTAAAGGAACTACCAAACAGCCTGGCAATATCTGGGAAGCAGCAGGGAAGAGCCTTCGTGTGGGCTGCTGCATAGTTCTCATTCCCCAGTCAGGAGCTCTGATGTGAGATGCTCTGTAAGGTGGGACATGACCGCCAGCTATCCCCACATTTTCTGGGTTTGAAGGAACCACAATCCCATCAATCCACCAGTCCATCACTCCTGCATGCTCAACATATTGCAGGAACTCTTGTCCCCACCTTCCAGCAACGGTCTGGCATCCCTCTGCTTGGCATCACACACTTGAAGCCATAGGTAGCCTAAAGCTGAGCATGTCAGCTTACCTTCCATTCTGATATTTCGGATACTTGAGGACAGGCTTTATTTTTAAGAAGGATCAGGGAAGAAATAGGAAGTAATGGTGAAAAAAATAGCCAATTAAAGAATATTTGAAATGGCAGGTTCAAGGAGAGAATTCTATAGGCTTCAGAACTGTAAGAAGAAAGAGTACAGATGTGAACTTCTGAGGTGACTCATTCGGCAGGCGTGAGTTTCCAGCTGCTTCCCAATGTCTCCTGGCTGTTCTGAAGAGGAGAAAATAGAGGAGTCATGGCAGTCACTGGGAGAAGTCATGGGGGAGGAAGTTGAGAAAGGGAAGAGTCATGTGAACAGCTGTGGTGGACATCTACCTTCCAATACAGGGCATGCTCCTCTTCTTTATGGGTAGTGTCATTTGATGTCTCTTTCCAACCTTCTTGACACCTTTGTGTTCTTCAAAACCCAGACCAAGTAGCCTTCTACAAACAGTCCTTCTAGACTGTGTGGCATAGGAGTGATGACTGCTATGGTCCCTGCAAGGGAGACCCCACGTGTCTGTTCTATTGGATGAACAAAGTAAGCAGCAGTAATGGAGGTAGCATGGCCAAAGTGATGTCCTTCTGCCAAGGACACACACAATACCGGTAACATACAGATCAGCAAAAGAAAACTGAAGATGAAGAAAAACCAATACTGCCGGGCCAAGCTCTGGTACAGAGCTCTATGGCACACCGAAGCCCAAGAGTATGAAATGGAAGAGTCCAGAAATCCTCATATATTTCAAATAACTTTTATTACAGTAAATTATTTAAAATTGTTTTATTTTATTAAGCTATGATCATTAACTTTTTACTGTGCCTGATTTGTAAGTTAGACTTTGTGATAGGTGGACATGTGTAGTAGTTACTGTTCTTGCTGCAACCAAATATTTGACAAGAAGCAACTATAGGGAAGAAGGACTTTATTTAGCTCACAGTTGGGAAGGAGACAGTTTGTTGTGGTGGGGAAGGCAGAGTGGCCCCCACACAAATACTCCTACATACATGCAATCATGAATGCACACACTACACACACATGGAAATGGAAAAAGAAGTAAAAATAGCAAATCGATACAGATATAAGTACAGATGATACAGATACGCATTTGAATGATATACAAAGTGATATAGTTATAGATGCAGATTACATATAATATATTCATATATGTTATATACGCACATACAATACACAGACAGGTAGAGAGAGGCCTTGAGCTTCGGTATCAACATAAGGGCTGCAGTATGCTCTAAGGGTCTTTGGCTGTATTTCATGGATGCGGGTAAAATGTTGTGTGCTTCTCATTTACTCCTATGAAATAGGGCAGGCTAAAGCATGAACACAGGAAGCCCTTCCCAAGATAAGGAAACCAGGAAGGACAAGTCTCACCAGAGTGCAGAGTCTCTCTGTGTTCCAGGGTGGTGGCATGCAAGCACATGGCCTGTGTACACATAATTTTAAGATGAAGTATAAGGTAAGTTTAAATACTATCAGCGCTTTGCAAAGCAATCTTAGAGATTACAATCGTGAAACGGTTAAGTGAAGTCTGCTGAAATGCATTTTGGGAGTTCGAAGCAAACAGGAAATGCAACCTGAGACTGCCCTGGGGGCTATGGACCCAGAAGACCTTCCAGTGTCCCTTTCACTTTGCTCCAGAAGAGGCATAAGACAAATTACTAGCAATATTGTTTCCTATGTAAGTCAGGAATTAAAAGAAAAATTTCCTAAGTTTTTCCTCGGGTGTAATTTCTACAATTGAATTAACAACAGAAAACATCAATGTGTCCATGTCCTGCTCTCGAAGGGAAGTGTTTCCTCAAAAAAAAAAAATATCTCTTCTCCCCTCTTCTGTCCTGAGCAACTGTTGTCACTGTGTGACTTAGAGCCGCAGTGTCACTTCCAGATCAGACAGAAAGGAGGCCAGAATGAAGTGTACTCTTTCCCTTTGCTTTCACAGTGTCTGTTGAGGCAAAGAACTTCCCAAGCAACAAATGCTTGTACTGCCCTTGATGTCAGAGTGCGGTCCCTTCTCAGTGCTTCCCAAGGCTTGAGTGCAATGCTGAGCCTAACTTTGTGCTGATCCCTAGCCTTAGCGCCTGAAAGGACTCAGCGATAGGTGAGCATTAATTCAGTCTATTTCCATTCAAATGCACTCCACGCAAATAAGACTTAGAAGTGTCAGCCTAGGGCCAGCAAGATGGCCAGTCAAGGAAAGATGCTGCCCCCAAGCCTGAAGAACTGATCCAGTCCCCAGATCCCACGTGACAGAAGAAGAGCACAGACTCACATGTGCTCCACACTTGGACTATGGCAGACATGAACATGTGTAGCAGGCACACACACACATACACACACACACACACACACACACACACACACACACTAAGTAACATGGAATTAAGAGTTAAAATAAATAAATGCAAAAAAACCACACCCATCTAAAACTAGGACTTGGTTTCTTTGGCTTTCATGTGTCCCACAGTTCAGCTAAAATGAGCAAACCTGACTTAGCTCCAACCATCTGCCCCCTTGGCCTTTCTTACTTCTCAACATGCTCAGCTTTGCAGTTTTCAAGCCCTAGCTTAAACACAGCTCTCTATCATATTTATGCAAATATATATCACGTGTCTCCATTTCTCTGGGAGAGAAGAGCCATCTTCTTAAGTGTCCTGGGATGGGTGAGGCTGACGAATGCTTGAAGCACCATGGGATTTGACATCTCCCTTCAATATGAGCAAAGGATATTACATGCACTTATGAGCAACACTAAATGGACTAAAGTGTGTGTGTGTGTGTGTGTGTGTGTGTGTGTGTGTGGAGAGAGAGAGAGAGAGAGTGGGAGAGGGGAAGGAATAATATAGAAGAAGATGCAAATTTGAGCAGTATGGGAGACATAGGAGGAGTTGGAGCAGGAGAGGGAAGGGAGAAAATAGTGTAAATACAAGTCTATGAAATTCTCAAAAAATTAAATTAAAAAAAGATTTCAAGGGTCACTTCCTAGATCAGCTCATGTTATTGATTTGCTTGGTTCTTGTCAAGGGCCTATTAGCATGAAGCTCTCGGGACCTACCCACACTGTGCTAGCCAGTTGTTTGTCAAGTTGACACAAATAACAGTTATCTGAGGAGAGCAACCTCAGCTGGGAAATACCTCCATCACACTGGCTGATAGGCAAGCTTCTGGGACGTTTTCTTGATTAATGGCTGACATGGGGGGGCTCAGGCCACTGGGAGTGATGCTGCCGTCCCTGGGTAGGTGGTCCTGGGGTGCACAAGTGTACAAGCTGAGCAAGCTCCGAGGGACGAGCTAGGAAGCAGCTCTTCTCTGCGGCCGCTGCTTCAGCTCCTGACTCAAGTTTCTGCCCTGACTTCCGTCAGTGATGGAGGACAACCTGAAATAAAACCCTTTTCCCCTCAAGTTGGTTTTGGCCGTGGACATTTATCACAGCAACAAAAACCCTGACTAAGACACACATTTAATACGAAAAGGAATGCATTCTTAATCTATGTCTCTTAATTACAGATGTATTGAAATCATAGGGGAAGTTTTCAACATGAACTGGAATCTGTTTAGGGAGTTGAGGGGCTGGTGTGAACAACCGTGGCCTCCGTGGCCACTGCGGCTACCTCTGACCTGGATTTCATGCTCTCACAACACATACCTGAGGAATTAGCAGACGGTCCATCCTGACAGAGCTCGGGTCCTTTCTAGTTAGGTTTCTGTCACTGAGGTAAAGTGACTTGGCAGGAAAGGATTCATTTCACCGTAAAACTCTCAAGATACGATCCACTCCTGAAGGAGTCCGTCACAATTCTTTATCTTTTTCCCACTTCACTGTGGTCCAGAGAGCATGCTCAGAGTCACTTAGAGACATTTTATGCCACCTGGTGGAATTTCTTCGAAAGAAAATGATCTGGGGTCTGAATTAGCAGGCAGCGGGGCCCACACCTGAGGCATTTTGTCGGTGCTTAATATTACCAGCCTAAGTACAGGGTTTCCCACTGTGCCCAGCAATTTAACCACACTAGGCCCATAATAAAGTTTTTTTTTTTAATGTGAAAATTAGTCTTTAGTGAAAGAGACCAATTTTGTTAGCTGCCGGGTAAATTCGGGTAAAGCCGTGGTATCCACAGGTTGGTCATTCCCTCTCTGGTTAATGCCTACGAATCATAGCCCGGCCCTTCGGGAAGGCAGCGCGGGGGCATGTTAACACTCTTTTGCATTAGTTAAGAGACTAAAGCAGTTGTAATTAAGTCCTTTCCCATCCCCTCACCCCCAGGAAGTACAGTCTGATAATGTCATATTTAGCAATTAGTGATGCAAGTGTTTGCTCAAGCAGAGATTTCAGCAAAAACAAAAGCACATGGACTAAAACGCTAACTGATCCGCACGGCTGGTCCTTGCCGACGAACCCCATCGAGAACCAGCTGTGCCAAAGTGCTGTGGCGATGCGTCCCCGAAGGAGGCCGTGTGGGAGCCCTGCCCAGGTGTCCGCACGGCTTGTCCGGTTTGTTAGCTGTGTTCCTCCCCAGGGAAACTATTAGCAGCCCGCTCCGTTCCAGTGTGCAAGCAGCCACGCAGCACCCCAGCTCTCATGAGTTCACAATCTCCCACGCGTCATGAGAACTACAAAGAAATGAGAGTTTTCCTTTGGGGACGGACTGGGCTGAGCAAACCCTGACGTTGATGTGCTATGAAAAAAGGGGTCCGGGCAACAAGGCAATGTCCCAGTTCAGTCTTCGACTCGTAGCTTTAAGAGCCTGGAGAAGATGCCAACATGGCAATGCATGGCAGGGGGCGGCGAGGAGGGGGGGACTCTTGGGATCATTGTGTGGAGGGTTGACGATGTGGGGGCGGGGTGTGTGTTGTGTGTCAGCTAAACAGTGAGTCTCTGAGGAGGGCAGTAATTCCCGTGCCCACTCAAGGTGGCTTGTTGCTGTTGCAGCTCAAGGTTGACCTCTTTTGTTGAGGTGTGTGTGTGTGTGTGTGTGTGTGTGTGTGTGTGATTTCATGTATGTGAATGCCTTGCCTGCCTGTGTGAATGCACCGGTCAGAAGAGGCCGTCTGAGCCCCTGGGACTGGAGTTACACACGGTTGTGAGCCACAGTGCTCGAGTCCACTTACCCGCTGAGCTGTCTCTCCAGCCCCTAGCTGCTGGTGACTTTTCCATTCGTGTCTGTTAGCATCCTGTGTGTGAAGAACCACGCAGTCCTGCAGTCCTGATTGTTCTGTGCCAGGCTGATCATAGCAACACTCTCAGCCTAGAAGCTGCTGTCCGCAGCCTCAGGGAACGCTTCCGCCCCTCCCTGTCTGTACTGTCCCCTTAAGCCTCATCATGCAGAGCTGCTTAGGTGTCCTCCTGCAATCTAATATCTACTCTCTGTAAATATCCATAGCAACCACATCACTTAAGTATTTGTGGATGGACTGCATTCCCTGGCTCAGCTTTGTAGATGTGAAAGAGTAGGGAAGGAGAGCCTAGGAGCTGAGGTTGGGATCAGAGCTCTGCCTGCCTTTGCTGCCGCTGATCTGCCTGAGGAGTCAGGTCTGATGGAGGGATAGAGGCGGCAGGGAGAGAACAAAGTCGCTGGACATCAGTGTTCCCACGGGGGAGAAAAGAGAAACCGACTGTACTGCCTGGTGGAATGCTTGCAAGAAGCGGAGACAAGGTGTCCAGGTGAAGTGGGCCAAGGCCCAGCACAGCACAGAGGTTCAAAGCAAATGCAGCTATAGTTAAATAATTACTATATATTATAAAAAAGGAAAAGACACCCATAACAGTCTTCCAAAACTGAAAATTAAAAAAAAAAAAAGGTTGCTGATAGGAACCAAAAAATGAAAAAATAAGAAGAGTAGAAGATATAAAGACGCTGTAAGGAAGCAAATGATCCTTTGCTCTTCCCAAGATCATTCCAGAAAGGGCACAGCGCACTTTCCCCGTTCCCAGCCATCTTGCTTTGCCATTCTGTCACCATGGACGAAGGAAAGCTGTTCTTGTGCTCAGATGGTTACTCAAATAATAGGGCTTGCAACTTCCTGAAGCTTTCTGTGTCTGCAAACAGAGTAGTACAGGAAGAGTCTAATCCTCTCTCTGGTTGTTTGTAAGAACACTTATCTATTTGAACCACTGAAGACATTAATAGATGTGTCAGAGCCACAGAACCCAAACCTAAAAATGTGTCCTAGATTATTCTATACAGAGAAGGTTTGATGACCCCTTGGATAAAATAAAAATGAAATCAACTAAACCACAGTTTGCCCCTTCTTGCTGCTTGCGCAGAGCTGTTTCTTATTGGACTCGGTCTCTCTTGCTCATTCCACTACAAAGGAGACTGGCCAGTATGAAGACTGTGAAGAGTGATCACGAGAAAATTAATTCAGAACCTAAAAGAAAGCTATTAGAAAAGAATGAGAGAATACATTCCAAAGAAACACATTTCAACAGAGGTAAAGAAGGGCTAAGAGTATTTACTTGAAATAAAATCTTGGAGACTGATACTGACTTAGCAGCAGCATCTTAGATCAACAGTTCTCAACCTCCCACTCACTACCACGTTGCATGGAAAGTGAACCTTTCACATGGGTCACCTAAGACCATAAGAAAGCACAAATATTTACATTATATTCATAGCAGTAGCAAAATTACAGTAATGAAGTAGCAACAAAAATAATTTTATGGTTGGGGGTCACCACAACATGAGGAACTGTATTAAAGGGCCGCAGCAGTAGGAAGGTTGAGAACCTTTAGACAGAAAAGCATACTTGGGCAGGCAGTATGATTCAGTGGGAAAGGCCTCTGGCATCTAAGCCTGATGATCTAAATTCAATCCCTGAGGCCCCTATAAAGGAGGAAGGAGATAGTGGTTAATAAAAGTTGCCCTCTGACCTCCACATACACAAACTCATGTGTCTTCCAAATATTGAGGTTTGAAAAAAAAAACAGGTCTGTAGAGGTTTTTTTTCAGAAGTGGACTTCAGTGGAGAGTAAAGACTCCCAATGACAGAATTGTAGAGGAGCAAATCAAAGAAGTCCTTTTAATTAAAGGAGAAAAACATTTTCATGGTCACAGAGTATAACAGTACTGAAAACATATCACACAAAGAAGACTAATTGTCCAGAGAAGAGCAGAGGGAGGACATTATGGCTTCTGTGAGGAAATAGCCAACACTGGCATCCTAGTACGAACCCACAGAGACCAGCAGCATGCACAGGGCCTGCACAGGTCCAAGCCAGATGGGGTTCCAGCGCTGAGTGGACCTAAACAAGCAGCTATCTCCAATTCACAGCCACTCACAGAAGAAAATCAGTTTTCCCAATGGAGTCTTACTGGGTAAATAAATCACACTTAAGGTAGGCCCCATGCCCAGAGTAGATAGCTGGCACAAAATGAACTCAGTGGTAGTTTTGAAGTGGATTTTTTTGTTTGTTTGGTTGGTTGATTTGGTTTGGTTTTGTCTCATAATGCTTTGTTTGTTTGTCTTTTTATAACCTTGTCAACATTATGGTTACCAATTTTGTACTTTTATGGGGTTTGTTTGTGTGTGTTTCTCCTATTTTTCATTGTTTTGGGCTTTATTTATTAATGTATTGCCATTTTCTGAAGAGAGAAAGAAAGAAGGTATGGAGTAGGAAAGGTGGAGAGGGCCTGGGAGGAGATGGAGACCGGGTGTGGGCTGGGGTCAGAGGTGGCATCATGTACCGTTCACGCGGCCTGGAGTCCTTGAAGAGTTCTTGTCTCTGGACCATGTGCCCTGCAGTCCGTTCCACCCATTGGCAGTATCCCATCTCAGCCGAGACTGATAGAGAGACAGTGGGAGGCCACAGATGTGACTGGAAGATGGGGTGAGGCAGAGTTGAGATAAGGGCACAGAGCACGTGCAGCCTGAGGGCTGCCTAAGCACATGATATATTGATCTTTTCAGGATTGATAATGTTCTAACACTCTTGTCTTGGTAACTTTCCTTTATGGTTTTACGAAGGAGCTAGACAAGTGCAAAAGTGGACAGAAGCACCAGAAACCCGAGTCAACATATCTTGTCCATATCCAACATTGCTAATGAAAAGTAATCACTTGACCTGTCACTCGCTGTGTCTCTCCTGATGACGGTGCCCATGCCTGTCTGTTTAGAGCTCGGTGGCACAGGAGAAACCAAGATGTTCAGAATCCTGGAACCCCAGAGCCCCGCCCTACGAAGTGAACTTATGCTCCTCCAGAATCCCACCCTGAAATCCTAACCTGAGCCTCAAAGCACCAGGATGTGGGGCATTCGTGAGGTGAAAGCCTTGGCCATGGAGTGCTCACAAATAGTACTGTAAAGGGGGCCCAAGAAAGCTCTATCTCCTTTTAAAAACTATTTATGAATAGATGAGTGTTGGTGTGTGATGAAGAATGTTCACGTACACCACACCATGCCTGTGGAGGTCAAAGGACAACTTCATGGACAAAGGTCTCTCCCACCATGAGGATCCTGAGGATGGAGCCCAGGTCATCACACTCGGTGGCAAATTCTTTTACCCGCTGAGCCACCATGCCAGCCCTCCTTTATTATTATTTTTGCATAGGTGCATGTGTGTATGTATGTGTGTTCACAAGTGTGGATGTGAGTTCATTTGCAAATGTCTGTATGTGAAGGCCCAAGGTTGGTATCAGCTGTCTTCCTGGATGCATCTCTGTCTTATATTTCAAAGTCTCTCACTGAACCTGGGACTGTGCTTTTTCGGAAAATCTGACCAGCTAGCTTGCTTCGGGAATTCCAGGCCTCTGCCTCCAGAGCTGTGGTCACAGGCGCCGTCTCATGCAGCCAGCATTTTATGCGGCCTCTATGGATCTGAACTCTTGTCTTCATGCTTGCACAGACAGCCTGTACCTTTAAGCCATCTCCCCAGACTCTTTGTTTTAATTTTCTCTTTGATTCAGTCTGCCAGGAACCAGCAGCCTGAGGCTCAGAGGAGGACCTTGACAGGGCTGAGTGCGATAGCACATTGACTTTGAACTTCCAGCCTAGGACTTGGGGAAGAAAATGTCTACAGTTTCTGAAGCAAAACAAGTGTGAATATACTTTCGAATCCCATATTTACTGATATTCCCTACCATAAGCTTATATGCTGAAGTTTGGAAAAGTCAGAGAAGAAAAGTGAACACTGGGAATTAGGAGAAGCAGAAAATTTTCTAAGGAAGGAGAAGGAACTCGTTGAAAGTGTGAGTTATTAGGGAAGAAAGGGATGGGTGTATTTTCTGCTCAGGTACACTCCTTAGCTGTGAGCTATACTTGGTTAGAATGATCCCTGACCCTGAGTGCCCTGCTTACACTGTTTGGAGGCTTCTCCACACTCAGGCTGGGATATTTGCTCACTATATACTTGAAGGCTCAAGGCAAGCCCCTCAGTTTGCATACTCCTGAGTGAAGAGCCAGCCTCAAGAACTGCAGGCGGGTATCAAGGTGGCCACACATGACTGGCTTTGTGTGCGACCCCCTACTGTTCAGCTGTCTGGGCTCCTGGGCCAAAGTGAGCTGGCATGTAAAACTCCACGGTTGCAATCGCTAGCGTGTCCAAACTGCATGCACATCTTATTCTCTGGTTATAAATACATTTGCTTCCCCAACAACGTTTGAAGTTCCCAGTGGGCTGGAAAATCTTACCTTTTACGTTTGATTGAGCTAACATATCTGAAATCCTGTTTTTCCATTCTTTGCATTAATAATAGCATTCTTTGATATATAAATTTGTGTGCTATGTACCTGAAAATAATCTTTCAGCTTTGTCAGTTATGATAATTTATTATGCAATCCATCCTGTGTTTAATATATATATATACACACACATACTTGTGTGCTTTAACAAAACATACATTTAAAGATATAAGACCATGAAGAAAACAAGCTGGGCAGGGTGCAGGGTCTACTGAGCTCCCAGCTGCTTCCTGGAAGTCCCCCGGACAGTCCTCGCCTGCCTCTCCAGGAGACACTGTAAATGCTATCCCTGGCTATGGTGTTCCCACCTTTTCCTGTCACTGGGGCCCAGTACAAGAGACCAAGAAGAACTGTCCCTGACAGTCCAGCTACGTCAAAATGAGACATGATATTCGCGAGGCGTTCCCTATGGGACCAGGTGCAAGCTAGGCCCGCAGACAGCGGCAGGAATAACAGACCAGGGAGCCCAGACACCTCCAGACTTGTGATGGTCAGAGGGGTGGCAAGAGGCTGAGTATCCAAGGTCCCAGTAAGAGGCCACAGAGAAAAGAAAGGGGCATTGCACACCAGACTAGGAAAGAGAGAATCAGGATTAATACTCAAGGGACCTGGCCAGAGGGTTTGGACAGAATACAGGTGGATACATAGTAAGCAGGATCCGAATGAAGCTGGAGGGGGCATGGTATGGCGGGAGTGGCTCTGACGGTTTGGGGACATCATCCCAGGAAGATACCGTCAAGCTGACTGAGGCCTTTAAAGAGGAAACAATTGAATCACCGAAAGAAATACAAGAAAGCACAAACAAGCAGGTGAAGGAATTGAACAAATCATTTGATGAAAGGCAGGAAAATACAAACAGGTGAAGGAAATCAACAAAGCAGTTCAAGATCTGAAGATGGAAATGGAAACATTAAAAAAAAACAACAACACAAACTGAAGAAATCCTGGAGAGGGAGAACTTCAGGAAGAAAACAGGAACTACAGAGGTAAGCATCTCCAACAGAATGCAAGAGATGGAAGAAAAAAAATGGAAGAAATTGATGCATCCATCAAAGAAAATGTTAAATCTAAAACATTCCGGGCACAAATCACCCAGGAAATCAAGAACACCATAAAAAGAAGAAACCTAAGACTAATAGGAATCAAAGAAAAAGAAGATTCCCAGTTCCAAAGATCAGAAAATGTTTTCAACAAAATCATAGAAGAGAATTTCCCCAATCTTAAGAAAGAGATGCGTATAAACATACAAGAGGCCTAAAGAACACCAAATAGAAAAGAAAATCTTCCTGCCACATAATAATCAAAACACTAAATGCACAGAACAATGGTAAAGGCTTCAAGTAAAAGGCCAAGTAACATATAATGGAAAACTTATCAGAATCATACCTGACTTCTTAGCAGAGACCATAAAAGCCAGAAGGGCCTGGGCAGATGTCTTACAAACCCTAAGAAACCACAGATGCCAGTCCAGACTACTATACACAGCAAAACTTTCAATCACTGTAGATGGATAAAACAAGATATTCAATGGAGAACCAAATTTAAACAGTATCTATGCAGCAACCCAGCCCTTTAGATGATACTGGAAAGAAAACTTCCACCCAAGGAAGTTAACTACACCCAAAAAACCCACAGGATGTAAATAATTTCACTACAGCAAAACAAAAAGTAAACGAGCACACAAACATGCTACCAAAATAAAAGGAACTAACAGTTACTGGTAATTAACATCTCTCAACATCAATAGACTCAACTCTCCAATAAAAAGACACAGGCTAACAGAATGGATGCCTAAACAGGACCCATCATTCTGCTGCATACAAGAAACACACCTCATTCAAGAAACACACAAAGATAGACATTACCTGAGAGTAAAGAGCTGAAAAAAAAAAAGATTTCCAAACAAACGGACCCAAGAAGCAAGCTGGAGTAGCCATTCTAATATCTAATAAAATAGATTTTCAACCAAAACTAATCAAAAGAGATGGACACTTAATACACATCAAAGAAAAATTCCACCAAAAGACATCTCAATTCTGAACATCTTTGCCCCAAATACAAGGGCTCCCACATTTGTTTAAAAAATTAATAAAGCTTAAACTATACATAGATCACCACACATTAATAGTGAAAGACTTCTACACCTCAATCTCACCAAATGACAAGTCAACAAAACAGAAATTAAACAGAGAAATAATGACACTAACGGATGTCATGAATCAAATGGACCTTAACAGACAACTACAGAAAATTTCACCAAAACACAAAAGAATATACCTTTTGGAGACTCATGGAACAGTCTCCAAAATTGACAATATAGTCAGTCACAAAGCAAACCTCAACAGATACAAGAAGACTGAAATAATCCCTTGTATCCTATCAGACCACGATGGACTAAAACTGAACCTCAACAACAACAGAAATAGCAAAGAACCTACACATGCATGGGAACTGAACAGCTCTCAATGACAACTGCGTTAGGGAAGAACTAAAGAAAGAAATTAAAGACATCCTAGAATTCAATGGCAATGAAGGCACAACACATCCAAACTTACGGGATACATTGAAAGCAGTGCTAAGAGGAAAGTTCATAGCACTAAGAGCCTTCATAAAGAAGTTCAAGACATCTCATTCAAGCAACTTAATGGCACACCTGAAAGCCCTAGGGAGGAAAACAAACAAACAAACAAACAAAAAGAAGACACTTCCAAGAGGAATAGACAGCTGGAAATAATCAAACTAGGGGCTGAAATCAATAAATGGAAACAAAGCAAACAATTTAATGAATCAATGAAACCAGGAGCTGTTTTTTGTTTGTTTGTTTGTTTGTTTTTTAGAAAATCAACAAGATAGACAAACCCTTAGCCAAACTAACTAAAAGGCAGAGAGACACTATCCAAATCAACAAAATCAGGAATGAAAGGGGGAACATAACAACAGACAATGAAGAAATCCAAAGAATCATTAGCTCTTACTTCAAAAGCCTATATGCCATGAAATTTGAAAACCTAAATGAAATTTTGATAGATTCAACTTACCAAAGTTGAATCAAAATCAGATAAACAAATTAAATAGTTCTATATCCTCTAAGGAAATAGAAGCAGTCATCAAAAGTCTTCCATCCAAAAAAAAGGTCCAAGATCAGATTATTTTAGTGCAGAATTCTACCAGATCTTCAAAGAAGAGCTAATACCAATACTCTTCAAACTATTCCACAAAATAGAAAAAGAAGAAACATTACCAAACTCATTCTGTGAAACCACAGTCACCTTGATGCCTAAACCACACAAAGACTCAATAAAGAAAGAGAATTTCAGGCCAATCTCATTTACAAAAATACTCAATAAAATACTTGCAAACTGAATCCAAGATCACATCAAGGATATTATCCACTGTGACCAAGTAGGCTTCATCCCAGGCATGCAGGGGTGGTTCAAAATACAGAAATCCATCAATGTAATCCACCATATAAACAAACAGAAAGAATTAAAAACACATGATCAACTCTTCAGATGCCGTAAAAGTACTTGACAAGATCCAACACCCATTCATGTTTAAAGTCTTGAAGAGATCAGGGATACAAGGTACATACCTAAGCATAGAAAAGGTAATATACAGCAAGCCTATAGCCAATATCAAACTAAAAGGAGAGAAACTTAAATCATTTCCACTTAAATCAAGGATAAGATAAGCTGCCCACTCTCTCCATATCTCTTCAACATAGTTCTTGGAAGTCCTTGCTAGAGCAATAAGACAATTAAAGGAGATCATGGGAATACAAATTGGAAAGGAAGAAGTCAAAGGAACTCCTACAGCTGATAAACACCTTCAGCAAAGTGGCTAGTACAAAATAAACTAAAAAAAAATACCTTGGTGTGACTCTAACCAAGCAAGTGAAAGACTTGTATGAGAAAAACTTTAAGTCTCTGAAGAAAGAAATTGATCAAGATATCAGAAGATGGAAAAATCTTCCATGCTAATGGATTGGTAGAATTAACATAGAAAAAAAATGGCCATCCTACCAAAAGCAATCTACAGATTCAATGCAATTCCTGTCAAAATAACAAGAATGAGGGTGTTTGCTCATCTCTGTATGCATATCAAAGTAGAAATGTGTTTCCCTGTTAAATATTTATTGGACTCAAATCCACCTATACCTGCTTGAGATCATACAAAAAATACGTATTGAACATTTTCAGTTTGTTTTTCATTTATTTAGTAGTTAGTTAGTTGGGTTTGGTGCTCAGGGTCTGACATAGAGTAGGAAAACAGTCTACACTGGGCTCTTGGCCCTGTGAATGGCTTTTGATTGTGTTGTACAACAAGGTGAGCTCAGTTACATACAATGAAACTGCACAACAATTAAAAATTGTTGCAAATATTTGTTAGTGGTGAAGATGTGCACTGTGTTTTATACTGTGAATAAAGCAAGGAATAAAGTAGAGTGTCTTCCTTTTTGCTTATATTTACACATATGTATCTGTAGTTACACATATACATATACTCCATGTGTATTCAGTTTGTGACCTTTAGTAAACTCTTGACCTACTTTCTGCCTTGGTTCCTTCCCCTGTAAGGCTGGAAGACAATGATGATGGTGTCCCAGTATTCCATTAGACGGATCCAGAGCTCAGCTGAAGATGAGAACTCGGAAGGAGAGCTTTCCCAACACAGCACCAAATGTGTCTTTGCTGTTACACAACTAATTATTTTTAGCTTCAGTTTCGAAACCTTATTTTCTTAGTAAGATTTATGTTAATTTCTGGAAGAAAGCAGAGAAGTTTTTGACACTGAAGAAAATGATTTCTGTTTGAAAGGCTGGAGGGTATCTTCCCCAGAGTTGGTATTATTAGGAATGGTATGTTTGCTGGACTTTGGGGAGTGTCAGGTATTTGAGACATAATCATTCTCAAAACAGTATTTACAGAATGTCTCCAATGATCCTGACCTTATAGAAGTTTCCTCGTATCATGCATAATTATTAGCAATTAACTTCTAGATTTTTTTTCTTAACTGAAGTGTATTCACTCATGATTACAATTTTCAACAAGTTTAGAGGCCTCCCTCAGATAGTTTAAAATTACGTTTTTAAGATTCAAAGCAGCCAGGCTCGGTAGCTCGTGCCTGTTATTCCAAAACTGGTGACATTGAAGTAGGAGGAGTGCTGTCTCAATCAATCAATCAATTAAATTTATAACATATATTATAATATATTACATATTTATTAAACAAACATAATGAATTTAATAATCAATTAATTATTAAGATCAGAATCTGGAATAGTTTTATTCTTTTTGGCTGGTTTACAAACTCTGTCCAGGCTTCACTGAAGAATGTTGCAGTCTGAGAAGGCAATCTTAATTGTTGGACTTTCAGGAGAATCCTAAGTCGTTCTGAGTGGGTAGGACATACAGCATGATATAGACATGTGGCTTTTCATTTAGAAACCTGCCATTATCTTAGGTCATCTAGGAACCTCATGGTAGGGTAAGAGTGGGATCCTAAAACAGACCATCACACTAGTTTTTCTGACCTAAATTATATCAAGTTTTTCACTTAAGCTTGATTTTCTTCAATGCAAGTAGTCAGGGCTCCATTTTGTTACATAACATAGCATAAAGTTGACAATATCATGGCTTCTTAATTTTCCAATCTTTTTTCCTTTTATTACTCTTATTTACAATGTATTCTCTTTGTATACCAGTTGTTTCACCCTTCTTCTCCTCCTCCTGATTCCACCCTCCCTCCCACTTCCTCCCCTATCCCTTTCCCCTAGTCCACTGAGAGGGGAGGTCTTCCTCCCCTACTGTCTGACCCTATCCTATCAGGTCCCATCAGGACTGCCTCGATCCTCTTCCTCTGTGGGCCATCTGGGTCACCCCACCAGGGAGAAGTGATCAAGGAGTAGGCAACTGGCTTCATGTCAGAGAATGTCTCTTCTCCCCTTACTAGGGAACCCACATGGAGACTGAGCTGTCTATGTGCAACATCTGAGCAGGGGTCGAGGTCTCTGGTTGATGCATCAGTCTTTGTAGTCTCCCCTAGGCCCTGCTTTTTTTTTCTTTGTTGGTGTCCTTGTGGAACTCCTGTCCCCTCCCTGTCCTTCTATCTCCCCCTTCTTTTATAAGGCTCCCTGCTCTCTGTCCAAGTTTGGCTGTGAGTCTCTGCATCTGCTTCGATCCCCTGCTGGTTGAAGACTTTGGGATCTGATGAGCAACTCTGATAAATCCAGGTTAATGGCAGAATTTAAGATTTTAAATGTTTTTGGTAGATATCAGTCTTCCACTGTACATCTGTGGTGGAGAGTGGATCTCACTGTACCTGTTGAAGCAGAACAAACGTGGATTTGTGTTCTTGCTCCTTAGCAAGCAATGAAAGATTAATGTGTCTTTCTGGCTACCACACACACAAGCATACACCCACAGACACAGAATTGCGAAGTCTAGGAATAGATTGTAATATGTGTAACTGTGTCCATAGTAAAAAAATAATGATCCAGGGCATTATCAAATACTGAGAAATTAAATATCCCAAAATGAGATAACTCAGTGCCTACAAAGAACTGGATATAATTGTTTTTCTTTACAAAGACATATGTGAAAGAGCAGATAGCAATTTTCCTGAGTAACCTCGTAAAGCAGTTGATATTATCTACCTGCTCTTTTACCCTATTCCTGTATCTTTACTTATTTGGCTCTCATAACTGGAGAGTACTTCCTATTGTTCTACAAAAAAAAAAAAAAAAAAAAAAAAAAGAGCAGGCTCCAAACAAGAGCTATCCATATACTTACATTACCCCTTCCAAGAGTTCAACAGTCACCACTGAATGGAAATGCAAATAAAGCTGCCTAGATATAGGCTTATGGAGAATGTCTATTTTATTAATCATTTTGGATCAAGTGAAAGTTCTTGTTCTGTAAAGGGAAATGTTAAGAATGATATCTGTGAGCTGGTGTACAACCAAGAGAGAATAAAATAGAAAGTAATTGCTATCTTTAAAAAAGAAAGAAAGAAGAAACCTGCCATGTGGCCGCAGTAACCCATGTGGCATCTTAGCCTCAGTTTCCTTTGAGTCGTGTGGGACTCTTTCTCAAGTCATTACTCAGTGTGTCTGCGAATGGATAGGTGTTAACACTGTGGCTTTAAGGAGGGAAGAGTGTGGCCGTCTGCTCTGCGGGAACCTTTCAGAGTGTAGATGCCATGCCCTCGCTGCTTGGACATTCCCCAGGCCCTGTGTGTGGCACTTCAGCGGCCTGTGGTTCGCCTCGCCTTCAGAAGGTCAAGCCAACAGTGCAGCAGCAATGACTGTGCCTTACGTTTGGTGAAGCAGAACTTCTCACACATCACCCACACAATAAACATTTGCTGTGTGACCCTGAGAGCTCCTGGGGTTTTCTGGGTGAATTTTGTTCCATAGGGTCCTTTGGTCGAACATATCAGGAAAGTCTTTTTAATAAAAGCTCTTAGGGCCTACCTCACATTCTGCGGCAGGGAGCCTACTTCCCAGGGAGACAGTAAGACACTCCAACAGGCCACACATACATGGGTATAAGGTCAGAGAAAGGGAAAATTTAAAAAGCAAAAACAGTGAATTTGTTGGGTCCTTTTTTGTTTGGTTTGGTTTGGGTTTTGGTTTTTGGTTTTGTTGTTTTTTTTTTTTCTTTTTCACAGTTTCCTTCCCTTTTTTTTTTTTTTATGGTTGTTGATAACTCTTACAGAGTCAAAGTGAGATAAAACAATTAGCAGAACTCCATCCTGTCTGTCTGGTCCCTGAGTGAAATGCTTCCCATCTGATCAGGAAGCACAGCCAACAGCTGGAGTCTGCTGCCTCCGGATTCCACCCGTGCCACATTCTTGTCCCATGCAGCCACACGATTCCTTTCAGCACCTCTGTGAGAAATTCATTACCATTATTTCTTGGTGAGTCCCGTGGGTGACCTCTCTCAAGTGTGGCATGGCAGTGTCTTACTATTAGCTTAATGTAGCACAATTAATATCTTCTCTTGTGTCCCTTATTTATTCAGCAAGTACCACTGGCGAGAGCCGAGCCATCTTTTAAAGGTAAACCTTGTCCAGTTACACACAGGGATGGAATCACTAGAGAGCTATGATTTCTCGGAACAGAATATCTCCATTTGCATAAAATATTTTTCTTTGACACGATGCCAGGAAGAAGCCCCCGGGAGGTTGTGCACATGCTCTTTTGAGGGCGTTAAAAACAGGAGGAATTGACACAGTGGCCTCAAAACAATTATTCTCTCCCCTGGAACCCTCCTGCCCCTTCCTGACTCAGGATACCGTGACTCTTGGTCACCCAAGGGCCCAGGATAATGGACAAAGAGGATCACCTACATGATGTAATTCCACATGAAGGAGACCCGGTCATTAGTAAGGCCAAAGGCAGCGACCGTGACCCTGAAGTTGGTTGGGAAATAATGGCTGGAGTCAAAATTTAAATAAAATTGAAATCTGAGCAAGTCAAGAGATCTACAAGCCTTAGAGACAAGTGGTCTAGCCAACCAATATCACACTTAAACACCAAGAAAAAAAATAGTCTCTACTCTGAGGGGTGTACTATGATATTAGACAGAATGCCAATGATTGAAAAACAAATACCTTTCTTTAAAATATCAAGCAGAAAAAGGAAACCGCCTAAACATAGGAATCTGGAGTTGTGGGAAAATGGAAAATTGAAGCTTTTTGGTTAAAGATACTGTCAATACACAGATGTGACAATTACCTCGGGGTTGCCCAGACTGGCCACAGTGCCTACACAGTTACAGAAATCTCTCTTTGTGGAGGCTGCTTCCTGAAGATGTTGGCATCTGCCTGCTGGACTGAGTCCAACAGCACACTCTCTCCATTCAGGGTGAATCTCATCTTAAGAGCCGAAACCCTGAACTGAACCAAAGGCCACCCCTCCACTGAGAAGGGAGTTGGCTCTGACTGCCCTCCCATCAGAGCAGCAATGAGTTCCTGCCTTTGTGTGGGAGCTGAGCCACCAGCCCATCTCAGCCCGGAGCCTGGGAACTAAACTGTCCTCTCTTTTGGACCTCCTGCTCTCTCCCAGCTTTGAGTACATGCACATACCTAAGGCCGTGCCTGCACACGCACACATACATGCACACAGTATCAGTTCTGTCTCACTGCAGGATCCAGAGTGGATATTTGAGTCACTTCCTCACCCACAGGAACAGAACCATCCTGCAGTGTGGTGTGAGAAACTTCCTCTTTGGAAAGATCTGGGGTTTGGTACATCGGAAGGACTGCAGAGCATTCACATGGTTTAACCAGCAGAGCCGTCGGGCAACAAGCCATGGGATAGCAGCAAAGCTTAAAATCTCTTTTTGTTTCTACACCTCTAAACTGATTTGCTGCCTTTTCCAGCTGCCCTTAATGTGCTGTGGTTGGCAAGCCCTGCCTTGAGGGTGCTAGATGAGGTCCTGGTGGAACAGAGTGCCCCGTCTGATGTGGATTCCGCATCCTTACTACATTGTTAGTTCAGTGTTGGCGATTAAGACACTGAGCCAGCTTGGGACCTTGTTTTCCTAAAATAAGAGCGATTATTTGGAGGAATACAGGCAAGGCTGAGTGAGTAAGAGTGTTCACTGTTCAAATGAGGGCCTGAGTTATGATTCCAGAATCCACGTAAATGACTGCTACGGCTACAGGCGCTTGTAAAGGACACTAGAAATTTGCCTGCTAGGTTCAGGTTCAGAGACAGACCATGTGCCAAGGGGTCAAGGGGCCCGTACACATACATAGGTACAGTGTGTGTACTCTGACAAAGAAATGCACACACATATGCCACATTTGCACACATATACCTAGACACATACACACACACTCCTACACCTTAGATATTCCATTGTTACAGTTCTCTTTATTTTTCTATGTGTATACCAAATAAACACCTTTATTTCTTTTCTTATTCCTCTCTCATGTAACTCAGGTTATCTGGATTTATTATCATATCTAAGTGTTGTTCAGTTTCACCATGGTCCTTACACAGAGGCATATTAAAACGAAAACGCTCACAGCACTTGAGTATTTCACCTCCCCTTTTCGGGAGAGGTTGGAGCATTTGTATTGGGTTCTGGATAATTGTGTCAATCCAGGAGGTCTATTCAGACTATGAGTATCATGTGAAAAATAGGCATGAGTGCCAAAGTTATCATAGAGTTGTGATCGTTAATATTTCTATGTCAACACGTCTCAGCCATGGATGGCCAAACTGGTTAAGGGCTGTTCCTGAGGAGTCACAGAAGAAGTGTTTCTAGGGCAGAGAACTGAGGAAGGAGGATAGCCCACAGATCCTGGAGGGCACCCTGCAGTCCAGGGACAACCCAGAGAGCAGGCAGCAGAAGGAACAAGCACCCCCTCTCTGTGTCACACTGGCTCAGCCATCTTCTTCACTCAGATCCAAACCTCACCATCAGTTCTCCAAGCCCTCCAGCGTGCAGACAGACCTCCAACTCCGAATGGACAACTCCAGGTGACTCCCCAGGACGTATGTGTGCATGCAGATGTGCCCGTGCATAGGCATGTGTGCTTGTTGGTTTTGTTTCTCTGGAAGGTCCTACCGCATCAACCTGATAGCTT
The DNA here is from genome assembly GCA_028658305.1 of Pachyuromys duprasi. Classification (NCBI taxonomy): domain Eukaryota; kingdom Metazoa; phylum Chordata; class Mammalia; order Rodentia; family Muridae; genus Pachyuromys; species Pachyuromys duprasi. The sequence continues at coordinate 42,829,003 of CM053764.1, forward strand.
TAAGAAACCGAAAAAGAGAAATTCTAAGGTAAAATGCGGTGGCTTCTGGACTTTGTCTGTGGTTCCAGTAGATCTTACTTTAGAAAGAGGCAAGGAGGCCAGGTGCCTGTCAGTGCAACTTATTTTAATTCCCGTTCTCCCTTATCCCTCCTCAGCTGAACAAATTTAGACCGGGCATACCAGCTCAGTAGACATAGATTCTCCACATGTGCAATGGCAACCCCGTCAGCTTCCCAGGACGGCTGCACAAGCAGCAGAAAGGCATCGCTCTCCATCTGGAGGCCACAACTACAGTGTGGGAAGGAAGGGCTCTGCTGGGGTCCCGGAAGTAAATACTCCCAGTTGTCTCTTCTGTCCTCGGGCGGTGGCCAGCTGGCCTTGGCAAGCCTTGGCTTACAGAGGCTTCTTGTCTACTTCTCTGCTTCTGTCACAAACTACCACCTGGCTGCCTGTCCTGTGGCCTCCATATGTGTGTCCTCCTCCCCCTCTTTATGAGGTGTTATGGTGAGCTTCATTCTTTAGGGCCAACCACCTGCTGAGTCTCAAGCCACCTAGGTCACTTATTGCACAATCCCTTTGTGACAAAACAAAACAAAACAAAAAAACAAAACAAAACAAAACAAAAAACAAAAACAAAAAAAAAACACAAAGGGACCTCTCTCTCTTTCCCTGCTTCTCTTTTTCCTTCTCAGCCCACAGGACTACCTGACCTCTTATATATTTGGTGTCAATAATTTATGGCCTTTTCTCCCCAGGGCAAAATACAAGGTTCAGGAGGCCAGGATATCTTATATATTGTTCTCCTCCTTTACCCCACAGCTTCTTAGACTGTGGACTGAGACACCATATGGGACTACATAACTGAACATGGGGGTTGTGAAGAATTGCCCTCAGTAAAAGATTTCTGGACACTCAAGGAAAAGCAGTTAATTCAAAATCAAATGTGTCATGAACTGAGCTGTTCCCGTAGGCTGACCTCACCAAGGCCTTGGTTCTGAACATTTAGTGTATGTGTGTGTGTGTGTGTGTGTGTGTGTGGTATCACACACGATGTCACACGTTGCATCATGCAACGCCGGAAAACAGCGCTCGAAACCTCTCAGCTCAGATTTCAGACTACTCTGCGCTGCAAATCACAGTGTTTTCACGGCACGTACAAAGCGATCTGCGCTTATAGAAACATAATAGTTTAATTACAGAAAACAGAGACTGTTCATATTTTCACACCATCATCCTCAGCATGTAAGCATCAAATTGGTGGATTTTTTTGGATTGCATCGCATTAAGATGCTAGATTTTAAAATTTGCTGTTTGAGCTGCTCACTCAAGTTTCATTAAAAAAAAAATCATTACATGAATTTTGGCTTGGGGATTAAGACAGAATTTCAGCAATTTCTGCAATGGCCCTAAATATACTTCTGCCATTTTGGACTACATGTTTATGCAAAACGCCATTCTCAGCACTAGTGATTATAAAATCAAAATAATGATCAACTCTGAAAAACACTGAAGATGTTCTGCATCCTGCAGCATCAAATACTCCGCCAAGATTTAATTATTGATACAAAAATAAGCAAACACATGCATCTCATTAGTATGCAGATTCACTTTTGTCTTTAATAAATGGTAAAGTTATACCAATTGTTTTATAATATCCTTATGAGTTATTGTCAGAAAATGTTTGATTTATATACCTAGTTTATACATCTCTAGACCTGGGAATCACACACACACACACACACACATACACACACACACACACACACACAATCCTCCAGCAAGAAGAGGTCACACATGATCAGGGTGTAGGAAGCCTTGCTTTGCCCCCATGGCTTAGGACAGAATGGACAAAACAGGAATGGCTAGACTGGGAAAGAGAGAAGCAAGACACTATCTGAGTCATGAGTGATCTAAGACTGAAGCCAAGACACAGTCTGTCTGCAGCAAAGTCCATCCTCAGAATGGGACAGAGCAGGGTGGCCCCAGAACACAGAGCCTCAGCCTCAGCAGTTTCCTTGTTTGTATCCATAGATACCCCAGATAACAAGATAGATAAAAACCACTAATTCAGAAGACTAATATTCCCAGTAATATATATATATACATACACATACAGGTGGTCCATGGCAGGTGCTGTTCATCCAAATACTATGTGAAACATCAAGCACTGAAAATATGAGAGATGGTTTTCGCCTCGAATGCTTGGGAGCCATCTGACTGAGCCATCTTTCTTCCCAGCCCACTGAAGCACAGCTACGAAGGTGGTACGTGGGTTTTTTTTTTTTGTAGTTTCTTTTATTGGAATCGCAGGCTGTTATGTGGTGTCCCTTAAAAAATTTAAAAAGATCATGTGAACTGGGGATCAGATCAGTCTACAGTTCTTTTGCATCCATAACAGTTATTAAAATAAAGTGTTATTATTTTTTAATCATTAATTCTTCAAACTTTTTCCCCCTTCAGATAGCTTTAATTTCTTTATTGTTTTTCAGAGTTTGGAAATAAGGACCCTTTTCCTGGGCTTCTTGGCCAGTTATTTTGCTTTGAAAATATGACAGCAGGAGGAAGTCTGCCTTTGCCAAAACAAAAAAAGAAAGGGGCGGAGTGCTTCTATGGAGCTGGCTGTGCTGTGCACCAAGCACCTGATCTTCAGCCACAGGCATGGAGATTAGGCCTACAGCTATTTGGCTTTTCCTGGACGCTGGCTGGAGAATGTCTCCTAAGAGGAACATTGAGGTTACTCAGCAGTGTGCATGTGTATGTGTGGCACAGTAGATGTTTGGAGCTAATTTTCCCTCTTAAGAAGAGCATCCTGTGAATGTTTATGAAGTAGAGTGCTAGAAGTGACCCAGCGTTTAACACCGCTGCATTCAGCATGCTGTGCATAGGCACCTGGAATGGAGAGAAGAGCACCTGGAGGCATTTGTTTCCCCTGGGGAGTGTAGGGCACTCCTGGTGAATGGCTCTTCAGCAGGCCTGAGGTCCAGCTTGGTGCCTGGGGAACAGAGAAAGGCCTATCCAGGGGGAGGACTGGCTGCTGAGCTCACACTTCCTGCTTTCCCGGGGTAGCCCTCTGGAGGGGACACCCTCAATCTGGATGAGGGCCTGCCTGTCAGCTCATGCCTGGAAAGGCCTGTTAGACCACATTGCTTTGCCAGATTCGCTGTTAGTAACATTTAGATTCTATATTTACTGTCTGGTGCTCGCAAACCCTGCCACCCCATTGAATGCTAAAAATTAGAGATGCCAACAGACGGGAGGGTGGGACAGTCCCTTTCAAAAACCTGGCTGCTTTGGCTATCAATGCCTGGCAAACCAAGAGGCTCCTGGAGCCAGGGGCCCATGGGCCCGGCCTCCTGCCCACTGTGCTGCCTGCCAGGGATGCAGTGTACCTCCCCGGAGCCAAGTGCAGCCAGCCTGCCCAAAGCCTTTCAGCGGGAATTAAATTACCTGCTAACTACCCAAACAGTTCCTGTGTGGCTAGGGGTCTTCATTCATTTCATTTCCTTGGGCCAGAGGAGGACAAAGGTAGCAGAAAGGGGCACTCGAGGAAATGAGGAAAGAGATCACTGCCCATGGTGGCTTGCCTGGCTCCTGGCGGCTAGTCCTGGCAGCAGCTCCCGCGGGGCACAGCAGCTCTTGGGCGAGGCAACTTGGACCCGGTTACCGTAGCAACCTGTTTCCCTGGTTACCCAAGGCAGGCAGTCCAGGAGGAGCAGCAGCTGATGAGGATGCTCTGCTGCTGGTGTTTGCAGGAAGGTGATGCCGGGCTCAGGGGAAAGGCGTCCAGGGGGTAACTAGAGGGCGCTGTGTTGTTCCCAAACAGAAACTTCAGCCCACAGCCAAGGCCATCATCCTCAGCAAGGCCTGCAGGGAGCCTCACAGGCCACAGGCACCGCCATCTGCATTCTGGACCGAATCCTAAAATCTGTGTTCAAGGGCTATGAGAGGAGAGGGAGGAAGAGGTCTAAAACAAAGCGCCAGGGGGGATAATGGAATTGATGTGGCCTATAAACATAGGAGGAAAGTATTTAAGATCCTAGGGGGAGACGTGGAACCAACAAGATGGAAGTTGGGGTGTGGGAGATAGCAGTAAGGGGGAGATGAAAGAGAAACGTATAATGACATACACGCATGAAAATGTCATTTTGTGTAGTAACTTACAGAAATGATTTCAAAAGTGAAAAGAAATCTTGTAAAGGCTGTTTCCTTAGCACAGGCAAGGCAGGTCTTAAAACACTGCAGCTAAGACTATGTTAGGGTGATTCAGAAAACTACAGGCCAGTGCAACATTTCAAATATGTCAGAAAAACCTTTCCTTAGAAGACAGGATAAGATCGGCATATTGAGGTAAGAAGAGGGATTTGAGGTCCTCCAGGGATCCTGGAGTCTCCTGTTCCTGTAAACCAAATAATCCAGCATTTCCCCTTAGGTCTTGCCCAGTATCCTTTCACTACTGAGGGAAGCCAGGAAGACTTAACACAGATGCTGTAACTGCTTTCAAATTCTGCCAACTTATTTCCTCTTATAAAGACAAATCAAAAAATAAATAAACAAAACAACAACAAGCACAGACCTGCATAGCCCAGAAGCAAAACCCCAGGGGGCTGCTTCCTGGCTGAGCAGCTTCCAGCCTCCGGCTGTCTGGATGGAAAAATATGCTTCGGGACCTAAATTCTCCTAAGTTCTCCCCCAACACCTGTGAGCCCCATGTTTTCTGGAGGAGGGTGCCTTCCTCGGGCACATCTGGCGCTCAACCAGCTCTTCTGCAGGAAGAAGAGCCGCAGAAACCCTCACAAGCTCTGGCATTCTGCATGCAGTTTCCTGTGGGAACCGTGCAGTGTGAACAGCCCGCCATAGATATTTATACCTGAACACACAACTACAGCTAAAGACTCCAGTGACCCGTGTCTTTGAGGTCTCTGCAGTGGCCACATAATCTCCAAGTAGGCAAGGGCAAGGTAGGGAGTCAGAAGCCTAACTCCTGTGGTCATTGAGCCCTTCCCTGGGCAGGTTTCCATACCTATAGAGCACAAGACAAATCATTCCAACCTTTGGGTTTTGTCAGAGATAGGCAAAGAAGGTGGCAGGAAGGCATGGGAAAACCAAGTCAGGCAGAGCCTGTAGCTCATGCTCACTGCTGTCATCCGTGCCCCGGATCATAGGTGGATGTGGCTGGCAGGGTCATTCCTGTGGCCTAAACAATGAGAATGAAGCTGCTGCTGTGTTGACTGGTACTGCCCATATGTCCCTTTCACAGAGATGGAATACAGGGTAATCAGTTTCTATTTGTAAAGGAGTCTGGGGGAAGAAACCAGTGTCCATAATTGCTAAATACTAAGGATTTGGATAAAACCACCATCATGGAGATGAAGTTCAAAATAGAAATATAATGGGTGCATGCCTAAAGGATCATGGTTTGCAAGCTGTACTTCTGCTACCACAGTGAAGGGGTCTGTAAATCCTGACGCTACACCAGGATCTTGAAAAATGACCACACACAACTGAGTTTAGAAAGTCATTCAGGACCTCAAGTTAGCCAGAAATATTGAATTACACAGGATCAGATAGTATCCTGAAAGTTGGCTTAAATTTTCATTTTATATTATGAGTGTGTGAGTCTGTGTGTATCTGTGTGTATGCTATGACTCATGGATCAATGTAGGGGTGATAAATTAAGTGTTTTGACATAATCTACTGAAGGGTCATTGTTGTTAAATACAAACAGCAGTGATTTTGATAACTCTTGACGTTTTTTCAGCATTCTCCCCCAAAGCAAATTATTCCTTATGTCAGGTAAGCAAATATTTTTCTTGCTATTTTGCTGATAAAATATCAGAAGACCAGGGTTATTCACACTCTTGTTAGTGCAACCATGTATATACCTTGCATGCTGAAGCACCCTGAAGTTTCATATTCCTTAGGGAAAAAAAACTTGAGCCAGCTGCAAAATGAACATCCAAAAAAAGGAAAGGGAGTTCTCTGGAAGCTCATCTGTTTAGAACAGAAATAACTTCTGGCTCTAAAGCAAAGATTGTTTTTGTTTTGTTTTGTTTTGTTTTGGGGGGTTGTTTCTGTTTTGGTTTTGTCTTGTTTTTTGTAATTACAATTTAATTGCATTTCCACCCCCAACCCTCCGCACCTTCCTTCACATTCACTAATGCATACTTATATGTAGAAACTTATATATATTCCAAAATATAACCTGTTAAATGTACAGGAATGAACACGACTACTCCAGCAAGAGATCACATCCAAATAACTCTAGATTGTGTGAATCAGCTGGAATACAAACACACTTTTAATACAGGAGGCAGAGGCAAGCAGATCTGAGTTCAAGGACAGTCTGGCATAGAGCAAGTTTCAGGTAAAGAAAAGCTTAGGTCCAAGCATGGTGATGCACGCCTTTAATCCCAAACAATGAAGGTAAAGATAGTTTGTAGAAGGAAGCACTCATGTTTGACAGTGATGTCTAATTGAGTGGCAGAAACAGTGATGAATCAGAGAAGACTTGACAGAACAGGATAGGCCCAACTCTGAGGAGAAGAGAGAGGAAAAAGAAGACACTTAAGGGGCAATGCAGAAAGAGAGGAGGCAGTTTTACCATGACAGTAAAAGAGAAAGACAGGTTGAGGAGAGAGAACTCAGGAGAAGACCAAATGAGTCAGAGAATGAGAAGGAGCCAGGAGATTAGAGAAGATTGCTGGTGTTAGTTTGAGGCCAAGGAGAGCGATTCAGAGGCTGAGAGAAAAGCCAGATTGAGTAAGTCAGCTGGGAGAGGAATTTGAGCCAGAGCAGACGAGTTGCACCAGCCAGCCCAGCTGGAACAAGTACAGCCCAAAAAGAACAAGAGAGGCTGAGCTTGCTCAGCAGTAAGTCTCAGAGGCTGGAAACATTCTCGGCCCAGGTTAGCAGAAGGAGGCAGTCAGCCTCCAAGACAACAACTGAAACAGTTCCTTTTACAGTTAAGTCCATATTATGTTACATGCATGTATGACTTGTTTTCAGTCCTGACCATTTGGCACTACACAACTGGTGTGATCTTCCCTGAGGAAGACCACCTTTCCTGGTGCCAGCTTTCCTCAGTTGTCCTAGGCCTTTGCATAGGGTTGAGGCCTCAAAGGCTTTTCCTCACCCAGTTTTGCGTGTCTATTCACGTTATCCTTCTTCAGCTCACATTTGAGCAGTCATGATGGTAGGACAATATGGCTTCTGGTATTTCCGAGGAGGGTCATAGCAAACTCTCTGATCATCTGGCTGTTACACTTCCCACTCCCTCTCCCACAATATTCTTCAAGCCTTATGTGCAGGAGTCGTTTCTAGACATATTCATTGGGACTTGGCTCCACAACTTTGCATTTTGATTGGTTGCGTTTTTCTGTAATGATGTCCATCTGTTGCAAATAGAAGATTCCTTGATGAAAGGTAAGGACTGTACTTACCTGTGGGTATAAGAACAAATGCTTATAGACTGTTGTTAGGAATTATGGCAGTTTAGAAAATTAGTGGTTGTAGATACTTCTCCAATAGCCGTGATTTTACCAGCACTGAGTAGTTAGCAAGGTTTTTAGTACCAGGCATGCTTTGTTGAGCCGGTCTTAAGTCCAAATAGGGAGCTATTGGTTACTGCCAAGGTGTGCTTGCTACAGTTGCTCCCTTGATCATGCCATGCTGGTCATTGATACAGTCCACAGGTGTCATAGTTACGTAGGACTGTTGGTCGCTTCTGTTCTTTGACAGCTTTCATGCACCTTCTGGTACCATGAAAGCTAGTTCTCAAGGAGGAAGCATTCAGATCAGCTCCAGCTCAGGCTTTCAGGACTCTGCTTCTGAAGCACATGGTGCCTTCAGCAATAGGGACTTACCTTCTACCTCTTGGGGGCTCAACCATGGAGGACAGCAATAAGCTGTATGTTTTGGGAATCTCTTGCGCAGCCCTGGCTGTCAACTCAAAAGTTGCCTACTTGGTTTTGATATTGGGATTTTTGTTAGGAGGTCTTTGGCTTTTGGAGGGAAATGAGGAAAAAGTTCATTAAACTATTGGAGTATATTTCTATCTACAAGTAACATTATACAGACTTAAGCTATTTTCAGAAATACATGTGTGTACACATATATTTATAAGCACATATATGTATGCAATAACAGTTGATGGAAAAAGAGGGTATGAATTTGAAAGAGAGCAGAGGGTGCTACGTAAGAAAGTTTTGAGAACGGAGAGAGGAAATGTATTGTTATTAAAATACAATCTCAAAAATAAACCAAAAGTAAGTAGATATATTTATGTACAGAATCACGTGTATTGTAGTTTGTTTTTGAAGCTGGATAGTTAATAGTGCGATTCCTTGTGGCGTTTCCAGACATTTTTACTATGATTTTACCCTCCCTCCTTCTCTGTATTTGCCTCGTTCTCCTCCGTAAGGAGTCTCCCCTCTTCACCTCTGCCTGCCCATTCCCATTTCCCCTATCAGATCACTTGGTTTCACCTCTGACCTAACCACACATGCTAACACAAAACCGGGAACCCATCTGTGAACGTCTGTGAACATTACACCCATGTGGAGCTGAGCCGCAAGGGTTTTTCATCAGATGAAAGCAGAGTGGGAGAAGGCGCCCCGTCGGCTTGGACCACAAACCCTAGGAGGCAACAGCATTCTCCTGGGGCTAGGTGATGGAGAGAACGGGAGCATACCCCAAGCCCATGGTGTAGCAGGGGAAAGCAGGCATGGGAAACAGTGATCCTTGGTCTTCTACGGCAGCCACTTGAAAAGCAGACCCATCCGCCAAGCACTCACAGGCCTAATTAAGACTATTTGAACCTCATCAAAACATTAATTACTTTGCACAAACTGAGCCGATGAATGTATAGATATTAAAGCCCATGAATGTTTCTCTCAATTGCTTTCCTGGGCAGAAAGATAGAAACTAAAACAGGCAGTCTTTGGGTAGACCACGTGTCTCTCTTCTCCAGGCTCTCCTGGGCATGGATTCTCACTGACTGTTTTCCTTTATAGTCAACCTACAGGGGTGCTACAGAGCCAATTACTAGAAGCCCCTGAGCATCTCTCTCTGTCATTCTCTTTCTCCCTGGTCCTCTATTTAATCTGTCAAAGTAATGACAAGATGGTCTTTAGACTTTTCCTATTATGTGCATTTGCACTCAGAAGCTAAGAATTTGCTGAGTCGCTCAACAGTGGGAGACCTGGACCAAACCAAAGCCCACAGACTCTGTGGACCATTGACTGTCTTCTTCCTGCACATTTCCTGATGGAACCTGAACCTGAACCTGAACACAGCTGGATTGGGTCTCTAGCTGGCTTACCTGTAAGCTCAGAGCAACTTCTGATTGTCTCCACTTAATTCAGCATTGCTGTTGTAAAGAAAAGTTCCTGGAAAGAAACCACAGCTTACACTGACCCTTCTACAAGATGATTTAACTGATTAGAACTTCAGTGATTGTGGATCCAGATCTTAACCACCATCTTTCTTGGGCTATCTTGAGTCACCTTAATAGCTACTCATTATCTACCTCTGTGTCTGACCTAGGAGGTGAAAGCTTACCTGGAGTGTATTAACAGTTCACTAGCTTCCCACAAACAAAAGGCTGAAAATGTTAGCAGAAAGTATCCGAAGCAAAGACTTCACCACTTAGCTGTGACCTGTCCACCTGGTGTTTCCAGTATATTTTAAAAATGTCTTGATTTGTGACTTCCTTTGTCATGTTACAGTAAAATGGCACCAAACTGCTACCATGTTGGAACCCGGTATTTGCAGAAATCTAAATCTATGTTTCTAGACCACAGCCAATCATGTGCGGCTCCTGAATAAGCTCTCCTATCCTCTTTGAAGTGAGAGTTGTGACATCACCTTTACTTTTTCCTGTGGGTATTTACCCACCACCATAGTCTACAAAAGCATCGCATGTGATTCCACAGAGCCCTGAAGATATGCAGGAAGGTGTTCACTAGAATTAGCCCAGGACATTGCTTGGACGTGGTGTATGTGATGCTCTTGGCATGGGCCACCTCCACAGCCTGGGCAAGCCAGGAGCACTCAGCCACTGCAGGTGTGTAAATTTTCTTCTTTCTCTTGCTCAGTGAACTTATTTCCCCAGAAGCTTCTTGGGAAATGTAGGCTGTACACAGCTCCATTCTGCGTTTCTTTATTCAGCACACAGCACAGGCTGAAAACCTGGAGAGTTCAGAACTACACAGGCACAGATGCTGCGAACAGCACAGGCCAGTATCCTGCACTGTGCTCACGAGGGTCTCCTTCAGAGCCCGTCCACTGTTCTGTACAGTCCAAACTTCAGGATGCGATTCTCTTGCCCCACTGTGTGAAGAACAACAATGAGGGGCCCAGACTTCCATTCACACAAGGAACTGTGAGAAAGGAGCCTGAAAACACAAAGAGAGGCAGAAAATGTAAAAGGTTTTAACTACCATTCCAAAGGCAGCTGGGAAAACAGCAGGAGTCTCTCTGCTGCCCCCAGGGAGCAAGGCTCTGTGTGATCTGAGAACCAAGGTCCCTATGGAGGAGCCAGAGGCTGGCTATGGGTTAAAGTTGGCTCTCTAATCTTTCCAGAAGAGGAGAGTCCATGATAGTTTAGGGAAAGGAGTAAGAGCTTCAAAGCCATAGCCCCCAGAATGATGTCTGTGGCATTCAAAAATACTTAGGGGAAAATCCCTCATTACTTCATTTTTCTCAGGGAAAGAAGCCACTTTGAAATCCTTTTTCTTCTGACAGAAGGCAAGGACGGCAGAAACCCAGCCTCAGCAGCTTCCTCCAGCCTCGTTGGCTGCTCATCCTTGGTGGCACTCATTAGGAGAAGAAGCCATCTCCACAGACACTTCAGTCAGAGCTGCTGGCTTGGTTTAATGTGCTGCAGGCACTCCCAACCATCCTCATACATTATTTATGTGGCAAAAAAGATCACTTCCTCCTCACACGTAAATAATAAAAGAAACCATAAAATCAGTATTTATGCCTAACAAAGCCTGGATCATTTATTCACAGTTACTCTTTGTCTAATAGTGACACTGAAAATACCAACAGTCACAGCTAGCACACAGCCATGCTGTGTGCAGTGCACACGTCTTAGCTCAAGCACAAACCTGAGAAGGCCGAGACTCTTACCATTTCCACTTTACAGACAAGGAAGCTGAGGTTTGGCAGTCCATGCAACTTTTCCAAAGTCACACATCTAGGCTGGGGTCTTGTCCTTCACGGTTCCACAGTTGACAACAGTAAGAATTTTCCTGGAGACTTGAAATCAGCAAGGAGCCATGCTAGACTGACTCCCGTGTGTGGCCTAAGGTCTGCCTCACGCAAGCAGTAGCTGCTCTGTGGAGAGACAGTCTCTCAGGCTAGACCACATCAGTAAGGGCGATTGTTACTGAGCGCTGTCACAGGCATCGTGACAGACATCAAGGACAAGGACATGGTCTGTGATGAAAGAAGCTGGCAGCAAAGTACAGAGGCAGGAGAAATACAGCAGAAAGGGACTCTTGAGGTAGGCAGAATGAACATACATGCACACAGGAGCCAGCAAACCTCAGAAAGGGACATCTCGGGCAGCCTTCTCACAAGAGAGAGAAGGGTGCTGAGCATTTCCCCAGAGGAGGAGGACAGATGGGGGGAACGTGACACAAGGCAATTCAGGAGGGAAGAGCTGTGGTTATCTTTGGGGGAAGACAAAAAACCAAAAGGAAGGGGGAATGGAGCCAGAATGTGCCTTGCACCCTGTACAGGAAGCTTGGGGTTTACACTTTCACTCAGGGTTCCTCAGCTTCCATACTGTGAACGTTTGGGGACAGGTAATTCCTCACTACATGAGGCCCTCTCAGCACGTCACTGGACTCTTCCCCTAGTGACTCCTCCAGTGTGCAATGTCGCTGCACTAGGGGACACATAAAGTGTCCCCAGCCGGTGCTGCTATTTGGGAAACTGTGGGAGCCTGACCTAGCAAGTAGAACTCTATGAGCAGGCTCCTGAGACTTATAATCCAGTCCCGCATCTCAGCCTGTCTATCTCTGGTCCTTCCTCTTTGGGGGTACCAGCAAGCAGCCTCAGAATCCTACTACCACAGCTGTGAACCATCACCTTCAATCTCCCATTAAGCTCTGAACGCATAATGGATCTATCTACCAGTGAAGTCAGAGTCTTTACAACCAATTGCTTCCTGTGGGCTCTGCCCTGAAAACTGATGATTTGGGGGCTCAGTTGCTCACAAAGGAGCTTTTGGGGAACTTAAGATTCACATTCTAACAATGTCCTCCATCTAAATGGTCCTTCCCAGCCCCTGATCCTTACAGAACCTCCATGAGGTTCTTGTTCGCTCACAGATATCTGTCATGTTTCTGTGACTCTCCATTAGTTGGCTCACTGCAGCCCATGTAGGTTAGGCAATGAATCTGGTATTACAACTCTACCCCTAGTGCCTAATTATCGAGTAGAATAGTAGGCATGCAGCTAATGTGATAATTATCTGACAATGTTAGTTGAGGAAATGAATTAAGGACTGATAACGTGTGTTATCATTAGAGCAGGAATCTGTAAACACTTGGACAAATGGCCTGCTTTGGCTGAACTTGGACTGTATGAAGCCCAGAGAAATGGAGGGGTTGATTTGAATCTCTCTGGGTTAGGTCTAGAGTTCAAACCCAAAGCCATCTCTGATTTTGGGATTCTTCATGACAAACACACACAGTCACTCATGAATTTGCATCAAGGCAGAAGTACTGGAGCTCACACTTTAATGACCTTTCCTGTTGTGCTGAGAATCCTGTGGTGTTTGAAATCTCTGGCCCCAGACCCCACTCAAGGTCATTCCCCTGGGAAGAAGTATGTGTATTTTTATAGCAAAGAGCTTTGAAAGTGACATTTAGTTGAAACTTGAAGAATTAAATAAGATATAAAAAGATGAACAAATGTACTTGGCATTTATTATGCTATTATAGGTGTAATTATTACATATAATATATCATTATATTACTAGCATATATGTAATAATAATTTTGTTACAGTTAGAGCTTAAAATAATTTCTAGAATAAATAATTTGGGAAAGTTTTTTTGGTAAAATTCTTTCATCTGATTTGTAAGCCACTACAACAGGTTGAAGGCTCAGTTTTGCCTCACAAGCACAAGAATGGCCCTGCTTGCTGACATACTCATTAGCTCATCATTTTCCCCAAAGATCTCCCTAAGTTAATTATTAGTCACTTTGTGTTCAGTCCCCTTTTGTCTGCTGTATCTCCATCCCCAAAGCCTTTCCCTGAGGTTAAAACAACTGTTCTCAGCCAGATACCTTTCACAGACAGTACGCCAGTTAAGTAATCCTCCAGAATCACTCCTATTGATTTCTCGACGTTCCATGTATTCTGCAATTTTTGTAGTGTTTCTATAAGACTTAAGGGTATTTTCTTCCCATTGTATGTCTAATCCTCCTTTAGCTAAGAGTAAGTCACTGTTGACTCAATGGCAGCCAAGCTGTAAGTGGTCAGATCATTAGTGAGAGCTCCGTGCTTTGATATCTCGCTTCTGTTCGCCGTGTCTCTGGGTGCAAGAGCACGGGCCTCCTCTGTGTGCCATGGTGTGAGTCCTGTGAGCTCCGTGTCCCTCTTCAGCCTCACTCTTTGTACCTTCTTTCAGTCTTTCTTCTTTCGCTACCTTTTTGCAGATACTGCTTCTTCAGTGGGGTCTAATCCACCAAAGTAGTAGTTCTAGGTTCACTTCCTTGCTTTTGCTTTTTTATTTGTGTTCTCCTTTTAACCTCTGAAAGACCAAATCAAACACAAATCTTAATGTGGTAAACAGAAGTTGCATTTGTTCATTACCACTGACGTCTCTCAGCTGCTGTCTGATGCTTGATGTTCAAATAGAAAGACTCTGGGGCTGGAGATAGGGCTTGGGGATTCGGTGTGTATACAGAGGACCGAAGTTTGGTTGCAAGGCCCCGCATCAGGCAGCAGACAACTGCCCAATACCCTCCATGAATTCTGAAGATACCTATGCTCATGTGCATATATCCATACACAGATGTAGACACACAGACACACACACACATGCACATGTGCATGCACACACACATACACTTTAAAAATGAATGTTTAAAATGTTTATAAAAGAAGAAATCTATTTAGGCATCCTCCAGAAAGCACTACACTTACCTCTGTGTTTTGCCCAGTTCCAAATTGACAGTTTGTGCTTTCATGGGGTGAAATACATACACACACACACACACATGGATACCTCTACTGCTTCTGTTTAACTTAATCATAATTCACAGTCTTCTTCATGAGTGTTCTCTTTAGGAAGTCTCTGTCTCTATCTCTCTATCTCTCTCTGTCTCTGTCTGTCTCTCTTCTCTAATGCCTGATTCCTTAGCATGCTGCTTTAACACTAGCTATTTGTTGCTTGCTGAGCTCTTCACCTGGCGGGAACACTGGCCTACACTGTTCTTCACATGCCAGATGTCTTGTACAGGCCATCATGTAGCTAGTCCTTACCAAGGCCAGTTCCAGTGAGTAAGCATTCAGCATGGCTTTTGATCCTGATTATTTGTCTTCACTATTGTACAGAGTTGTGAGCTCCTAAACAGTACTGCGCTGCACTCAATTCAGATGGGGGAGGGGGGGAGGAGTGCGGAGAACACTGGCTTAGAGCAAGAGTGGGGTTGAGGCGTGCCCAAATGCTCAAAAGCTTGTGCTGATAATCAGTAGTAGTAGGAATGTCACCCTCCCCCCACTGCCCATCTCCCACCTCACCTCATGCCTGCCTATTCTGGCACCTGCAGCCCTGTGCTCCCTTCTGTGCCTCATCCTCCGAAGTCACATAGCCTGGTAGCTAGCTTAAACTTCCTTTCCCCTTATAAGGTCGTGTCTGGCAGCACCTGGAATTCCTCCTCATGCAAATAAGGCGTCCCCAGCACCCTGGCTCCAGGGTGTATAATCACCTGAAAGACCCTACACTCCCCAAAGGTTTAAATAGTCTTTGCTCCCCCCCCCCATTAAATGAGCTGCCTCACTGAAGCGGTTTCTCAGGCACTCACAGCTTCCTTAGGTCTCCTTCACCCCAGGCAGTTCCTGTGCCCACTTCTCTCAGGAGCCTCTAGTCTTGCCTTTGGGCCAATTGAGTGCACTGTAGCAGCTGGAGCAACAGACCTGAAAGGCTAATCATCCTCTGGTTTCCTTTGCTTCCTGTTTCTATAATTTAGAAGGCTGACCAACTTGGGGGGGGAGGGTTTATTTCCTCTTACAGGTTATAGTCCATCATCAAGGAAGAAAGATGGCAGGAGCTTAAACAAAACAGTAGAGGACCAGTGCTTGCTGGTTTGCTCCCAGGCTCGTGTTCAGCTAGTTGTTATATAGCCCAGGTCCACCTGCCCAGGCATGATGAGCCCCACAGTGAGTGGGCCCGGACCGCCTACATCATTTACCAGTCAAGAAAATTCCCAGGCAAACACTCCCACAGGCCAATGTGATGGGGGGCCATTCTTTAAGTAAGGTTCTTTCTTCTCGGGTGTGGACAACCAAGATTAGCCATCACATTCTTAGAGCATGGAACAATGCATCATTACTCAACATGTCTTTCCTGCTCACTTAAAGTTTTGTTATTTATCCATAAAATAGTATATTTTAAATATTGCAGTGTACATTCCTGAGAAATGATATGTCAATATGAAACTTCCCCCACCCCCAGTCTGGTATCTAACTGATAGCTACTTGACTTCAATGACAAGTGAATCCACTTTCACTTGCTGAGATTTGAGCTATGTAGTGGGTAGAGGTTTACGTTGAACCAAGAAGGTGCTAGGATCTTATCTTTTCAAAGCATGTAACCTGTAGTCCAAATTCTGTTTCTGTTGTGTGAGAAAATGCCCTGACAAAAACCAACGTAGGGGAGAAAAGGTTTACTCTGGCTCACAATTCTAGGTGATAGTCCACTCTTTCAAGAAAGCCAAGGCAGGTGGAGGCTTGAAGCAGCTAGCCACATCACATCCAAAGCAAGAGAAATGAATGTGTGAGTGCTCACATCTAACCACCTTTCCATTCCCACAGTCTGGGGCCCCAAACAAGGGACCTGCCCCATTCACCTTCAAGCTAGGTTTTCTCACCCCAGTAAAAGTGACTAAGACAATCCCTCACAGTCACGCCCACAGTCCAACCTGATATAAGCACTCTGTCCCTGTTACTCTTTTCAGTTGAGTCTAGGCTGTTAAGTCACAAATTGAAAGTATTATCACACTGATTTGCTGGACTGATTAAAGATCACTAAAATGTACGTGACAGGCCGGACCCTCACTGTGGAGAAGTAAGGGCTAGAGCCTGAGTTTCAGCATGGAGGTCTCAGGACCAGCAGCACTGGCCATTTGTTCTTGTTGTTAAAGGACAGGAAACTTGAGCAAACCACTTCCAGTCATATGTGCCACTTCCAATGTGACTTCTTTAAGAATGAGGCACTATCCACATGTTAGCCGTAAGAGGCAGCTTGTATGTACTTCTGCTGTGATGCGGCTGCCCCAGCATGATAAAGAACGGAGTCACCTTCCCACCAGTGTCTGGGAAGAAACGCAGAGCCTGGGGGTTCAAGTTGGTGAGCAAATTCAAGGTCGTTATATAATTTTCAGGAAGTTAAACAAATCCACAAGTGAGAAATTTGACATTGTAAAAGAAGTGAGAAATTCTGCCTGCCAGGGGGACTTGAGAGAAGGTAAGGAGACGTATGTCTGAGCTGATGTACATCATCCCAGCGTGTTGGGGCCAAAGGCAATGTTGAAAAGGTCACACACTGGACTGATTCAAACGCAGGATGAAATGTGAGGATGGCGGCTGAAGAGCTAAACTCAGGCCTGAGACAGACGCTCACATTCTCAGGGAGAGCTTGAGTCAAGGCAGAGTTTCTGGGCCAGGTGCTGAGAGACAGGAGCAAAACCAGCATGCTGATGTTGGCTCTGTCTTCCAGAGAGCACTGGATAAACTCGCTCTTTCAGAAGAGATGCAAAGCAAGGAAGGAGCCTAGAAGAGAGAGATCCCTCACTCCAGAGCCGGGCATCTAAAAAAAGCTGTACCCCTCCAAGGACCTTTGTAAACCACGCTCGATTCAGCCAGCACATTTGCAGCTGCATGCTAGCTATGTTGAGCATAGTGAAGTGCTAAACATAAAGGACAGCACCCCCCTCTCCCACTATCTAGCACATTTTCCCAAACACACTGCTAGTGTGTATATGAGTGTGTGTGTGTGTGTCTGCCTGTCTGTGTGCCTATGTACATATTTGTGTGTGTATAAACATGGGTTTGTAGAGATCAGTGTCCAGGGTCTCCCTCACTTATTTTCTGCCTTCTTTAGGACAGGGTATTGCACGGATGCCCAGGCTCACTAACTCATCTCAACTGGCTGTCCTAGAGTCTTCCTGTCTCTGTCTTCCTGGCGTTGCGATCGCAGATGCACAATGGCATCCCTGTTTTGTTGATGGTAGTTTCGCTGGCTTTCTGTTTGTTTGTTTAACGTGGGTGTTAGGTATCTGAACTCAGGTCTTTAGTTTTGCACAGTGAATCTGAAGCTAGGTTCTCCCGGTGCTTCCTAGAGAAATAACTAACGGGCTTCTTTAATGTTCAGCTTGTGTCCAGTCACTGTTGTTTCTGTCGTCCTTTGGCACTGTGGATGACACAGCTGCTGTTGCCCATCTCTGGGAGGACCTGAGAGGTCAAGGTTATGGGAGAATTCCTGAAAAGGGCCTGTCTGAACTCCTCCTGCTGATGCTTCTCTACAGAACCGTGCTGGGTTCATCTTTTGGGTCCATACTCGATGTAGAGATGTCTCGTCACCTTGTCTCTCATATTGCATACATTTTTTTTTCATGGCAGAAGCTCCCACTGACTGCTGACAGTGAGCCAGCTCTCTATCCCAGCTCGGTCTCCTCGGCCCTCTTATCAGAAGTTCATGAATGCCTCAGCAACCAGAAATGTTGGTGTTTACCATGCTGATGCTTACACTTGAACCTAGAGATTTATTTTACTATGCACACTAAGGAAACATTTTAAAGAGCTTTTAAAAGAAAACAAATAGCTTTGAGGACAAAGGAGCAGAAAGAATTCCCAATTTATCATGAGGCCAGGTTCAACAAATACTGCAACATGAACCAGCAGCCCCCATTGAAGACAGCAAGGAAATGCTAGATAAATGCGCTATTTTCATTATTTTAATTTAAAGAGTAATCCCACAATACCTTGATTATGGGTTGTAGCCCACTTATGGGTAATAGTGTGTATATGGTAACAGTGTGTATATTGCTGACCATGAGGGAAGAACTTCAGTAGTAAGAGCAGAAATACATCTTATCATGTGCAAAAGTGGCAAGCGATTAACATCCTGACATTGCCTTACATGCATTCTAATACAGAACAGGGAACATCAAGAACCTCACTGCTGCACAGATGTAGCCAATGTGTATTTAGGAATTTTTATAAATACGAAATGCATGGAATATATGGTGATCTGAATAAAAAATTACTAGATGTAGCCAAAAGGAAAGCATAAACTAGGAAACAGAAAAGCAACCGTATAATTTAGTGTGTTGCATACTTTCAAATAAACTGCTGTTAATGCTATCAGGGCCGCAATGAGGACCAAAGCACAAGTTCGATTTATGATTTGCGAAGGATACCCTCATTATCCTGTGTTCAAATGACTACTTGAGGGATGCGAGCCTGCACAAGAAGGAAAAGCATTTAAAATTTAAAATCCTGGCAAACCAGGAACCTGTGTGGTATTCCGAATAAATAATTGCTATCCTATTGGGCTTAACTATGAATTATAGCACCAGGAAATGGTGATATTAAAAGCCCTTTGTTTTATTTGTCTTCAAAAAATGTAGCTGTGGTCATTTTAATACAGTAAATAATTCCTTGTTTGGAAATGTATTATAATACAGCTTAAATACACACAGAAATAATTTTATGAAATTTAGACCCTACAGCTAGCCCTGAAAGTCATTTTTGTTAATTATTGTATGTCTGAGGTTGCTTTAGATATTTGAGATTAGTTTTTGCTAGAGGTCAAATGAAAATTTGACTTATGTAGAAATGAAAACTTTCACCCATTATAAATGGCTCAAGGCTCATAAAACGCAGAACTTCAACAAAGTGAGTGGTTGGAGCTGTTCATCAAGCCTGTTTTGGTTAAGGCAGTGATAGGGGGAATCATTATATTTTATTGTTATAATGAGTCATTTGATCCAAATTGACAAAATTCACATATTTAAGTCATTGAAGATTATGTAATACTTTAAATTGGCAATGACCTTGGTGGATCTAGATGGACAGAAACCTTTCAATGAAGTGTGCCAACATGTGTGTCACTTGTAATCTCTCCTATCTGGTTGTTAGTGGTGTTCATGGAGATAACTTGAAGTATTTCATGTTGGGTGCTTGTGGAGGGTTATAGATAGACAAATATATATAGTAAGGAAAAATGAGGTTTTATTTAAGGAAAACAAAAGGGCTTATCTCCTCCATTTGGGAGCTATATCTTTATGGTTAGCATATAGGTCTTCACAAATAAAGTCTGTTTATCCTCACACTAATGAAGGTGAGGTTCTTGGTGTAAAGGAAAATAAAACCTGGGCTTCCCCTCAAGGTCCCTACATAGACATCTGCTATCTCTGAGCACCCCACTGTCCCTAGGAAGGCAGAGGCACTCTTCAGTTGAGCAGCCATGGTCCTACTGGGAGGAGGACACTTGCTTTCTCTGACATCTGTTCTGATTTTCACAAGTTATTTGGAAGAAACTATTCCTTGAAAGCACAGAAGCGCCTCCCTGGATGGGCCGGTCAGAAGGCTCTGTAGTCCGGCAGCCACAGCAGGCTGTGGGACCCTCCTTCTCCAAGCACACGAGAGGAGGGCTTACTGTGCAGAGCACGCTACCAGCTTTGCTTATCATGGGTGGAGCCTCATTTAGGTGCTTGCTCAGCAAGCATCTCTTTACTTTGCACTGCATTTGCCTACTCTGAGCACAGCTGTCTTCCACCAGAAGGGCTGCCTCTCAGCTGTCCCTACCAACTCCCAGGCCTGCGACCGGAGGAAGCTGTGTGCCAGCCACATGTGAAGCCGTTCTGGTACAGAACACAGTGACGCTTAGGACATTTTACAATGGACTGCTTAGAAGCAACCAGTGTGCAGATGGGAAATGAGCTATGAGCTTCTAAAATATGTTCAACTTCCTGGGAAGACACATTTTTATTCTAATACATTAATATATTGATTATCATTAATAATATAAACATAATAAGTATATTAATACCTTAAGAATTCTGATTTAGAAGGTTTGCACAAACAGAATAAATAGACTTGTTTAACAAAATCATTTTAACTTTAAACAGATACTCACAGTTTAACTTTAGACAGATACTACTTAAAATTTGAAAGAGAATTCTCTCAACTACTTCAGGAAAATATTTTTAATGTAAACTAGGTTTTCCACGACTGATTTGACAGATCCTGTCTTCTGTGCTTTTGAGTGGTCACTGTGCCCTGTGTCTGTCTTCTCTTTTTGTTACAGAAGGGTTCACACAATCACCTTGAGCCATGAAGTGGGAGTTCCCCTGAGCTGTGTCACACCCTGTGGGGTGATCATCACCATTACTCTTCTTCATTTCCTTCTCCCTCTTCCTTTTTTTTTCCGGATCACCTGGAAGAGCAAACAGTGATCTAGATCTCACTGACGAACCCTGGAACAGAAGGCACGTGTCATGGAGACACCAAAGTCACCCAAATACAACAACAGAAGCTAGAATAATGGCGTGCCCATGCCCACGAATTGTTCCATTAACCACTGCAATGTACCATCAGCAAGGGAAAGGGGTGAGGAAGATTGGACATACTGAATACTTAAGTATCATGGGCAGGATTCTACAAATGCATTAACATATATTTGAAGGTATACATGGCAGAAGATTGCACAATGCATTTAGGATCTAGCATCTTTGGCTCACTCCAAGTAAACCTCAACAATCTAAAGTCTTGTGCTTTAGCCATTCATTAACTCAATGTTTGAGTTCAAATGCCTCAGACAACAAATACAGATTTTAAAATTTCAAAATCATGCTGAAGAGAGCTGAGATCTTTGAAGGTCGGGTAAGATACTTCTGTTAACAAGATGTCACACACCACTTACAGCTCTGTCAAACAGATGACCGTTTCCTGAGGACACTGACTGAGTCAGGTGGCTTTGTCTAACACAATCACATCAGCTAACTCTCTCCAACACATGCTCAATTGCCAACCAATGAGAGAATCAGACAACACAGGCTGTGTCTACCTTGAAGACCCTTCCCACTAAATACCCAACAGAGGATGATGATTTCACAGCTGAGAACTAGGGGCTTTGCTAATGCACCAGTTGTCACCAGAAAGACCATGGCCTCAACAGTTGGGTATTTTTCATCAGTAAGGAGCTATGTAAAAGTGTATTTATGTACTGGGTGTATTTTATGGCTTATTGTCAGCTCTTTACAGTGAGGTGAAACTCAATGAGTTCTCTTTGAGTTATATGAGGTCTCAAAGGGCAAGTGTGTGTGTGCTCAAACACATACACCTGCAGCTTGTGTGCCTCGAATTGTAGACTCCTCGGTAACAGTAAAGAGTGTATCCCCTCAGTGACCAGCTTCTAAGGACTTCCGGTTTGCGCAAACCACCTTTGGTTCATTTTCAAGGTGTGGTAGAAGCATGTAGTAAAGGTGACAAGCCTCGACGGGGGGAGCCGAGCACAGGGAAGCAGGACCAACCACAAACTAGGTGCTCTGGTTGGCCTTTTGTTCACCTTGACAAAGCTACCTTTTCCTGGGAAGAGACAGCTCATGAGAAAATATGAGATTACCCTTAGGCAAGTCTACAGGGTATTTTCTTGATTAGTGACTGATGTGGGGGCACACAGCTCTCCATGGGGGGTGCAGCCCCTGGACGGGGGTCCTAGTGAGATAAGAAAGCAGACTGAGTGAGCTATGGGAGCAACCCAACAAGCACTTTTCCTTCATGGGCTCTGCTTCGATTCCTGCTCCAGGTTCCTGCCTTGAGTTCTTGCCCTGACTTCCCTTCATAAATGTAAGCAAAAATAAGCCCTTTCTTCCCAAGTTACTTACCACCCTAATGTTTTTATTACAGCAATAGAAACCGTCTTAAGGCATTGAGTAACTACTTGAAGGCCACAGAGAACCCAGGAGTTTGAAGAAGGTTTTAGCAGGGCTCATCAGTTCCTAGCCTTCCTTTAAAACATTGTTTACTTATTTAGTTTTGAATTTTCTCATGTGCGTGAGTGTGATGCACATGTTTTTGTATGTGGGCATGTGCACACCTGGTGCATACAGAAGTAAAATGGGGCATTGGAGTCTCTGGAACTGGAGTTACAAATGATTTTTATCCACCGTGTTGATTCTGGAAAAGGAGCCTAGGTCCTCTGAAGAAGCAGCATGAGCTCTTCACCACTGAGGCAGCTCCCAGCCCGAGCTAGTCTTTCTGTTTTAAAAAGAGGAAATGAGGGTAAGAGCATGGGCTTAGAGGTTAAGAACTTTTCTCATTGCTCTTGCAGAAGACACAATTTTGATTTCCAGTATCCACATCTACTCAAAACCATCTGCAACTCCAATTCAAGGAATCCAAAGCCCTCTTCTGATCTTCTCAGGCACCCAGCATGGAGGTAGTATGCACACACACACACACACACAGGCAAAACACAGAAATAATTTTAAAGAAGAAGAAAAAGAATGATCGGCTGGAATGACGGCTCCATCAACGAAGGGTTGGCTACAGGCATGAGGAGCTGAGTTCAGTTTCCATTGCCCACGTAAAAGTCGGGAATGGCAGCATGCCATGGCTCGTACTTCAATCCCAGCATTGTGCAGAAAGAAACAGGTAGATCACTGGGACTTGGTGGTCAGCCAGTCTAACCACCAGTGAGCTTCAGGACTGGTGAGAAACCCAGGCTCAAAAAATATGGTGGCGAGCATTTGAGGAAGGCACCTGACATCAATCATGCACACACACATACACACACATACACACACACCAAAATAAAAAAGCAGAAAACACTGAATTCCAAGCAGCCAGAAAACTTAATAAACCTCTTAAGTCTTTTTCATATTACAGAACCAGTATTTTGCACATGTGTGCTCACTATAACTATAATTCACAAGAAAGGTGGCCAGGGCCATCAAAATGGCTCTACAGCTAAAGCACTTATGCAAACATGAGTTTGAACCCTGGAAGGTTCGAATGGATGGGTGGAAAAGGTGGAATTAGAGAACCAACTTGACAAAATTGTCCTTTGATAGCTACATGTACCCCATGGCAGAGATGCAACCCCACGATGGTAAATAAATAAATAAACAAACAAACAAACAAACAAACAAATAAAAGAAAGGAAGGAGAGGAGGGAGGAAGGAAGGAAAGAAGAAGATGTCTGTGCATTCTTAAAGCTTCGAGTCAGCTCCTGGGAATGAAAATGGCCTTACAAAAGACATTCGCTGGCCTTATGCTACATTTTCAGTGCTCTCCAAAATGCCACAAAAGAAAAAAAGAAATAGACTCGGCAGGAAGGCCCTTGGAGGCTTTTGGACCTCAGAGAAGGCGTGACAGTGACACACAGTCATTATGTCACACAGCTGGACTCTCACAGAGGTTCTGTCTCTCTCCAGTCAGCCTGATGTAGGATCAGGCACAGTGGCTATGATCCAAAACTGGCAGCAGCTTGGCAGGTTAGGGAGCAGAGAGCACCAGCCAGAACCCAAAGCAGATGTCACAGTCAAGGCCCACCTCCACCAACCCACTTCATCCAACTAGGTCACAGCTATAGTGATTCTTACCACCTCTTAGAACAATCGTCCGGAGACCAAATGTTCAAGCACATGAGCCGGTGGGAAACATTCTCTTTCTAGCCACTGACCTTGGGGATGTCTTTCCCGTGACCTGAGTGTGGCCTGTGAAGTATGTAATGTCCCTCTCCCCTGGCGCTGAGCTCTTGGACACATAGTATTGGGGGGGGGGAAGTGAAGATTCTCTCCTTCTCCTTGTTGGATGGCTGGCTAACCTCCTTGTGGGTGGAGACAGACAAAGTGAAGGTCTCCATTGGAAAACTTTTGTGCAGATTAAGTCATTCTGACTATTGATGGCAGACTAACTTGCTTCTCGTGTGAAAATGTCAGTTGGCTGTCCAGGAACAGAGGGAAAAATTTGTGCAGCCTGGGAGCAAGCAGACCCACCCCCGCAGAGTCTCTCCTACTACCTTATCTCACCAGTGGAGGCCATCTTGCTAAACCCTGATGCTATCCGCAGGCTTCACACAAGCAGTGTGCTAAGGCTCGGCAAACGTCAGCTGTAGTCAAGGTTTTATTCCTTTTCTAAGATCTGATACTGTCTTAGTCTTATTTCTTTGTTTTCCTTTTTTTCAAACCCATTCTAAATCACTGTGTGCGGTTGTCCCTTACACCACAAGGCCACCTAAGAAGCTTAGTGGGAAGCAGGGTGAGTTGAGAGAAACATGAAGTTTCCTTCTGAGGCATTGCCATCCAAATGTAGATTTTGCTTGGGAAAATGCACACATTGGAAAGCCAGTGTCTGAGAAAGCTGACCTAAGGCAAGCAAGCTTCCTATGCAAGGAGCCACTCTCCTGGCAAGTCTTGGAAAGTTCTGAAAACTGTTGAATGTGCTTCTTTGTGGGGGACATTTATATTTCAGTATCTACAAGTAGAAAAATCCTCCACAATGAGGCTCAGTTTCCACAGCCAGTTCCTGGGAGCCCCCAGCCAGCAGCTGGAGCAGGAAGAATACACTATGGCTGGTAGGGTTGGCCAAGGTAAGCTGTCTCATCCAACAGATACCTTCTGATCAATGTGAAATCTCTCAACTTGGAACCCTGCTTACTGAAAAATGCTGGTGCATGGGTCACAGTAAATCCTGCTGTGGATAGAAGACGGGTGACAAAGAGTTCTCACCTTCCACAAGCAAAGTATAAGGCAAGGGAGGAGAAGAGTAGCAAGACAACCACTGTTTATTCAAGAGAGGTGGTCCGGGGCTGTGATGGTGGCCTCATGGTACACGTTGACATTGGCTCAGTCTGGCAGCCCGCTAGGAACTGCCATTTTCTTTGTGTGCTGGTTGTTAATTTGTTTGGATTTTTGAGACAGAGTCTCACTCTGTACCTCTTGTTGGCCTTAAATCACTACGTAGCCAAGCTCACAGCAATTCTCCTGCCTCTGCCTCCTGAGTGCTGGGAATGCACACATGAGCCACAGTGCAGATACAAAGTACGCTAAGAGCTATGATCCTCATTTGATGATAACCAAGGCAAAGAACCGAAGCAGCTTTTTCAAAGTGGCTCAATTCAAAGAAAGGCCAGTCATGAATGAAAATGGTAGGAGAGAAAGCTGTGGTGGGCTCATGAAGAGGATTATTTATTGACTGGTGCACAGAGAGCCGTGGAAAACTCAGTGGTGTAAGATGCCTTCTCATCCTTCTGTAGGTCAGGAATGGGAGGACCAGGCACTCAGACCTGGGGTGCTTCATGAGGGACAGTCACTAGAACACAGCAGCTGGGTTCCCCAGTGAGTGGTGCCATAGAGAAACAAGCAGGCAGCAGCCATCCCCTCTATGACACGGCCAGCGAGGCACGTAGTATCACTTAGCTCACGTTGTATTCATTGGAAGTGATTTGCCAAGTCCAGAGGGGAATTAGACTGTACCTTTTGAAAGGAAGAATGTCAACAAATTTGCAGGTATATATTAAACATACTACAGGGACCAAGCATGAACAAGGACAGAAGTCACCTTGCGAAGGCTGAGTGTGGCAGGGGTGGCTGGAGTGTGGAAGGGGAAATGGAAGTCACGGCTGGAAAGAGAGGCCATCGCAAGAGGCAAACCTCGCACTCCAGTTGAAGGCAGACTTGATGAGAATGGAACACGTTCCCACTTAGATGTTTAATATGGTAAATAATGCCACTGAGACATTACATAATAAAATAATCCAGTGGTTTTATCTGGCATGTGTTAGATGGGAGAATGTTCTCATAATTGTTTCAGTAATACAGATTCTGGGACAGTTTGGAAAAGGTTAGAGAAAGCTTTCCTTTGCTCTCTCTATTTCTGCTTTAACACAGTTCACTACAGCAGCTATTGGCAAGCATTCTTTTGAGCCACGTGACAGACGTGTTCAGCTTTGTGAGCCTTGGGGCTCTGTCTAAATGATCTGATCCCCATGTTGTTGAGATGCAGAACAAGTCATGGGAACTCTGAGGGCTGCATTTGGACCTCCTGATAGGGTTTGCTAACCCTCCCTCCAACCTTCTGCATTATGGAATGGGAAGGCACTCTCTGACCACACAGTTGGCATGGCTCCTCACGGGGCCTAGGATGAGGCAGCACAAATACAGGAGAAAGGCTTGACCAGAAGCTGCTGCAGAGGTGTGCTGGCTTCTTGGGAGAGGCCCAGGGTCAGGACACCAGCCCCAAGACCCTGTCATGGGACAGAGGCCTAGAGACTTACCATTTACACAAGGAAAAGTTATTGTTCATAAGATACAAAACAAAGGGTGGGCAGAGGAAACAGGTAAGGCTGTGAGGGAGACAATGGTAGGAAGACATGTTCCCAGAGGTGGAACACTTGGCTGGAAAGTGCAAGGCCCTAGGGTGGAACATTAGAAACATACACACACACACACACACACACACACACATATACACATGCACACACATACACAAACACACAAAACTGCAAAGAAGACAGTGCAGGGTGGTGGTAAATATGCCTGGGAGACATCAGCCACATGCAAATGAAATGGCTGGCATTTCCCAGCTGTCATTTTAAGCCTTTCACAAGCCTGTTGATCCACTCCTGCTGCTTGTGTCAAAGTGGTAACTACATTAGTTGCATAGGTCTTCACTCTAGGCAACATGAGACATTGCAAAGGAATTTTTCATTTTTATTTATTTTTTACAATGTATTCACTTTGTATGCCAGCTGTAGCCCCTTCCCTCATTCCCTCCCAATCCCCCCACCTCCTCCCATGACCCTCTCCAAGTCTACTGATAGGGGAGGTCTTCCTCTCCTTCCATCTGACCCTAGCCTATCAGGTTGCATCAGGACTGGCTGCATTGTCTTCCTCTGTGGCCTGGTAAGGCTGCTTCCTATTCAGATGGAGGTGAATTCACGTCAGAGACAGTCCCTATTCCCCTTGCTAGGGAACACACTTGGAGACTGAGCTGCCATGGGCTACATCTATGCAGGGGTTCTAGGTAATCTCCATGCATGGTCTTTGGTTGGAGCATCAGTCTCTGCTGGGCCCCCTGGGCCCAGGTGTTTTGGCTCTGCTGTTCTCCTTGTGGAGCTCCTGTCCTCTCCAGGTCTTTCTATCTCCCCACTTCTTTCATAAGATTCCCTTCACTCTGCCCAAAGTTTGGCTGTGAGTCTCAGCATCTGCTTTGATACCCTGCTGGGTAGAGAATTTCAGAGGCCCTCTGTGGTAGGCTCCTGTCCTGTTACCTGTTTTCTCTCTCTTCTGATGTCTATCATGTTTGTCCTTCTCAGTGAGGATTGAGCATGCAAATCAAAATGACCCTGAGATCTCACCTTACACCCATCAGAATGACTAAGATCAAAAACTCAAATGACAACACATGCTGGAGAGGATGTGGAGAAAGGGGAACCCTCCTCCATTGCTGATGGGAATATAAACTTGTACAGCCACTTTGGAAATCAATCTGGCACTTTTTCAGACAATTAGGAATAGTGCTTCCTCAAGATCCAGCTATACCACTCCTAGGCATATCCAAACTATGCTCAAGTATACAACAAGGACATTTGCTCAACCATTTTTGTAGCAGCTTTATTTGTAATAGCCAGAAACTGGAAACAACCCAGATGTCCCTCAACTGAGGAATGGATACAGAAATTGTGGTACATTTATACAATACTCAGCTATTAAAACCAAGGAAATCATGAAATTTGCAGGCAAATGGTGGGAATTAGAAAAGATCTTCCTGAGTGAGGTATCCTAGAAGCATAAAGACACACATGGCATATACTCACTTATAAGTGAATATTAGACATATAATATAGGATAAACATACTAAAATCTGTACACCTAAAGAAGTTAAACAAAGTGTTTTTTTAAATATGCCTTTCTCTATTTTCAAAAATATCCAAAATGAGCCAGGCATTGAGGCACCAGCCTCTAATCCCAGTTAGGCAGAGACAGAAGGATCATGACTTTGAGGCCAGCCAAGGACACAGAGTGAATTCAAGGCCAGTGTAGGGAACTTAAAGAGATGTTGTCTCAAAACAAAAAGGCAGAAGAGGCTTGGGCATGTAGATCCACATTAGAGTACTTACCTAGCATCTGTAAGACCCTGAGTCCAGACTCCAGCTATGAAAAAAAGCCTGGTGCAGAATTAAGAGCCTTGACAAGCATGTAATATTATAAACAATTTTAAATTGACATGGAATGATTAATAGGTGTATGTATGTGTGTAGTGATGACTATGTATGTAGCATATTATAAATGTTGGTATATGGTTATGTGTGAGCAGATACATATATCTGACATTGTAAGCATGTGTATTTAGAAGCTGTGTATATGTTCAATGTGTAAAATTGTCAACAGAGTTACTGTGATTGAGGTAAAATGGCACACTAATCAGAAAATTTGAAATGCGGCTATTTTCAATTCTAGGTCCGTAAAATAAAATGTATTTGTAAATACATGTGAGAGTTTCCACTCGAGCATAATAAAGAAAAGTAGAAAGTCCTGAAAAACATACTCAGAGAGTTCAAATGTACATTGTTTAATTTTATTTTAGCTCATTTTTTTTTTACTCTGGTCTAGATATTTTTTATGTTTTATCAAGAAAAACTATTTTTAGCAGTCAAACGCAGATTTATGTTGTGATCCTGCAAGTGGGACTTTTCCTTGAGACTCAGCTGCACTGGGGGTTCTCTGTATCCGGGAGGGTAACTCAGCGCAGTGTGTGAGCAGGCACACCTCTGTCACCACGTTCCGGGAACAGCTCACGCCCAGAGTGCCCATCCTGTCCTCACGTGGAGCTTACTTGACAGAAGCTGGGGCTGGCAAAGTCTGGTCTGCGTGACCTCCCGAGGTGGTAGGGGAAGAGGCCAGCCAGAGCACAAGAGGGAGAGCAGCTGGCCCACGCTCTGGGCTCCTGGAGCCCCTGTCAGCTTCATCCTGTCGGAGACTCGTACCGCACCCAGAAGCTGTTGCAAAGACTGTCACGTTGTCTGTGTGTTAAACTCATCGTGAGACGAACACTTTCATCCCAAGAAATGATGAGAGGCCCAGAGGCCAGAAACACAACTGAAAACTGATTTTAAAAAAAGAAAAAAATCAGTTAAGGCTGGAAGGGTTGCTTGTGGTGAAGACACTCAATGCTGTCGTCATGAGGAACTGAGTTTGGATCCCAGCACCCAAGTGAAAAGGCTGGGCGTGGCCTTGCTGACTCACTCATAACCCACGTGCTGGCTGTGCCCCTGGTGTGGTGAGAACAGAATTGCCGGAGCTTCCCAGCTGCCAGAGTGAGAGCTTCTGACTGAGAAAATAAGGTGGAGAGATGTGTCCACAGACGGGTGCACACACAGCACACTCACACACAAGTACACACACTCCCTGCCCTGATTTCATGTATGTTGCCATGATAAATATCCCAACATAAAACAGTTTAGGGGAGAGACGTCTGACTCACAGTTTTGGCTTGTAGTCCGCCCTCACACGGAAGTCAAGGAGGCTGGCACTTGAGAAAACCAGTCACACTCAGGCGGGAGCAGAGGGAAATGGGTGTGGACGTGCCTGCAGCTCACTTTGCAGTCTTGACGAACTGAGCTTGGACCCGAGTGCTCAGCTCAGTTTCCCCACCCTTACACAGTCCAGGTGCCAACCCCACGGAACAGTGCTGCCTGCTACATCTGTTACATCCATTAACGTAGTCAAGACCACCCCCAACAGGTATGCCAGGTGCAAACCCAATGTAGACACCCCAACATTGACACGCTCTTCCCAGATGAGCCTAAAGTGTGTCTAGCTGACAACTGAAATCAATTAACCATCATACACACACACAAACACACTCCACACACACAGACACGTGCACACACACACACACACTGAAGCAGAGCTGAGGTACCTGAGGTGACTTCCTGCCTGGCTCTTTCTGAGCTGCATGCTGCCTCTCCCCTGAGCAAGGGCCCTGGTGGGGGACGGACACTAAGTGCTGAGTGAAATCACCAACTCACACATTTTTAACTTCTAAGACACTTCTAAACTGAAGAGATGATAAAATGTGAGGACATTTAATTCTCCAGGCACTTGCTCCCCTGAAACTTAAAGTACCGTGAGAAGAGAGGATTGTTTGCCTCAGACTGGGAGATATTGTTAACAGAATCATTAAAAAGTGCTCTTGCTCTTGGATTGTCTGGGGGGCAATGCAGTTCTGTTTATGAGGCTTATTCCCGTGAGAACTTCTTGCCTTAGGAAAACATGTCACGCTGTGGCTTGGGTGTCAAAGGTCAACTGGGCACCTTGGTGTGCTAGCAGGACTCCTGCCGAGCTACAAACAGGTGGCCAGAAGCTTGGAGGAAAGGCTCGGACATCCAGCGATTTGATGCTAAGTGGCTTTGCGTTGGAGAAATGCCCAAGGGTCGTGTCTGACACAGCCGAGTGCTAAGGACTGATGGGAGATCAATAGGCAGAGTGGAGGAGCCGCTCTGTCACTAGATGTTCGTGTGCCGTCAGCCTGGACGTGAACACTAAGCCCATGGCTTCCTTCCATCCTGGCTGGAGCGGGTGGCTGGACACTGCCTGCAAGGATAGGACCATCCTCCCCGGACCACCCCAGAGCTGCCCGTCAGCCCCAGAGCCACAGAGCCGGGCAGGGTTCTCTTCCCCTTTCCTCCTGTTTCATTGCTTGAGTTTCCTTCACGTATATGATGTGTTTTGATCAAATTCACGCTGATCCCTCTTCTACGGTCCTTCCTGTATCTCCCCCACCACCTTCCCCTTCCATGTTCATGTGCCATGTCCTTTTAAGTACACTGAGGCCGCTTAGTGGTGTCTGCATTGCCAGGGGAGAGGACCATCTACAGAACATGGGTACCCCAAGGGTCTGTGTCCCTGCAGAAAATGGGCTCTAACTCCCCCAGTACGCATCACTTGACAACAGCTCTTCGGGTGGGGTGGGATTTCATGAGCAGTGACTGCTTCGCCCAGGTCTCAAGCATGCTGTGGTAGGTGCTGCAGACCCGTAGGAACAACTGCTCAATGCACCCAGAAAACAGTGTCATTGCAGCCCCCCCGCCCCCGCTACCTATTCAGCCGCTTTCTAACTTCCTTCCCATGAAGACCCCTGTGCCCTGGGAATAGGGCTATGACTAAATATGATGTAGATGTCATATTTAGGGCTTAGGGCTGAGCACCTGGACCAGCTGTAAGTCCGGGTGTTAACCACCATCTGCTGCAAATAGAAACTTCTCTAAGAAGGGCTGCATGATGTCCTAATCCGTGGGTGCAATAAAGTCTTTAGGGGGTCAGTTTAAATTTACAGATGGCAAAACAATAGTAGCAGGCTCTTCCCTAGGGCCTATAACCTCCCAAGCCACAGGTTCTTGGCCCAATTAATGGTGACAGGACTGAGTTCCATCTCAGGGAATGGGCCTTAATTCCAATCAAAAGATGAATAGTTACTTCTATAGCATCCATGCTCCTATTCTACCAGTGGGCACCACTGTACCAGTGTACCAGCAGGGGAGACATAGTGTAGCGGTTGGTCTTGGTTGTCAAGTTGGCAGAGCTGGGAAGAGAGAACCACGAGTGAAGAATTGCCCCCAGCTGATTGGCCTGTGGTCATGTGTGAGGCGTCTTCTTGACTGATGTAGGGGCTGCTCTGTGGACCGCGCCATCCAGGCAGGCCCCGGATGTGCAGGTGAAGCAGCTGAACAGAAGCCTAGAAGCAAGCCAGGAAGCACTGTTCCTCTATGATTTCTGCTTCAGTTCATGCCTTGAGTTCCTGCCCTGATTTTTTTTTTCAGTCAGTGATGAGTTGTTACCTGGAAATACAAGCTGAAATACATCTTTTCCTCCCCAAGTTGCCTTTGTTCATGGTGTTTACCACAGCGACAGACACCTAACTAGGACAAGGAGAGACTGCAGATGCTAAGGGAAGTCTGGGAAACCATCCCAGCCAGGGGAAACCCAAGGAAAACCAAGGACCCAGCAGGACAAGGCACCCTGGGTGGGATCCTGGAACTAGGAGAAACACCAAGGAAGGCTAGACAGGTCTGGTATTGCTGGTATGAATGTGCCAGTACTGATATCATGTATGGCCAGAACATTGTGGAACCATAGACGCTGAAGTCAATGTAATGACTACACAGAGACACACACAGACAGACATCCATCGAGACACACAGAGAGAGACAGAGAGATACAGACACATACACAGAAACACATAGACACACACACTGGCTTACAGGTTCAGGTCAGGATAGTCCAACAATGGCTTTCTCCTGCAGACAGGCATACAGAATGGGCAGCAAGTCAGTGCATGGGGCTGAGGGTAGGTGACTCTCAGCAGTCCTAGTCCATGCTGGAGTCCTGGGGAGCTGCTGGTATAAAGACCATGGTGGAAGCCTAGAAAAGCTGGTTCAAACAGCGAAGAAACACCTCAGCAATAGGAAGACAATTGGCAGGGAAAGTGGGAGCAAGCAGGCAAAAAGAAAAGTTCCTCTTCTCCATGTTCAGTGTGGACTGCCACCGAAAGGCGTGGCCCAGATGTAGGGTGGGCCTTTCTTCTTAAAATAATCCAGTTCAGAAAATCCCCCACGAGAGTGTCAGGCAGTTTGGGTTTTACTTGATTCCAGATTTGGTCAAGTTGACAACCAAGATTATCCATCAGAGGAAGGCACAAACTCTGCGCTATCTTCAAGGCCTTTCTGTCACCCTGGAACTTCCCTAACAATTCAGTTTTTTATTAAAAAAATTACCCACAATATATTGTAATCATTTTCTTCCCACTCTCCTAACTGCCCCCAGATTTTCCATCTTTCCACCCATCCAACTTCATGTCTCTCTGTCTCTATTTCTCAAAAGAAACCCAGATAACATAAAACAAAAATAATGTTCTAAACAAACACAAAACCAAAAAAGACAAAATAAATCACACATGTATCACACACTCTCCCCCCAAAACATGGAGTCCATTTGGTGCAATTTTCTACTTGCAAATTACTTCTAAATAAAACATGCCCTTCAGCTCAGTATCCAAGTGGGTTCCCTAGTAAGGGGAACAGGGACTATCTCTGACAAGAACTCACTGGCTAGTTCTTTGACTACCTCCCCCGTATGGGGGAGCGACCTTGCCAGGCCATAGAGGAGGACATCGCAGCCAGTCCTGATGAGACCAGATAAGCTAGGGTCACATGGAAGGAGAGGAGGACCTCCACTATCAGTGGACTTGGAGAGGAGCATAGGTTGAGGTGAAGGAGGGAGGATAGGGTTGGGAGGGGAGGAGGGAGGGGACTACAGCTGTGATACAAAGTGAATAAACTGCAATTAATATAAAAATACATGCCCTTCCCCCAACATTCAAGGAACTTCACTGAATTGAAAATTCAGAGAACTTTTCTTAAGCTGCCACCTTCACAGCAACAAAATGAAGACACAGTCACCAAACTTAATCAGTTTTGAAAATAAACTCATTTTTGAATAGAAGTTATTTTCACAAGTCATTTTCAGTATCACTTTCTGCCATAGACAAGGGTCTTCTGACCTAATGTGAGTAGTCCATCTTTAAAAGTCACACCTGGACGCCAAAACTACAACCAGATACAAGTAGTAGGTACTTGAGTCTTCAACCTTGACATTCCCACGTAAGCCAGCATCTTCCCACCAACCCCCTAGACATGAGAGGGAGGGATCTAGAACATGTCAGAACAGTTAGACACTATCACAGAGTGTGGAAACTTGATTTCAGAGATGTGACTGCCCCTTTGTGCTACTTAGCTTTTTCCTACCTTAGGAATAACTTCAGGAGAGAAAGACGGATTTCTGCCAATGGACAGAGGGTCTGTCCATGGTTGTGTGCTGGGGCGGGCCATCTTGGTAGTGTGTGTGTGTGTGTGTGTGTGTGTGTGTGTGTGTGTGTGTGAGAGAGAGAGAGAGAGAGAGAGAGAGAGAGAGAGAGAGAGAGAGAGAGAGAGAGACTGCTCTTAGACAAAACCAGGAAACAGGTGTTGCTGTCACATCCCTAGTGGCCGTCTAAAGAAACTTCATCTCCTAAAATTTCCAGAACTTCTTAGTCAACTGCAGCTAGCTGGACACACAAGTATGGGGGTAGAATGTCACACTGGAATCAAAACAGTGTTCCATGAATGATGAATGCATTTGAATCCTAAGGGCTTCATTAAGGAGTTCTTAGAAGTGCACACTTTCTAGTCAAGGACCAGAGTGTCCTCTCTGATCCCTGGTTTGAAAAGCAATGTTTTAACAAGGGCGATTCTGCCTGGGAGGCGCAGAGGGAAACTTATTCAGCTCCCATTTGGCCTGGTGGGTCTTTCAGGCATTAAGTAGTAAGTGTGTGTGTGTGTGTACACATGGTTATAAAAATTAAATATAGGAACCATATTTTGTGAGTGCTTTTTTATTAAAAAAAAAAAAGAGGGAGTCGCACAGCTTGGAATAAATACTGACGGAAAGGAAGGACTCTGCAGAAATCAATCTCCTGCTTTTATACACTCCCAAATTATACTCATAAAGAAGGAGCCTGCAGCGGCTCTGTCAGTCATGATAAGGCGATCAGTCTGAGATTTATTATGAGTTTTCCTTTCATGTATTCAGTGGAAAGCATCCCACAGGTGTGTTTATATTACCGGAGATAGATGGAGATTAATTGTGTGTCCAGGCGCTGAAACACATTGACATCTTTTCTGAGATTTAAGTTGTGTTAGGTTTAATGATTTTTTTTA
Organism: Pachyuromys duprasi; assembly: GCA_028658305.1. Lineage (NCBI taxonomy): Eukaryota > Metazoa > Chordata > Mammalia > Rodentia > Muridae > Pachyuromys > Pachyuromys duprasi. Next base: position 42,864,011 of record CM053764.1, read on the forward strand.
AAGACTGTCCAGAATACTCACACGGAGAAGAAATACAATATCCTCAGGGCCTGAAAGAAAAAGCAAGCACACTGTCCTTTACCTTGGGAAACAGAAGTCAAGTCACCTTTCCCCCTTTCTGCTCCCCGGGGAAGGCGGAATGCAAGTCCTAGAGGAGGAGAAAGCGGCCTGAGACCTCTTCACGTTCCTCTTCACACCCCGTATAATATCTCTGTTCCTACATTGTGTTCCAATAGGAGCTCAAGCCTGTTAACATTGAAACAAGTTCAAGAAAGTTGGGCAGAAATTCTTTCATCTTTGCTCTCACTGCAGTGGGACCTGTTGCCAGAGGACTAAGCTACACTTCCTTCATACATGTTCCTGTTTGATGAATCTAAATATGCCAGACACAGATGATAGGATTAGTTTACATACTACTAGACTTGTTTTCTAGGGAACTCTAAAAGTTTTTGTTCGTTTTTTTTATTGTTTGTTTGCAGGGAGGCTTGATTCGGGGAGAGACTTTGTAATTTGGGAGAATTCAGGCAACACTATTAGCAAAGTATAGTGATCACTTTTCTTATCTCTGTACCTAAAACAGCTGAGAGGGAGCAGCTGAAGGGAAGGCTGGGTTTGGCGCTCAGGCTGAGGGTAAAGCCCATAATGGTATGGACCGCATAGGAGCAGAGGGGCCTCTCACCTCTGGGAGGGAAGGGGTGGTCAGAAGGCAGAGCATGCTCAGCTGGCTTTCCCCTTTCCCTTTCTATTTGGTACAAGACCCAAGTCTGTGGGCACAGTGTTGCCTGTGTTCACAGTGTCCTGTGTCCCTTCCTTCATCAGCTAAACTTCATGAAATGTTCTCATAGACACTAAATGTGTGTTTCCGAGGTGACTGAATCTAGTCAAATTGACGGTAAGATGAACAAGGAAGCAGAAAGGAAGGTTGTGTGCTGCTGGGGAAAGAGTTTTTTGTTTTGTTTTCTGTTGTTGTTTTGGGGTTTTTTTGTTGTTGTTGTTGGTGGTGGTGGTTGTTTTGGGTTTTTTGAGACAGGACTTGCTTTGTAGACCAGCTGCTGAGTTCTGGGATTACAGGCCTGTGCCACCTGCTTGGAGAAGAAAGGTTGTGTAGACTTCAGCTGTGAAGCCACTCTGGGCCAATAAACAACATTCTGAACTTTTATTGTGTTCTGTGAGATTGCCTAGCTTTGGTTGGAGGTGGTGTTGGTCAAATAGGGAAGTCTCCTCTCAGGGCCAGGTATTAAGTCCTCAGAGAGCATTGTGTGTGTCCAAAAGACTGGATTATGGAGGAGCCTTTCAGTCCTCACTACATGTCATGGCTCCTAATTTTTTTCAGGAGGTGGTCCTGAACCTCATGTGGCTCACAGCAGTCCTGGTCACATTGCAGACTGCTGTGCCCAGTGACCTCTCGGCTCTGCAAAGAGAACACTTTAACACTTTGCCCTCTGCCCCTCACAAAATAGACAGAGGCTGTGCAAGTAGGAAGGAGTCATAAGCTCTTTTCTTCCTTCTGTGCTGAACGCAGCCAATCAAATGGGGAAGATTCAGTTCCTTAACACTTGCCAGGTGGCCAAGAGGGAAGACACCAACTCCCTGTCTGTTCACGATGCCATGTGAGTTTGGAGAGGAGGAACGGAAGGACAGCAGTCATTTAGGAACATAAGATGTCAACACAAAAGGAAACACAGTTATGGTAAGTATGGATCACAAGACAGCAAATCTTCTGTCCCCTTCCTGTGAGGCTTCGTTCTGATAGGGCTTGCCCAGTACCTTCATCACTTAGACTTAAGTGCCATTAAAGACCGCCATTAAAGACTTCTGTCTTCAGCAACCCATGCCACCTGATATAGTTTTATTTACAAAAAGAAAGCACAGATGTCTGTGTTTCCTGTAAAAGTAATTTGTGGTTTAAAATTATATAAGTGGTTTCTCCTCTAAAAGTAACAGTATAGGTCATAGCTGCATAGTTTAAAAATTAGAAACAGGGTTTGGTGAGTAAGACTGCTTACTGCGCAAACATGAGGACTTCAGGTAAGCACCTCAGTGTCCATGTACAAGCCTGGGGTGGCTGCACATGCCTGCATCACAGCACCAGTGTGAGCAGGCACTGACGGACAGAAGCAGAGAGTTCCAAGTTCAGTGAAAAAAACCCTATCGAGGTAATTCAGAGAATGACGGAGGAGGGGGATAATGCCCAAAATTATCCCGTAAGCCCCACCTGACCAAGAACCAGGTAACTTCCTGGAATGCTGGGAATTGTAGTTCTTGGAAAATAGCATCTCATCGAAAGGTACAGTGGCCTATAGATGTGTCCTTTTAATCCCCTGCGCCATGTGGCTGGAGCCATGGTGAGCTAGGAAACTCCAGAGAACAGTCCTGACCAAAGCCCATCCTTGGTCAGTATTAAATATTTAATAAAGCTTATTAAATATTTAATAAACCCTTTTCTTTCTTCTGTGCTGAACTAAGCCAATCAAATGGGGAAAATTCATTTCCTTAACACTTGTCCCAGAATGGTAGAGTTGGTTTTCTGGTGACTCTCAGGATTAACAGATGCTGGAGTTCTCTCCTGCCCTCCAGAAGCAGCAGTCTCCGAAGCTGTATGCGGCCTCGGGGCCCGTCCTCCTCTTGTGGAACCCGGACAACTGATGTGGAAGGTCAATAGTCCAGCTCCACAAAGTAGTTTTGTAAGTTTCAATACCATGGCTGGAAGAGTTAAAACAGTGTCAGCCACCTGTGGCTGATGTGATGCGAGTCTGGGCTTCACCCCTTTACTAGTGACTTCTTTATGCGTACGGAGTGTTTGCTTCTGAACCTTATTTACCACAGCTGTGGACTCCGATGCTGTGAACATTGTGGACGTACAGGGTCCTGAGCCACTCTATCTTGCACAAAGCCCCAGTTTTCAGGAAGAATCAAACACAGGTCTCAACGCGTTGTGTTGTAGTTACAGTGCCGGTCTGTCAGCAGGCGTGTAAGAATGACAAACTATTGCTTTAGCTCATATTTTAAGATTTTTTAAAAAAAAAACTGTTTTAGTATAGCACATTATTTATTGTTAGTTTTTATATCAAGCAGACACTCAAAATGTTATCTTGGAGGAGGGGCCCGCACCGTACACTTCTGGAGTTTCTGTGGCTTTTTATAGAAATGCATGATGCATGTTTTTGCAATTGATCCTCATGCCCTCCTGCTTTTCCTAGCAGAGGTTGAAACCTGTGGAAATCCCTTCTCTGCCCAGCTTGTCACCCTGGCATTCTCTTCCCCTAATTATTTTCATTAATTAATTTATTTTGCTACTGTTGTTTTAAAAATACTTGACATCCTCCCCCCAGCCCAGCCCCACACCCCAGCAATGGGTAAAGAGAGGCGTTGGTGGTGGTGGTAGTGGTAGTGGTGTTCTTAAATCAGTCAGGGGCAGAGCAGACTTCAGTCATCAGTTCATCCCAGCTTGATGCCTGGCTTGGTGGCCAAAGCTGTTTGATGCCTAGGACTCAGAAAAATCAAATCAAGTCCAGGCAGCACAGGGCAGGAGGAGGGAGACAGACAGAGACCTGCGCACCGTCATGCACCCACACACTGCCCTCCAGCGCCTGGCACAGGTGGGCATGGACACCTGCTTGCTGCCGCGCCACGCGGCATGAATGGAGAATGTCACCCAGAGGCCCACCGGGAGCATGGCCAGCCTGCAGTCGGAGCCGCCACGCTGAGAAAGTGGAGAGACGAAGAGAGAGGGAAATGGAGCAGCTTGAGCAGCATGAAGACAGAAGGAACTGGAGACTCCATGGAGGCTAGTGTCCTGTTCTGAGTGGCCAGCCCAGACTCCTGGGGCCATGGTGAGCTCCTAGCCAGAGCTGTCACTGAGGCCATGTCTGAGTTCACAGCTACAACAGTGGCAGGGTCAGTGTACATGTCCCCGGTAGCTCGTATTACCACTGGAGAACATGGGAATGTCCCTGGTGGGGGCAGGCTGGAGGGACCACTTGGATGTCCAGGGACTGTGACTAACTGGCCCTGCCCCTCCCTGGGTGTGGCACTCTGGAGAGCTGGCCCCAGGCAGCACAATGAGCTGGTCTTGGCATCGAGGTGTGGGTGAGCCTGGCATGAGTATGGGAGAGCTGTCCTTGCCACTCATCCGCTGTGGGGTGGCATGGGCGTAGAGGTGATGGATCCTGTCCCTCACCACCTCCAGCAATCGGGAAAGCAGCAGAGCTGACTCTGGTTGCAGGGTGAGGGGTGGTCCAGGTGAGCCAGCCATCCCAAGGGCGAGAGTATGGAAAGCTAATTCCACCACTTGTCTGCTGTGAGGTGGCGTGGGTGCAGGGGCGGTGCCTTGCCCCTCTCGCTCCTCACCATCTGTGGTAGTCGAGAGTGGGTGACCTGGCTCTGCCTCTTGCCAGCTGCAGCTGGGAGAACAGGCCCCGCACCTCACCTGGGCACCACAGTAGGGCTGGCCTGTGTTGTGAGGTGGTATAGGTTCAGGAATGACACCTCCCTCCACTCACCCTCACCTCCTGCAGCAGCAGGAGAACTCGTGTGGGAGTCTCTAGATCTCTCCCTGGTGGTTTGAATGAAGAACGAGCAGTCTGACCGGCTCAGCTACCACCAGGCCCAGATCCAGGGCCTGAATTAGCCCACCCCAACATTTATATCATCAGCAAATGGTTGGGGCACATGAAGGGGCCAATCCTTGTGTTGCAGACATCCAGGATCGTTATGATACTGAGCCACAACAGGCTAACCAGGAGGAGTTCTGGTGAGGATCCAATAGTGATAGTGTCACAGAAGCCAGAGATCTCAAAGCAATGACTGATTGCAATGAGCATTTGCAGTGAAGACGTGTGTAAAGAGGGACACTGTGGGACACAGTGTGACATACACAGCTTCCACGATGAATGTTTTCTATGCTTTGGTTTTGGTTGTTGTTGGTGGTGTGTGTGTTTTATTTGATGGGGGAGAACATCACAAGGGTGAAGGGCAGATATTAGGGGGATGGAAATTGAGTGGGGCTGAGGTACATGATGTGAAACTCACAAAGAATCAATAAAAAATGTTAGAATCGTTGACATCTTCAAGTGACAAAGTTGAAACTGTAGCAAGTAAGTGACCAAGTAATATCTATATTAAATTATCACTCCAAGTTTTTATGCCATCACAATAATGGGAACCAAGTTCTAAGACCTCATTTTAGATGCTGAATAGAAACATCCCATTAGTCCTTATCCTCTTCTTCCTCCCAAAGAAGAAGTTCACCTGAATGGTTGTACAGACAAGCAGATACTTCCAAGTTAAGGCAGGTTCTAAGGTCTGAAAATACCTTCAGCTGCCCCAAGCCACAGAATCTGTAATAGAGAAGGGGTTACAGAGCTACCTGTAGGCTGGGTGGTAAGCCTTAGGCCTCACATACACACATGCAAATCTTTTTTTCTTAGTGATCCTGAGACCTCAGGTCTTATTTAGGGGGTGAAAAGAAACAGGAAACCTCTGGGCTTGGAGGAGACCCCTTTCTGGGCCCGGCAAAGATACAGAAGGGGGTTCCAACACTGAGCCAGTGGGTAGAAGGTAATTGCCAGGGCCAGCCCAGGTACTCCATGGTAGAACAGGAGGAGGAGGAGGAGCCCACACACCTCTAGAGTGGTCACTGTAGAAGGTCTCCGGAAACCACGCCATACTCTGCCACCCACTGGGCAAGCTCTCGACCGTGCTTACTTCTCTCATCCACTCCAGGCCTAGAGATCGTAAGAGCTCTTAATCTTTCAATATTCTGTTAGCACTCAGGCCCACCATTTATGGACAAGCTAGAAACTTCAGAAATATAATTCTCCTTTCTCATTTATTTCTTCCACAGGAAATAGTTACATCTTAAATGACAGTGGTAGCAGGGATGATTTAGCAAATGACAGTTCAGGCCAGGACAAATGTTTTTCTACCTTCATGTTGGCCAAATTCCTGTGTGTAAAACTGGACCAAGTCTTCAGTGTTATGGGATTCCCTCAGTTCTGGTCTTCTTGAAGGAAATAATTGAGTGACACAGAAGCTCAAGCAGTTTATTTAGCAAAGCAAAGCATTCCAAAGAGAGGTTGGAGTGGTCTGTCCTAAATGGGCCACCACCCAATGGTTTCTGCCTTGCCGAGTTATATGTTTTATGACTATTTATGAGGTGGTGGTCTATTCATGGAGCAAGGCGATCCCTTTCAGTCTCTGAAAATGGAAAAGGTGGTGGATCGGATGTCCCTTTATCGCATTTCTTCCCATGATGCTCTAAGAAAAGCCGATAAGGGGAGGTAGCCAAACTACAGTGTAAATGAAGCTATGATAAAGATGGAATGTCTTGAAGATACAAATGCTTTCTCGGCTCACATGTGGGAATGTGTTCCTCAGCTTCTGATATGCTGGAACCAAGCTGTCCCCCCAGTTAACCACAGGGGGGCATTCTGACCCTCAGGAGGCAGCCCAGGTTTCCTTGCCGCTGCCACAGTCCCTAGGACGGCCTTCGCAGCCACATCAGTTAATGCATTTCACTATTTTCTTTTAATTGAGCCTTTACCTTGAAAGCTGGGGTTAGACACCATTATCATATTTCCCAGACAGGTCCCCATGCTGGTGGGAACAGAAGGAGCAGGGTCGCACAGGCCTCTTCTCCTAGCATCGCTCCTGTCTTCTCCCGAACGGTAGGGATAAGCAGAAAGTCGTGCAGCTAAGGAAGTGAGTCCTGCTCTTCCAAACTCCTGAGGCTCCACAGAAGCTCTCTCTGCCAAAGGGTCAGGCTGAAAGAAAAAAAGGGGCAGGAGGAGAAAAAGAGGACCAAGGAATGGCGCCCCTGGCTTTATTGGTGCAAGATAATGAACGCATCAATGGGAAGGAGCCGGTGATCTTGCAAGTCCAGCAAGCTGACCTCTAGCACACACTGGCCTTGTAGTCTGCGTCCAGCAGGATCTACATTGTGTCGCATAAGGCAATAGGGCTGATCTTGTAACAAAGAATTAACTCACAGGGCTCTGGTGACTGCTGACTGACGGCCACACTTCCTCTCTTCTTGAAAGGACTTCTTCATCAAAGCAGCCAATCAGAAAAGGCCTCATAAAAAGGCTGGAGGTGCCCCCCAGCAAACCAGCCCCCTCTGCAGTCAGCTCAATTATTAAAGAGGAAGTAAGTTGCCTCTTCCTCGAATTGACCTTTCCACCAGGAACCCTGTTTAATTTTTTAATTGTCTTTCAAATTACTGTAATTTTACAAAATGAGCTGTGATTTCCGGATAAAAACTCTGAGCCAGGTCTATAGCAAAATAAGAACTTTAAATATTTACTCTCTTGTCACTGAACGGTTACCATCTATTTTGATTTGTTTTCCTCCACTCTCTCTTAAGGTGCCAGGTGAGGCATCTGGGTTCCCTGATGGGCAGCAAATAAGCCCAAGAGTAGACTAAGTATCCCGGTCTGCGGACAGAGCGCCTGACCTCTGAATTTGTAGGAAGAAAGGACAGGGCAGACCTACCCCAGAGGGCTGGTGGAAGATTAGATAATCAATAATTGTTGAGCACTTTGAACATGGAAGGTGCTGAGGCCCTGCCGAGCAGTGACTAATGCTTCACCAGAAATTAGAGCTAGCAAAGATAATCACCTTTGATCCAAGAACATAGAGATAATCTAGAAAGACTCTTCTGTTAGAGTCATTTAAATCATAAAGGAGAATGTGCTTTGATCCTATTGTAGAATCCAACAATAGGAACTTTCCATTTTAGTTCAGGGAAGATGAACTCATAGAAACCCCTAGAAAGAAAGAGAAAGAATATTATTTGAGGGTTTTTTCAAGTCTGATATGGCCTGGGGAAGACTCTATACTAAGCCACATGCCTTTTCTTGGATTGGTCAAATACTGCACACATAAAAAGTGATCTTTCCATGAAAACAATATAAAAATCACTGTTGATTTTACCTTTTTGGATATTCTGAAGCTGTTTCAGAAATAATTGCCTGACCAGCTGTACTCCTGTTCTAAATATTTGGCCAAGCATTCCTCCTTATAATATATAAAAAGAACACTCAACTTTGAAAGCACACAGACACAGCAAGACAAAGATAAATTTATCGACAGCCAGATTCTGAGCCTAATTGTAGCCGACGGCATTCACAGTAGCATTTGTCTAATCAATTCACATCCTACAAAGCACTTTGAGATTTTTTTTCATTTAATTAAACATCATATTCATCTGAGCCTCTTAGCGATGTGGGTGGGAAAAATCAGTTTACACAGGCTTGCCTAAAAATAATGAAGCGAACAACTTTTGGAATATTCTCTGAAAGGATACATGAGTTGGTCCTTATGCTAATTGACTTTGGAAAACATCTAAATTTCTTCTCTAATTAGTATTCTGTAAGATATATGAAACTGTCCTCAAGTGAGAGTTCACTGCATCATTTTTGACTACACAGAGCTCCTCTCTCTGAATCCTCATTCACTGCCAACATGTCAAAAACGTGATCCTGAAGAATTCATACCACACTGAATGGCAATGCCAGAGGTTCACAAACTAGAACACGTGTGGCTTGTTTCAGTCGATCCAGTGGGAAGGCTTTGTAATGAGAAACATTAAAATTCAGGTGTGATTTCTGAAGTGAACAGTGGCTATCACAAACAAGAAGGTACCTCCAGGAAAGGACTTCAGCTTCTCACGACCCTTTGCCAGCCTGGTGAGAGTCAGCAGGGGAAACCAACGGTTGTAAGTCTCAGCACAGCAGGAATTGTCTGTCTTGATCATAGCAAGAGCTGGATGCAGAGACGCTGGCCGGTTTTATGAATGAGAAACTCCAGATGTGGACAGCCCACATGTGGCCACCATGGAGCCCTCTTCTCCCCGCCACACTTCCTGTCCCTCCCCAGGCTGCTTCCCATGTGGTGATGCCATTTGTTTTTCTTTAAATTATATCACTGTCACTACAGTCAAAGACCAATACAGCAGTCTCTCTTCTGTGCCATTTTATTTACCTGAGTTTAACTTCTGAATATGTTAAATGGACTATTTAGAAATAAATAATCCACACATCTAAGTGATTCTTATTATAGTATATCTTATAATGGTTGTATTGTATTATTTATTGCTCATGTCTTACTATATCTGGCTGATATGATGAACTGAGCTTTCCATCACAAGAATGCATGCATTAGGAAAACACAGTGCACACACGATTAGTACCTCTTGTTTTTTAAGGGATCCCTGGTGAGGGAAAGGGTTTGGAACATGTCCCCTGTGAATACAGGGACCTGCCACTTTGTCTCCATCGGTATGTCACTGTCCTGTAACTTCAGCCTGCCCCAACAAGATGCTTCCTTTCATTTTAGTGTCAATTCCTTGTTTGCCGAATGAGAAAATATCCAGACAGTCAGCCCAGCTGTGACATTGCCTTCTCAGACAGGCAGAGTCTTAGCTCCAACTACATTTGTGGCATCAGAAAGCAGAATATGCCCGATTCTGTCCTTTAGACATAACCTAATGACAGACCAATATTGAAAGTAAGCGATTGCCTGAAGTCCATTTCAATTCACAGCATCCAATATGTCTACTATAAAATAATAAAGTGTTCCTAGAAATATTAGAAGAAACACCATTATTTAATTACCATAAGGCCTTCCGGGACAGAAATAAAACATGATTTAGGTGGGTGAGCAGTGGGATGGGGACGAAGAGGGATGGAAGGCATATTATACAGATGAAATGTGAAATGCTAGTGGGAAAGACAGACAATTGCAGATAAGCCAGCACAGTGATAGATGAAATGCGGAAATAAAATAAAATCATGAAAAAGGAGAAGTGTAGGCTACAGCGGTCGATTGCCATGTTGAGGTCGAAGCAGCCACACAGTCGGAATCCAGGCCTGACCCTTCAGAGATAAAGTAAGGCTTCTCTAGCCAACATGGAGGGAAGTTGAGGCGAAGTCTAGTTCCTACACTCTTAGACACCCTACTTCTCCTGAATCAGATTTGCCCAGCAACTGGTTTGACTGTGAAAGGCAGTGTGTGGTACACCGGTTTTTGACCCAGATGGCCTGCCACAGACTGGCAGTCAAAGAGTCAAAAAGCTGACAGTCTAGGCTATTAGTGATAGCAGGTTAGTAACACACCCACTAAACCAGAGAGAAAACCAGCTTACAAATTCAGGTTTTTTTCACAGGGATGTGGGACTTACAAATCAGAAATGCAGATACCTTTGGATCCACCATGGAAGCACACGCAAGAGATAAGGTAACCCCCAGGTCAACTGAGTGGAGTAAACTCACTCTCTAAAATGTCCCAAACACCAGAAAGACGGTTTATGCTGTGGCTTAGATCCTGCCCTTTGGGGGCCTTTCATTGTAAAATGGAGGGGTACGATCCTCCAGGTCCCCACACCCTGATCATAGCTGTCCGGCATTATTGGGCTCATTCATCACCCATCTTCTGATTAAAAATAAACTAAGTATATTCAATTTAAAATAACTTAAACAACTTTAATGAGAATAAAAAATTTATAAAGGCTAATAGGTATCTAACAATGATTTTAAGTGACAAAAACAAACGGTAATTAACGCACCCACCAGAGTATGCTGGCTAAGATCTCCTCAGAGTAGCTGAGGGTGAGTAATTGCTCCCCAAAGTCTCCACTGGGGGTCATCTGGGGATCCCTGCCCTCCAGTGCCAGTGTAACCCTACAGTTGTGAGAGGTGCAGAGCGCAGAGACAGTGCAAAAGAGAGTCCGCCTTAGAATGGGCTCCCCTACCCATAAGGCCAGCAACAGGAAGCTGTCTCCTGCGTGCTGCACACAAGAAGTTCTGTCCAACTGCCCCGAACTCTGCAATAGCACAGAGACCGGGGAACAGCACCAAGCTCTCTGGCGTGGGGTCTATTTAGCAACTGAAGCACTTAGGCTTAGTTTAGCAAAGCTTCCCAGGGCCTGGCAGATGCTCAGTTTGAAAGACAGGGCTTATTTCAAGGGAAAAGACTGCCATCGGCATGGCAGCTAGGGAAATTCTACCATTTAGACGCCAAACAGGGCAACCTCCTCCTCTTTTAGGTGAGCAGAAGCCTTGTGGAAAAGCAGGAAGGGTCTTGCAAAGTAAACTAGAGGGAGAGTGTGCCTGCTCCCATTCTGCTGAGCATCAACACAGCAGAAATGCCAACTTCCAGGGATGCCCAGGGACTGCAGAACATGGGTTTTGCACAGAGAGACACTGCCTCTTAAATGCCAATCTTCTGAATACCTGAATGCTATGTCAGTCTTTCTGCCCCAGAAACCCGGCCATTTTCTGCAGAGGGATTGGGCATGCGTTCCCTGCAGGGTGTGGAGGCAGTGGTCAACCTGCCTCTCAGCTGTTGCTACCATGGGCCTTGGAGGCCTGTCCTTCCCACCGTCTGTCTGTCTGAGAACTGAGAACATCAGAGCAATTGCCTGTTATGAGTCACCGTTGCGCTTGTGTCAGGGCTCAGCGCCTGACCCACCTGTCCACAGAAACCTTCCCGCAGCTGCTCACAGGTCACTGTGGCCACAGGGCTGCTCATTTTGTCCTTCCGGTAAACTCTTTACATTTCTTTGATGCCTTAAGTTGTAGCAAAATATTTTATCTTTTTGTGCCATCGAGGCAAATAAAACTGAAGAAAAAAAAAAAAAGAAGAAGAAGTCACAGTGAAATGCAGGCAATCGCTCTGAAAGCCATGCGTGAGGATGCTAGATTCGTTAAAAGAGACAGCAGGAAAGAAAGGGAGAGTTACTCGGTTGGTGCGAAACTGTTGAAGGAAACACGCACTTTACCCCACTGCAGATCAGAAGAGGTTCTGAATGTATCAGCTCTCAAAAGGGACAGGCTCAACCTGCTGCAGGAAATGCTCCTTTGCAGCGCTGAGAGAACAGGACACAACAGAAGAAAATGTCCTGTGTAAGGTAAAGTCCGGAGCCCTCCACAGGAAGACCAAGCAGCAACGTATGGCAACAGTTCCTTAATCCTAGACAGGTGATTCTGTGTCTTCTGCAGACACAGTATCTCCCAAGCTTTCTGTGATAAAGCCCTGCTGATTTCAGGACTATGAGAGAAAATAAAGAATTTAAAATCATCATGCTTCATATCAGCATGGGTGCTCAAAGGCTATGGGAAGAAGACCAAATTGTTGAAATCATTCAAGGTAGCAGTTATTCCCTTCAAGACCGTGTCCCTGCCCTTTGAAGCAATAATTTCACTAAAAATATTGTGCATTCAAAAATAATTTCTGTACTTAAAAGTACAAAGAAAACTGAAGAAAAAAGTGCTAAATTTGATTATGCAAAAATACAATGCTTTTTTTTTTTAAAGATACAGATATCATCAAAAACTAGAGTGTCATCTTCTCAGGCACATACTGTACAAGAAAATAATTTTAGATATTATTTTATACATAAATAAATCAGAGTTGAACTAGAAAAAAAAGAAAATAATTTTAGAAATACATGTGGTGTTATATAATAGTACGAGATATGTATCAACAAGTATTTTTGCTCTATAAGTATGCGTTTATGAACATATTTTAGAATATATATGTATGAATAAGTGTAAGGACATTTGAATGAAGTAACTGCTCATGACTTTAACTCACTAAATGACTACTAAATGCCAGCCCTTAATAAAGAGGCAAAATCCGTACCTTTCAGCTCCACAGCAGGGAGGTGTGGAGAGGAGAGTGCTAGAACCAGCCGCACCCTCAAAAGAAAAAACCCTGTGACAGAAATGCCCTGAGGACAGTTGGTCCTCACAGCAGATTCTCTCTGCTGAGTTGTCTGCATTCTTGAGTAATATTGGCAAGATGAGTAAGTAACTATGCCCAGTTTAGTGTCTGAAATCATTATAGACCTGTATACAGCAATGAGAAGAGGTGGCCATTTCCAAAGGCGTTATCAGATACTTACCTGGTGGTGAGACCATGATCAAGAAGGTGGCTTTATCAGAGCGAAGCTAATCAGCTACACTCCAGCTGTGCTGAGCACTCCAGGTGTGCTGAGCACCGAAACTTCCCCAAATACAGGAAATGCCACCGCATTATTTGTAGCACTGGAGACTTGTGTTCATGCTTGCCTCTCTCACAAACATTTCAAAAAGAAAAAAATGCATCCTCTAAATCTTCAAAGATAGATCATACCGTTTGTACCGGAAGCTCAAGTGCACAGAAAGCAACTGTGCAGCTCATGGCCTGATTTGTAGCCCTAGCGTGGTGATCCACCAGGCTTTGGATAAATCACCCAGTCCTTCCTCTTGTCTCATCTGTACAATGGGTGAAACAGCAAAGCTTGAAAAGGGAACAGCTGGAAGCTGAAACACAGTAACCCGGATGACAGCCTTTGTAAACCATGCAGTGTAGGGTTTTGTTAAAAAAAAAAAAAAAGAGCAACATGGCACTGATCAAACTGTTAGCTGCCTGGGTTATGCACTGGAGAACTCCATTGTTCAGGCCATCCTGGCTCATTTCAAAGTAGAAAATGAATGTGGCTGCTCTCCTGGTGCTGCCCAGTGTAAATGAGATTTGCCTTCATGGTTTAGCCACCCATAGAGGCAGCCCCCTGTGAGATCAGTCTTAACCTTCAGCTCTGTATCGGGCCAGACGCTGCGGTGGGAAGGAGCGTTCTACTGTGTCCCTCTTCACGATCCCACCGCCACCTCTGTCCTGACCCAGACACTCTCAGCTGGAGCGAGACAGAAGCCAACTGCTTTTTTATTTAGACCATTGAAAAAGAGGGGTGCCACAGGGCGCCATTGAGGAGAGAGGTGCCCAGGAGATGGTTCCAGAAGAGCAGGATGGACACCTGTGAATTGCAAAGGGACGCACGCAGAACTCACACTGAAATACCTGGGAGTTAGTGAAAGGATTGGAGAAGCCGCTTCACCTTGCTGACAGGAGTGTGCAGTCATAATTACAGCTGCCTCCTGCCTCACCTTAAAATATGAAACCTTGGAGTTTTCTTTTCAGTGACTCACCCTGTGGCTTCTTCATAACCTCCACTGAAAATTACAACCCAAAGCCCCCACTGGGTCTTGAAACCAAGAGGAGGGGCTGCGTATCTGATTAGCAATTAAAATAAAATGGAGAATGATGTACTATTTCTTTCCTTATCCCTCCCTCGTTTTTCCTCTCTTCCTTCTCCCTCCCTCACTTCTCTGCATTCTTCATCTTGAATTCAATAAATATTTACTCACTATTTACATGCTATGCTTATGGGAATACAAATATGAAACAGAACTCTCGTATTTCTGAATATAACACAAAACCGTATGAAAGGAGTCGCACTGGATTTATTATGTGTCTTTCAGGAGCTTTCAGAAATCCTTTCTATGGTGTATATCAGGGAAAATATATAAGAGCACAGGGAATAGTGGAATCTGATTCTCTCCCTAAACTGGCAAGAAAAGCAACTGAATTCAGAGCCAGTGTATATTTAAATCCATCAATTCGAAAAACATGTGTTCCCTGGATAATAGAAAATAAAATTAAGGAATGGGTTCAGGGGCTGGTGTGCAGTCTCTGGGAGTTTAAAAGAACATATCACATCCTGTAAATGTCGGTGTGCTCGTGCTTCTGAGAAAGCAAGCAGGTCGTGTAGGACCGGCATTTGGACAGGAGTCCTTCTCTCCTAAGTGGAAAGCTGCCCAGCGGAGATCCCATCCAAGACGCTCTGGGAACTACAAAGGTGGCAGAAACCCGGTTCTCACCTTCAAGAGACATGTAGTCAACAGCTAGACAGGAAGAGGGAAAAGAGGTGCATTCTCCAAAAAGATAGCAGACCGATGAGATGAGGCAAGCTCTGCAGGCGAAGGCGGACAGACAGGAACATTATGCTGCCTCATTACTGAGTGCCTTAGTGGAGAAGATAGCCCTGGATGGATATGGGGCATGAATTAGGTTTTAAAAAGGTGAAGGAAGGGCCTGTGTGAGCACCAGGACCTGAGCTCGTACATAGCACACGTGAAGAGTGGGGCATAGCACCCGGTGCTGGGGACCCTGGCGCTGGATGGCCAGCCAGCTCAGTTACAGCAGCGGTTTCACTTGGAGCCCCAGTTAAAAAATAGGGTGTCTTGCTCCTGAGGAACAACACCAGAGGTTGACATCCTTAGGTTTCCATGCCCCCAGATTCACTAACACAAATGCATGCAACACGCACACACACACAGGCACACACCACACACATGCACACACACACACACAAAGCTTTTTTTAAAAGCTAAATAAAGGCAAGGCAGCAGTGGGCATCAGAAACAAATGTAAGTTAAAACAAGTGGTGATGAACTGTGAAGACTTTCCCACTCCCTGCTGGACCAGGGTGGGCAGAGAGATGTGAGCTGTGTTTGGGAGAAGATCCGTGAGGCTTAGGGTGACAGAAGGGAGGCGGAGGATAACCTGCTGAGAGAGCAGGTCCAGCATTGTCAGCCACCACAGACCCTCTCTGCCTGCTTCTGGCAGCAAAGATTGTCCTCGGGTCTGGAGGCTGCGAATGCCATTGCTCTGAGAGGCCCCAGGCTCGGGGAATATGCAACTTCACCAACGTTCCATGCTCACATTGCTCCTGAAAGATGTGACTTAGCCAGGTCACACTAGGAAGTATGTTTCTGTGCCCTGTATCCATTCTGTCACCTAGAAGAAAGAAGGCCACCTCTAATCAAAAGCTGTTAGTACCCTAACCTCTTGGCCTAGTCTTTAGTGCTGCTCCATGGTGTCATTTCAGGGAACTCTGGAATCACGGCTGGTTTCGGCCTGTCCTGAAGAATGGAGTCCTGGAGCTGGGAATTGAGCTCAAGCTATTAGGATGCTTTTCTGGTATGTGTAAAGCCTTGGGCTCCATCCCCATCAACAGGGTGTGACTACACATGTCTATGATCCTAGCACTTGAGAGGAAGAAGCAGGAGGATCAAAAAGTTCAAGATTATTTCTGGCTACACAGTGAGTTCAAAGCCATCCTGGGAAATCTGAGACCTTGCCTCAAGAGAAAAGAAATGGAGAAGAAAATAGGTGCTGCCAGGGAGGTTTGTATCGCACAGGAGAACAGCCCCTAGCCAGCCTCTGTCTCCCGCTGTGGTCATGCCTCTGTTCCCCCGTCACACCCACTCGCCACGCTTGCTGTATCTTTTGGAAATGCGTACCTTGTTCTTTTGTTTGTTTGTTTGTTCGTTTCTCACCTGGAGTTTAATGAGAATCAGGTGAGAGTTGAAGCTGAGGGAAAATATCCTAAAACTTCAGTTATGGGAAAGCTCTGACCACGTGTCAGGGTGATCATGTCCCAATCCTGGGGCCTGCCAGAGAAAGAAGAAACTAACATCCGTGGGTTTATTTTGTTTTGCAGCCCTGCCCACCTTTAGGGACTACAGAGAAAAGGGGGAAGAAGTATGCCTGGTAGGTATGAAAAAGTCAGAGGAACGTGGGCCCATACATTTCTATAGCAACTAAGTGGGTAACATAACAATTATGTTCACAGAAGTTATTTGAAAGAGCTTTCTCGATAGCAGATATTCAAGCCTACCTAGAGGATGAAACAGACAAATAGAAACATTCGTTCTTTCAGTTCAAGTGTGATTCGCTGTTTGTCTCAGCTCCTGATTTCCCCTATTATACTCTGAACTCCTTTAGAGAGACGGAATCTCCCTTTGTCTCTTTGACGGAATAAAAGCAATGCTTCAACCTTTTCTCCACACTTTTTTGTTGGGACATCACTCAAAAGAAGTGGAGTGTTTGTCCACCAGGCACAGCATAGGCAGGGTAGGAAAAATCCACGGGCAAGTATTTTCCCAGAATGAAAAATAAAATAGAATAAAAAATTGTCAGTGAGACCGACCACAGAGTCACTGTGACTTTGAAGGCACAGAACAGGAGATGGCTGGATTTTTACTTCTGTTTAAAACCTCACATTATGAAAGAAACATTAAATTAATCTTCTCAACTTGGGATATTTTTACTCAAATTGAACTTACAAATGTTTTTAACTTTTTAAAAAAATATCCGTTCTGTATATCTAAAATACTCCTAAAATTTATTGGCTCAAGATATTTACCTCAAGCCTTCCTTCCTTTCTTTCTTTCTTTCTTTCTTTCTTTCTTTCTTTCTTTCTTTCTTTCTTTCTTTCTTTCTTTCTTTCTTTCTTGTTCCTTTCTTTCCTCCTTTCTTTCTTCCTTTCTTTCTTTTTCTTACTTCTTTCTCTCATTTCAAGAAATGTGGAAAACATTAAGGAAAATTGTGTTGGTCTGTACAATTTTATTCTGTTAAAGACAGGTTTTATGATACATTTAGCCTTTTAAATGGCACTAATAGTCCCTGGGGACACGTGGTTTTTCCTCTCCTGCAACAATTAAGTCCATTTCAATGCTATTTGGATAAGTTGAAACAATTCAGTCACTGTGCACTGCTCTCAGGTACCACAGCAAACCCGGAGGGGACACCCAGTCTCACCTGAATAACAAAGTTTTGGCCAACTTCAGACATGTACCAAAGGATTTGCCTTTTCCGCATTCCGCTCGCTTATTTTCTCCTCATTTCTTGCGGGAGGGGATAATGAGAACCTCCAGCAGCCTGCACACTGGGTGCTGGTCCAAAGACTGACTCGGTAATGAATGTGGTTAATCACAATTGCTCTCTTTCTCCTCCCTGTCTGGAGTTTGAAATGTGTTTCCCACTAGAACCCAGCACGGCTTCTTTGATTTATTTATTTTTTTTAATAAAGTTAGCTTGAAGATGGGGGTTGCCATTTGTGTGCATTATGGCTTTTGGGTAAAGGTGTTATTTTGGTAGTTGGAAATCTGTTCACAAAGCATATTTGCATGTTGCTCAATTATGAAGCTCAATTATAATCAAATTATCTCTGACTGAGGAACAAGGATGTCAGAGGAAGTAATTTAGTGAATTCCAGATCCGTACCTTTAGCTCACACTTTTAACTTAAAGTTTAGTCACTTGGAGGAAAGTAGAAGTCCAAGAATGTGGTTGTTTTTCAGCACCAAGTCCCTAAAAAACCCTCTTCCCTTCCCTCGGACATATGAGCTGCTGAGCTGGCTCATTGGAAGAATTGCTGGCAAAAGTTCTTTTTTTTTCCAGTGCAGGCATATGTTCTTTTTGTTGCTCTATGGTACAAGAAATAGAGATACTTAACCACGCTGGGGGAAAAAAATGACCCCAGGATTTGGAACTCATGGGAGCATTCTTGGTTAGTTTCCAGCCTCCTCCTCAAACCTAGGAGTGCAGGAGACATCAAAAGAAAGGAGCCAAGCCATCAAGACAAGCGAGGTGACCACACAGGTGACCAGCCAAAAAGGCCTGGTTTTAATTGCTAATCAAGTTGCCGTCTGGGCAAATATATTTTCACAGATACAACTTTCTCTCTTAAATTCATTCAGATGATAGCACGTAGCAAGGGCAAAGCCTCTTGTCATTGGTGCACAACTTACCTTCAGTGTTCATCCTTAGAGAACCAGGGCAGTAAGGAAACACATCCCTCTAGCCCACAGCGGTCTCCATTCTAAGAATCAGGGTCCCACGTCAAGTATGTAAGCATGTGGCAGCATGGGGCATTGCTCAGATTATCTTTCACGTGGCTAAGCAAAGGCTGTGATTTTATGAGCTTTCTCCGTGGCTGTGAGTCACAGTACCCCTCAGCAATGAAGCCAAGAGCTGGCCACCTTCCATGATCTGCAGACTGACTGACATGTTAAAAGTTTCAGTGCTTTGCAATGAGTAAGCGGGAAACAACGAATTAAAGAATCCAGAGTTGTATGTACTTCACCTTGGAAGCATAGAAAAGTATGTGAATCCAAAGGGCAAATTGATAAACATAGGATATTCCCTTTCCATGGTTTTTATCAGAGTGAATGAGGTTTAGGGTTTAGACCATTTTATGTCTTTGTGCTTGGAATAAAGACACAGATGTGTAGCTAGTTTTGAGAGTGAAAAAAACCCACAGCATTTTCTTCAGCAAGTATCCAAGTTCAAAATTGTAGTGTAGAAATTTACTATTTTAGAGAGAGAAGGTGTAAGAGCAAATGAAAATGAATTCTATAGTAGTAGTAGTAAAGAAAAGAAGAAATTTGGTTTTTTTAATGCAATATATTTGGAACAGATTCATTTTGTGAATGCATTCAAATTGTGCATGTGATTATAATTTCTTTGGTGAATGTGAAGGTAAGAGTTGTACAGGACTTTAATGCAGGGAGGCTAACGGACATTTACTTTCTTTCTCTGGGTAATTGGATAAGGAGGAAGATAGTTCAGGGCCCAAACTAATACATTATCAGAGAAGATGGAGATCAATACAATTTTCAAACTAAATAAGCCCTTGCTCCAGGTTTTATTTCTCTTGCCACTTACAAAACAAAACGACTCCAGTGTTTTTGTTCACGTCTGTAACAGACAAAGCCAGACAGAGTTGCAAACATGAGGACAGTGGCTGCTTACATTTCTCCTGGGTTTAGGACACAAAAATAGCATTTCATATTTATGAACTTTGCATCCTAAGCAGGTGCCTTACCCCAGATACCTCAGAATCACTAGCATTATCAAGCTGTACCAAATATCTGAGTATATGTGATAGGCTAGAAACCATGTAAAATGAGAAATAAAACCAAATAAAACATAGTATTTGTAATGGGAGTAGCCACAGGGTTTGGCTAAGGCTGAATTCAATTTATCTATGAATTCTGATAGAAAAAAACATTGGCCTGACTTCAAAACCTTTGTAATCCCAGAGGGGAAAACACGGTTTTACTATTCATAATTTTATTCTATTATTTAATATAATTCAGCTTCTAAGTTTAACCTTGAATCAGAGTTAAAACAAATTCAAAATTTGGGGAGATGTTGTTAAGCAAAAATCCCCTCCCAAAGCAGAAATGATTACATAGCATTGAGAATAACCTGGTTTGTTTGTTTGTTTGTTCGTTCATTTGTTTTCCTTAGGAAGTCTCCTCACAACTTGAAGATATTATTTTCTCATCCTAGTAAGGAAAGTGCAGAGAGCAGAGTCCATCCCTCAGGGCTGCATCTGATTCTGCTTCTACCCAGATGAGTGACAGGAGGGAGATTGCTCCCCTGTGGGAAGAGACATTTTAAAGGCTGAGCATCCTGAGCAGGTTCACCAACAACCAAAGGATACAGACCTCGGAAGGCACTTGCTACACCCAGGCTATCACTCAGCTGCCATTGAAGACAGCTGAAATGCTGTCCCTCAGCTTGGGTTTACAGGTACCAGAAGGCAGTAGAAGTGGGAGTGGGTGGCCCTTCCACGTGAGTGGATATTTTGTTTGGCATATAGTTGGAAGTTTGGCCCTGACTTCCCAGAGCTCACTGCGCAAGGTCATCCCTGGGCATCTCAGCTCCACTGTAAACAGTTAAGGAGGCCAATGGTCTTCTGTCCTGTGTTTCTTTGCAGTAAATGGTATGAGCTGCCTTTGAAGTTTGCCAGGAAAGGAGCGTGTTGCTTAGAGGACTCCACACACAGGCCTGCCAGGAGTTGCTGGGGACTTCAGGACCAGTCTTCCAGAGTCATCCCCTTGGGTAAAGTGACCTCCCTGACAGCATTCTCACTTAGAAACCGGTCATCCGTAGAGTGGGCACGGAGATTCCACAAAATCACGAAGAGCTCCAGCTAGATAAACTGTACAAATGGCAGCGGCCACAGCATTGCTGCTGTTGGCAACTGCAACGACAGCGGGGAAGGCAGCATGGGGAACAGAATACTCTGCAAATTACAGAGCATGGCTCAGGCTAGCTCTGTCAGCTAGATTGATGGCTCAGTGAGTGATAACACTTGCTCTGCAAATATAAGGAGCTGAGTTCAAGTCCCCAGGACTTACATAAAGAGCCGTGCACGCCGTGCCTATAGTCCCAGCATCCAAGAGTAGAGGCCCGCAGAAACCAAGAGCTTATGGAACACCTGCTTCCACAAACAAGCTGTGCCAGTCAGTGAAAGAGCCTCTCTTAAGGAAATGGAGTGGAAGGGCAGAGGAAGAAACCCTGATGTCCTGTTCTAGTTTCTGCGTGTGTGCACACTCCCACACACTCACATACGTGCACCATACACATGCACACGTGCACACACACAAATTCAAAACAAAACACTCAAGGTCAGTCAGCTCTGAGAAGGCATAAAACAGATGCAAACCCCGAGGAAGTTCAAGGCTGAAAATATGGATTTCAACATCCTTGCCTATCCAGTAATTATAACCAGAAAGCTCCATCCAGGGGAGCCTTGGCCTTGAATGTATCCTAGAGTTCTGATGCAGGACACAGTGGTAAGAAGTCACACTAAGCATGCAGTTCTTTGTTGCTAAGGAGACACGAGATTCTAAGTATTTTTCCAAAACCAAAATCAACCTGAGGAAGTACAAAGCGATTTTGAGATGTGAGACGTGCCAGTGAGGGCTGTAAAATAGAACCACACCATCTTCAGCTTACATTTGAGATCCCGACAAGGGTGGCGGTATCACTTAGCGACACACCATCCTCACGTCAGGCACAAGAGGCAGGAGCTCACCATCCCTGCCAATCTCCCTATTCAGTGGAGCTAGTTAAAGTGTAACTGCATATACAGGGACAGTCACCCTCCCCAGGCATACACACACACACACATATACACATACACACACTAAAGCTGTGTATTCTTCACTGCTTTTCTACCATTACAGAAGGTTTCCTTCACACAGTTTTACAGTTGAAACCATCCCTCAAATCTCCAACTCTACAGATTAGGTCTTTGAAAACCCTAAAGCAGATCAGATCTGAACTGCTTAAAGAGACGGAAGGTCTGGAAATGCCGAATCTTCTCTCCTATTCCTGCCTTTCCCGCCCCACCCCACAATACCCTGTTCTGTAGATAGTGCTCAACTAGATGTGTCTGCTCATCCATTATCCAAAAGATTCAGAAACGTTTGAGAAGTTTAGCTAGCCAGGCTCTTCACACACGTCTTGGACAAATTCTTGGACCTTCCCGCACTGGGCCTCAGCCAGCTTTCCTACCTTCCTGCTCTGCCCCTCCACTAACCCTCTGTGGAAAGTTCTCCAAATTGTTCTAGATTCCATCTGGCTGGACTAGTGTACCTGGACCTGGCTCCTAGGGATGAGGCACTGCATTGGAGGTTTGTGATTGGCTGAGATTGACCTCAGGCTCAACGGACAACACCTCTGCCTGCTGGGCCATCTCTCAAGCCCTAGCCATGCTTTCCACACTAGAAAAACAAGTCCTTGGATTAAAGGACTTGCTCAAGTGTTGGTCTCCAGCTCCTTTACACAGCTGCTGCTTCTGCTTCGGGAACTTTGAACCCAGTTACTCTTTTCCTAAAATTCTTTTCCACACTCTTCCTGCCTGCAGCCTTTTCTAAGTGTCCACACAGGTTCTGTTGCCTTTTCTCCCTAAACTCTCTTCCAGGGTAACTAATCTAATGGATCATGGGCCTGTCGTGAAAACAGTGTAATTTTTCCTTCTGCCCTTAAGCTAGGATTCCCTCAGTTCCCCTTCACAAGAAGTGGGGTTAAAGGCTCTCCTCCCTGCTTCCTATGTTTGTGGAGATCAGCTGGCCCCCTCTCGTGGGGGATCAGGGACACCCATCTTTTACAGGCCCCGTGGACTTCCCTCCACCCACCGCACTCTAGATGCCTTGGAGCCAGGCCCAGATGCTTCCCTGCCCTTCACTCATTTTCAGGGTTGCTTTATTGGCCAAGCCTACGACCTGCCCCTGTAAACCTTAGGATAACTGCGTCCAAGCTCCCACTGGACTTCTGATAGGAACTGAGGTAAATATGACCATCAGTTTGGGGGGAAGCTATGATGCTCTTTTCCAATTCAGGAGCAAAGATTCTCTTCCTTTACCTAAATCTTTGGTTTTCTTCTCATTTTTAGTTTTTGAAATTTTCATCAAACAGTAAAGTCTTCATGTAAAAACAAAAAAACTCAATGCTTGCGCATTTAACTGTCTAAGTACATTATCACTAGCAGCGTGCATTATTTTGCTTTCTAACTCTCCTTTCTCATATATGAAAACTCTGCAGAAGCAAAGCTGTCCTTCCTCACTGAGCTGCTGACGTTATGTGAGCCTCATGCAGCAGTAGGTTTGCTTCTTGTTCTGGTCAGTACAGGCTTGATCTCCTTTTCCCCCCTTTCTGATGGCTTCAGCCTCCAACATGGTGTTGTGCAGTGGTGAGGAGAGGGAGCCCCTTTCTCTGCATCCCCACCTTGAGGAATAGCACCCACTCTCCCACCGCTGAAGACAAAGCCAATGGCAACACTGTAGTCTGAAGAGATTTTGTCACTTGGAGAGCCTGGACCTCCAGCCCCAGCTAACAGAACTCTGACATTACAGGGTCTTCAGTTTTGTCATGCGTCTGCTGATACAGTCACGTGGTCCTTCCAATTTACCTTTCTGATGCGTGGATTGCACTCACTGATTTTTTTTTCTTTTTTTAAATTTCAAACCAATCTTGCAATAAAACTCACCTGGTAGTATACAAATCTTTTTACATATAATGGAATTTGTTGGTTTTATTATTTTGAATTACGTGCATGGGAAAGGCAGGTATGTGCACATGAGCATAGGTAACGATAGAGGCCCAGTACACTACACCAAATCCCTTGGAGCTCTCATGAGCGTTGGGAACTAAACTCATGTCCTCTGGAAAAGACGTAAGCCCTCCTAACTACAGCCCATCTTTCCAGCCTCATACCCGACTTTTGCTTGAAATGTTTTAAACATTATTTTTTAGATTTATTTATTTTTATGTGTTTGGATGTTTTGCCTGCGTACAGATCTGTGTACCGTGTGCATACAGTACCCATGGACTCCAGAAGAGGGGGGCAGATCCCCTGAAACTGGAGTTCATGGGGTTGTTAGCATCTGTGCAGGTGCTGGGAATCAATCCTACGAACTCCCGGAGAGCAGAAGTGCTCTTCACTGCTGAGCCATCTCTCCAGCCAAGTTTGAAATATCTGGATAACCATCCTGCCACATTTCTGAGGAGATTGGTACATGAGGCCTGTGGCTTGCTGGGTTGCCTTCTTATTTTGTTTGTTTGTTTTTCAATGAAAATATGTCTTAAAAAAACAAACAAGAACTATGTTACACTGATTTTCTTTTTGTTTTTCTGTTCTAAATGTCATTGATTTCTACTTTATTTTGTTACTTCCTTTCTTTTAATTTGTTTGAGCTGCTTGTGTTTCTCTTTATCTAGTGTCCCAGCTATAAGAATTTTCTTCTTTGCTGAGGTACAGACTGCGTGCAATGACTTTTCCTCTCTACCAGGCTTTAACTGCACCCCATGGAATTTGTAGTTGGAGCATGTTTTCCACTTTTAATTAGATCACTTTAACCTCACTTTTCATGTTATTGGGGATTTCATGTCATCTATGTGTTATTGGTTTCTGATTTGATATTCCTCTGGAGTTATTGTGTGTTTTCAATACTTTAAAATCATGGAGATTTGAGTAAGGATACCAGAAGGCCTTTTCGTGAGTTAGGGTTGATTAGGTTCTGTTAGGAAGTGGTGTTGCTGAGTTCTTCCATACAGTCTGTGATACTTTCTCTGCTTATTCCAAAGCTATTGAGAATGGTGCTTTGATGTCTCCAAATAGATTTACAAGCTTGCCTGTCTTCCTTCTTCACTCTCCTGGGTTTCGTAGCTCTGTTTGTGGCTGTCCTCAGGGACTGCTCTGTCTCTCCAGTGGATTGACTTTTTGTCTTCAATGTCTCTTCTCTGTTCTGGTCATTTGCTTCCCTTAAAATACAATTTATAAAGGACATACCCTTCTTTGTTCTTTTGGACCATGCATGCATGGTATATATTTTATACCCTTTTAGTTACAACCTACTTATACCTTGACATTTAAATGGAGATTCATGCAGTTGAACTGCAGTTGGGTTGTTTTTAATTCATTCTGTCAATCTGTATTTCACTCTTTTAATTCAAATCTTATTCATTATTGTAGTATTTTTAAATATTTAATTATTATTTATTATTAATTATTTACTAATATGTTACTAACATATTCATGCAATTATTTTTACTATATTTTGTTTGGTTTACTTTTTCTCCTTCCCTGGAGATTATGAGATTTTTATTTAATTCATCTGTAATATTTTTGAATGTTATCTCTTTGTATAGATTTTTAAGTGACTGCATTAGATCTGGTATGCTTAGCATGTAACAGTCTATAGTGTCAACATTTGTAGTAAGATTAACATGTAGAAGCTATCTTCCTTGGGGTCCCTTTACTCTTCCCTATTCTTAATGCCATTGACTATTTCCTCTGTGCTCATTAAGCCTGCATTAGACATTATTATGATCTGTGCATCAACAGGCACACACGTTTGAAAACCCATGAAGAGAAACAAGATGTGCTGTTTGCTTGTGTGCTCACCCTTTCCTGTTTTTGTTTAAGTTATAGATATTCACCTTTCTTGCCTTTCTCACACCTTCTGTTTACTGAAGTTCCCGTGGCTAAACCAACATAGGTTAACTAACAACAATCTTTTAGTTTCCCTTCATCCAAATCTATCTTATCTTCTCTACTGCTCATGAAGAATATTTTCCTAAATATAGGATTCTAGTTGGATAGTGATTTTTTTCATAAACTTCTTTTATTATTATATTTATTCTCTCTGTCTCTGTGTGAGAGAGAGACATATGTGTAGGTCAGAGAACAACTCCTAACGGCCAGCTCTTTCAGTTCTCTGCTTCCACAATGTGGGTTCCAAGGACTGAACTGGGGTCACTAGGCTTGGTGGCAATGTTACCTGCAGAGCCTAGTAGTGCTCTTTTCTTAGCAATGGCAGGGCTGGGGAGATGCCTTTTCCTGCTACCTCCATGGGAAGTCCAGATTTATACTTACACTCCCATCAGGACTTTGGGCTGAAAGGCCAATGGGATGCAGAGGGCCCTGGGCCTCCATGGTACCACCCAGCAAGTTGGGATCATTGCTGTCTAAACGTCTGTCTGTGTGTCTTGCTGGAGGGGAGTGTCTACATTTTCTGCTTTCCCATCCTCCCCCTCCCCCCCGCCCTGAGAGGGCAGAGTGTAGGGCTTGGTTGTTGTTGGAGGCACAGAGAAGCCATTCTGACTTACTGGCTTCCTCATCTCCATCTGCGGCATCTGCAGTGCAAATAGAAACCCCAGACAGTGCGGCCAGTACTGTTCTGAGCCACAAGGTCGGCAACATCTCTACCTTGCTTTAACTTTCAG
Source organism: Pachyuromys duprasi (assembly GCA_028658305.1). Taxonomy (NCBI): domain Eukaryota; kingdom Metazoa; phylum Chordata; class Mammalia; order Rodentia; family Muridae; genus Pachyuromys; species Pachyuromys duprasi. Next base: position 42,890,200 of record CM053764.1, read on the forward strand.
AGCTTCCCAGTTGGTTTCACGTATGTAATTTCAGAGTATTTTAGTTGCATTTAATAAAAGAAATAGAAAAAAAGTATGTCTATATATTTGGGGAAGAAGATATATATGTCAATTTTGAAATTTCCAGAGATTTAAAACATTCTCAAAATGATACCACCTTCTCTCGTGGTGAGGCAATAATTTTAAACCTGATTTTAAAAGCATTAACGAAGGCAGAGTGTCTGGTTAGCAAATACCTTCAACCCAGAAGCAATCAGATCACTTCAGGGTCTTTAAAATGAATGATAATGGAAAGTTTGTGCCAGGCTGTCAAAGGTGGAGTCAAGGGAAAATTTGTAGACATGGAGCTTTAATCTTTAAACAAGGAATGGTGAAAATAAATTATTTAAATGTTTAGCTCCATAGATTCTCAAAGGGAACCTTGAGAAGTCAAAAGAAAGAAAATGAAGATTAATCAGATTGATAAATCAAAAACTAAGAGAGGGGAAAGTTGCTTTTTTTAGGTACATTCAGCAGCTAATTTCTAAAATAACAAAATGTGTAGACAAATTTTTGACAGATATAATCAAGGTGTTAAGATACTAGGCAATCAAACGCATGACGATAGAAAATGAGTGTTGAAAGGAATTCTCACTACAAAAATATTTTGAATTATTAAAAGTAATTTTTAAGTTTTCTATTAACAATGAAGTTTTTGTAAAGTGAACTATTTTTCTAGCAGAAAAATTACCAAAGTTGACTGATAAATAATAAGAACATTTTTAGGAGTATAATTGAAATGATTACTGCAGAAATAATCTCAAAACTGCACATCCAGGCTTATTTTCTGCTTGGAAGAACAGGATGTTCTCACGCCATCACATTGCTCTGTAGCGTGCTGGAGCAGGTGAGGTCTCTGATCTAATTCCCTTGTTATTCACCAAGCGCAGGCACTCAGGAGAGTCCATTGGGAGCCCTGCCCACAGGAGCTGGGCCCAGAGGGGTGAGAACAGCCATACTACACCATGTCAGTTTTGACGATGTCTTTTCTTTCAGAAGCCCCTTTCAAATCAGGACTGATAGATTATCACACTCAATGTGTTTAAAATCAGGCCTCTGCATTAACAGATTAAAGATTGTTTCTTTTGGTTTAATGCAATGAAAAGGAGCTATAGAAGGTAGATTTTTGAATATAATTCTTATAGATTTGTTATCAATGTTGATTTATTGAGATGGCTACTTAATGATTATTTGTCAATAAATAAAACCCATGGTACCAACTGAAAAGGAAGAGTTGAGAACTATGAATGAATCCAAAAGGAGTGACAGGCTTGAAGACGATTGAAAAAAAAACTTCATTACAGCTATGAAACCCTAGAATAAAACAAAAAGTAACCAGAAAAATATTTGTCACTGTTTCAACTCAAACATATGCCAACAGGAAGGAAAAAATTTAAAACTTTTGAAGACATTTAACACCTCTGAATACATTAAATCTTTAATAAATGAAAACACAAAGATGCGTTTTTTTTATGGGATGAGTGAATAATTTTAAAGATATTATTTATTCTCAAATTAAAGCATTAAAATGCTGAATGGCTTAGAGACTAACAGATGTGTCACAGGAGAAGACCAGCTTGAAAGAACAGGGGTTGAGGGAACACAGCTGACTTGAGCAAACATTGCGAGATGCATGGCCAGCCTGACCCAGCACTGGAACGCAGAGGAGAGCCACAGGGAGTCAAGCACTCCACACAGTCTGGCACTCAGCAATCCACGCATTCCTCACTGCAGAAGACATGCCTAACTAGTCAGTCACGCAGGGAACAAAATGACTCTGTGCCCTGCCCAGCCGCACAGCACCATGCACGGGGATCCTGGCTGCCCCACCGTAAGCCACAGGAGAAAGACGTAGGGAGATTCCAGAGCCACTGTGCACTTCGTAGTTTCAGGCCCCAACATAAAATAATAACAGAGTGAAAACATTCGATTATGGGGTTTTAATTAGCATGCTAGCAAGAAGCAAACCCAAATCACAAACAAATGGAGAATATCAGCAGCAAACAGAAAGTTTGCAGAACTTCTGACAAATTGATGATCTTTTTAATATATAAAAAGCAAAAGCCACAGAGACAAAACAAACAAACAAAAAGATCATGACAACTAGCAAATTGCATTTTTCCCCAGAATGACTTTAAAAGACCCTGTGGTATTGAAAATTATCATAACAAATGTATTTTCAACTCAAAATTAAACAAATGTATGTATACAAATGTATGTATGTGTGTCTGTGTGAGGCATAAAAATTTGTATATAAACATATGTCTGTATAATACACTTTTTTATACTTACTAACTGTAACAAAAGGTCGCAGGTTTCACTAACTCACAAAGGGACACTCTACTCTAACGGATAGAGTCTAAGAATGACTGTAGCCTCCAGAGGGCTACAGGACTGTGGGCTGCGTTTTTCCTGTTGATGAAGTCTATCCCAGGTATAGATTTGCCTTCCAGGCATCCAGAAGGACAGCTACCCCAAGCTGCACACGGCCACACACAGGCTCTGGCAACAAAACATGCAAGGACTGGCCAAGAAGTGAAATCTCAGGCACAGTGGGCCATTTCCTGTGACCTTAGCAATGTACAAGGCTTGGGTTTTCCATCACCAGCCTCTGCTCTGGTCCATGGCCCTGGGTTCCCTGTTCGCCTTTCTGCACACTGTATGTTTAACACAGTCTCCAGAGTTTAGAAACTTCCCCTTTGGTTATTTCCATCAATTTTGTTCTTTAAAATGTACTTTGACTATTTCTGTACTATAAATATAGACAAAAAAATACCTTGGCTTCCCAAAGCAAGGATTTTTTTTAATTTTTTCAAAATTAACAAGAATCTTAAGGGAAACAGGAAAGCTAATTAACCTTCCTGTAGACACATAGGCATCTATGTTGTATTTTGCAACTGTGGGCAGAAAGCAAACAGCCTTTACCAGTCCTGGTAATTGCACCATCCAGCCTGCCTCTGCTGATCTCCAGGCTTTGTTTCCATGGGCCTTCCTTTTTTGCACCTCTCCCGTTCCTCCTGTTCCTTCCTCTCAGCCTTCAGCCCCTTCAGAGATGACATGGAGACGCCTGGCAGCCCGGCTCCTTGTGAGATGGCACGCGGGTGCCAGCTGGGTTTCCGTGGAGCCTGCGAGCCGAGTAAACAGCAGCAGCCGAGCCTGCGGAGCGGTCTGTCTGTCAGCGCGCTCCTGACTGCATGTCATCCTGCAGCCCTGGACCGCCTGTCTACCAGGCAGAGGCTGGTCTGGCTCTCCACGCACGCCTGGTCCTCTCTCTCTGCTGAGCTGCCTGGTCGCCCGTCAGCCCGGAGAGCTACAGGTGCGGGCTGGCATCCCGGGAGTCTCGGGATGTGTCAGGAGAAGCCAAGTACATCCAGAGAGATCTGCGGGGCTGCGGTGTTTCTGACACATGACACACAGACTCAGCCCCACCGGTCGCAACCGTAAAAGGCTTCATTTTCCTGCTAGCTGTTCTTCTTTGCCTCTCTCTGCCAGGCTGGACCAGCACCTGGAGGGAGGGGGACGACTCAGGAGGACTCCCATCACAGGAGGGAGGGGGACGACTCAGTTGTCAACTCAATGGTGCAGAAATTTGTGTGCACCAAAAAAAAGAGAAAGAATTGCAGACTTGTGGCAGGGCAGGAAATGCCTTTTTGTTTGGTTGTTTGTTTTTTTGTTTTGTTCCTGTTTTTTTGGTTAAAAAAAATCAGTGTCAGGACACATCACTTAGGTTTCATACAGTAAATTCACCCACTAAGACCCTTTTCCCAGAATTATGACACATCCCTACTTTAGGGCCAGACTTCTCCAGTCAGCTCCTGAGCTCTTTTGAGGGGTTCCTAAGCCCCCCCCCCCCAGGGGCAACACTGGTAAAGTCACTCCACCCGGAATATCTGCGGGTCCCCGTATCATCCCTCCACACAGTCTAGCCAGCGGCACCGGAGCTGCAGGGAGCCACAGGGCATTGTGGGAGCTCTCTTCCTTTTTTTACCAGCAGAGTTGGAGAACAACTGGAAGGAGCAAAAGGGCCGGGGGCGGGGGGGGGGGGCGAGGGGAGAGGAATACAACCAAGAAGAAAGGCAAGTTACTGAATTCTGACGGAGGCAAGTACAGATCAATTGTCTTCGGCAGCAACTGTAGAATGAAGCTGCACAAATACACAGGGTGCGCATGCGGTATTAAAATGGCGCTGAAATTACAGAGTTGTTGTGCTCAGACCTGGCCTCCCCGTCGGTGATGGGAGCTCACACCTCTCAGGAAAGGATGCTGAGGCTCCTGATCCTCTGGGCCAGGAGGACCTGGCTTCCCCACAGCCTGGGCTCTGACATGGAGGACCCAGGGAGCTCTTCAAGGAAAGAGCGTGCTGGCTTACATTGGTCAAAGGACCCACCACCCCACCAAAAGCACAATCAGAACAAATTAAAAATAAACCCAACACCCAGTCAGGAAGCATGAGGAGGATGGCTTTGTGGAGAGGATTTCTGGAGAGGGTGAAGGAGCGTTTGGGAAAGGTGGCTTTCTACAAGCGTGAACATCAGGCCTGGTGGGGTCAGGGCTGCTCACGAAGGAGAGAGCTCTGTTCTAGATGACCCAAAGCAGGAGCCAGGCAAGTGCTTCAGCTGTCCAGGGATGGCTTTCCTGCTTCCAAACTTACTCTTACTGCCTTGTGTGTGTAGGGGGGGGGGGGCAGGCATGTGCCTGTGTGTGAACATCTTCGTGTGGTAGTGCAGGTACCTATATGTGAAGGCCGGCATGTGGACAGCAGAGGACACCTGTGAGTGTTGGCCGCCAGCTACCACCTCGGTTGAGGCAGGTTCTCTTATTTGCTGGGAATGTCACGACACTGGCACACAGGCATCTGGAGATTCCCCTGTCTTCATCCCCAGTCTAACCATAGGACCCCTGGGGTTACAAACACACCCAGGCATGCCTGGCTTTTCACATGTGTGCCAGGCCTTTAAACTCAAGTTCTTGTCCTTGCATAACAAGCTATTTCCCCTGCTACCCATTTCCCTAAATCCTAACCTTTAAAAAATATTAGCACGTATTAATTCACATTATAATGGGCTTATTATGACACATCATGTGTATATCTGATTTGATCCTATTCACCCTCCACCCCCTGATGCCTCTTCTCGTCCGTCTCTTTTTTTCTCAGCTAGTCTCCCTTCTACTTTCATCTCTTCTTGTTTCTGTAAACAGCTCTGCTAGACCATTTTCAAGTGAATTATTTTATATTTTTCAGTGTTGGAGAGGAAATTAGAAACAGTAGGCTCTTCTAATATGTAAAAATTTTGCTGTCATTTTGTTTTTAATTATTGAAGTCAGGGGAGTGTCTTCTGTCATAGGCTGGTCCTGTGGAGGCCAGCAGTGGCAGGGCTCACTTGCCAGGGTGACATGCTAATTCCACAGCCTCAGAGCCCTGTCGAGCTGACAGGTTCGGCCTGCTTTGTGCAGAGTAGGATGTCTCTGGGCCTGGTTGTGGCATCATTGTTCAGCACGGAGCTGGTTTGCAGATAAAGGCAGCCCTGTCAGGGATTCTGAATAGCTCCCAGCTAATTGCTGACCCGAAAAGGCCCAATTAGCTGCTCTGTGCACAGCAAGGGGCCCCAGGGACCCACAGCCCCTTGTGGACGCATTGTGCGGCTCACTGTGTGCCTACCTGGGCTGGGCTCTTTGTAGTGCCTTTTGGCAGATCAAAGGCTTACAGTAAGAATGATGCAGATCAACAGGCTGGTGCATAGGGGCACACATCAGAGGCACCACCCCAGAGGGCCACGGCAAAGACAGGGGCCCAACGCTGCTTTTCCTTGCAGGTCTCAACATGCCTCCCTGGTGCTGTAATTTGATGAAATAATCCCAAGCATTTAGTTGTGGTAAACTCCAGCATGATCAGCCACAGATACAGCCCAGGGGTTCTCCACCAAAGTGGGCACTCTGAGAGCAGGGACTGGTTCTTCTGCAAGCCTCCCAGAGTGAGCACAGGCCCACACAGGGCACCTGCAGGGCACTTGCTCACTCAAACCAAACTCCTTCTTCTGGATGCCCTCTGTTCCTGTTGTAGTGGACAGCCCCCCCCCCACCCCACCCCCCAGCAACGCTTGGAGTGCCACAGTTGAAACTTTCTTCTTTGATATGAGGTGACAGACAAGATCACTGGCTTATTGTGCCCACAAGACTTCCCATTCTCTTCTGCATCTTCCAACAGTCTTCAGTGTCCTTTGCCACCAAGAGCAAAGGACACACACAAAGCTCTCGTACCAAAGCACGTCTGAGGAGCTCAGAACACAATTTTCAGAAGCTGATTCTCTCCCTCCACAACTCGTGTCCCAGGGATCAAATCCTGGTTTGAACAGACGTAGCAGCAAGTGCCTCTCCCACCGAGCCATCACACTGGCCCTTCTCTTGGCTCTCGGGGATTTCTCATTCACTGAATAAATAGCATATATATACTATTTCCCTCTTGCCGGCGTTAAAGGTTCTCTGTGTGCTGGCTTCTCTCAGGATGCGGGCGTGTGTTTAATTCAGCAGGAGGAACGGACACCGCCTAGTCCTCAGGAGCTCAGACAACCATCTTGTTCCCTCCTGTCAGGGGCCCCATAGCTGTATTTCCTTCGCCTCTTACAGACAGCTCGTTCTTTAAGCGGTCCTGGGACATCGCATAAACCGTACCCTCGCTCAGAATATTGGTCTCTCCCAACAGCCATCATCTTTTTCCAGTACAACATCACTTTAATAATTGTTTCATAAATTTTAATATCAGATTAGCATGACTTCCTCATTACTCTTTTCAAAAAATTTTTTAAAAATATATTAATTTTAATTACTTAAGATGAATTTTAGAATCATTTTGTCATATTTAAATAAAATTACTGTTTGGGATTTGACAAAATTAAACAAATGAATTGGTGGCAGGCAGGTAGCTCACAGTGTGATGAATGACTCTCCTCTTGATTTCCATACATCCCTTATGAGCTCTCATTGCTATCTCGGTGTCCAGGGGTGGGGGCTATTTCCCTGATCCTTAACTCTCAGCTTGCTTGTGATTCACATTGACCCATCACTTTGGGTGGGCTGGTGCTGTGCCTTCTGCAAGAAGCCTTGAAGCTACAACCGCGTAGCTCTGCCTAGATACCTTGGGCTCCAACTGGAGTGAGTGCGCTAGAAAGTAAGAGGCTCCCAAACAGGCAATCTCCTACATAGAAATCCACCCCGGGCAAACCCTCCTGATAGCATGCAGCGACACACCTCACTGCCCCTGAACCCCACCAAAATGGCCAACGTGCAGAACTGTCAGGAAAAGAAACAGTTCCTTTAAAGCCGCTTTGCTATGGTTTCAGGGAAAGCAATTGGCACGTATCTGAGTGACCACATTTAGGACAGGGGCATCAGAGAAGTGATGAAGGTTAAATGAAGATATAAGGTGGAGGAGTCATGACTCACCCTAATGACGTCATTTCAACCTGCTCTGTCTACAAAGACTTTGTTATACTCAGGGCCACATTCATAGGCTCTAGGGGACAGCAAGGCAGTTTATTTTATTTTTTTTTTATGGAACACTATTTACTCTTTAGCAGATGCTGAGACCAACACTGCTATGCATGCTAAGCACATACAAAGTACATGTTCTGCTCGGGATGGGACCCAGTGCAGAGCAGGCTCTGAGCTGCTCAGGAGGGCTCCCAAGAGAACAGCCTGAGTATGTACTTCAGGCAAGACAGTGCACAATAAGGTTCACAAGTGCTGAGAAGGACCTCATGATAGCCTTGTCCGGATGGAGTAGGGGACAGAACTAATGTCCAACACAGAAAACAGAGGCATCTTTATGCTTCCCAAGTTTTCCCATCGGAGAAAGAGCAGATTATGTGCCCCTGCAGAATATCTGTGTGGCTACAGGAGTCAATGCCAGCAAGACTCAGGGTAAGGTCCCTCTGCCCTCAGAGCAAGGTGCAGCAAGGGGAGCCAATGCCAGGCAGACAAAGGCGCACTCACCAGGCTGGAGATGAAACACACTAAGGAGAGCTTTTGCTGAGAAGCAGTGGGTCCTCACTGGGGACCAGGAGGTCCGTAAAACCAAGGTGAACACCTGGCACCTCTGCCTCATTGTACATCTGCTCCTGGTTTTTATCTGAAGGCACAAAGAAAAGTCGCTGCTCTTAACCTTTCCTCTTGGATCACTTTGGCTCTCCAGAGAACAAAAGCTCACAGGACAGACCACACCCAAGACGAATGTAGTTCCCCCATGATGTCAAGGCTACACCCCTGGAGCTAAAGTGTTGGCTCTCATAGGAATCAGGTTCAATCCTTTACTTCTGCAGTGTTTGACCTGCGGGTTGTGACCCTTTGGGAGTCAAATGACCCTTTCACAGGAGTCATATATTAGATATCCTGCATATCATATATTTAAATTACTATTCATAACAGTAACAAAAGTATAGTTAGGAAGTAGCAACAAAATAATTTTATGGTTGGTGGGGAGGTCACCACAACATGAGAGATTGTATTAAAGGGTCACAGCGTTACAAAGATTGAAAACCACTGCTTTACATGAAGACAGAAATGAGGACTTCTATGGGTTACTCTGTAGAACTGAGGTGGTGATCATCAAGCCTGTAGCTTGGCCAGGAAAGACTTCTTAACTGTGCATACATCTTGCCCCTTGCCCCTTGCCCTAATTTCTGCTTCAGTTAAACCTGAAGCTAAAGGGTAGGTGGGTGGACTGGGCATGGGAGGATTCACTGGACCTCTCCCCACTCTGTTTGCCCTCTGTCAATCTCCTCTGCTTTCACCACCACTGAGCTCCATAACTCGCATGTTGGCAGTGGGTGGCTGAGCCTGGCCTCTTGGGATTCCTGGAGGTGAAGTCTTTGCTCTGAAAACTCCAGCTACACAGACATTAGTCAAATCATGGAGGACCCTTTATTCCAAGGTACTTGCACTCTTGAAGCTCTTGGGAAGAAGAGCGCTTATTCTGTGTGTGTGGCAATGACTCTGAGAGTCGCTGGGTCCTTCAGACATAAGAAACATTCGAGTCTGAGATTTTTATCCCATGTGAAGTTTTTCTCGATGTCTTTGTGAAGATCCTCTGCACTTGCTGCTGTAATTTTTTTCTAAATGGCCTCCACTTAAGGAGACTCTTCATATTATTTAAATACTCATACTACCTTCTTGCAACACGCTTAGACCTACCATACAGCTAATTTATGTCTCTCTTGCCGTGCATTGTACTTTCATTGTGACTGCCTTGATGATGTGACTTGCCTCAGCTGAACTTCTCCATCCTTCACCTGTCCTTCCCAAACCTCTTGGATGCCTGGTTGTCATGGTCTTATTACTTTTATTCTCACTTTTATTTGTTTCAGGTGGGGTTTTCTAATAAATCTTTGAAATGAAACCATGGTTTCTTTATAGTAATCTTTCTTTAAAAGAAAATGATAATAGTTTTCATAGCTCAGTGGCGAACTAATTCCGTAGCATGTAGGGGATGGTAATGAAGAGTAGGGACTGGAGAGATGCCTCAGAGGTGGAAAGAACTGATAGCTCTCCCGGAGGACCTGGGCTCAATTCCCAATACTCACATGACGCTCAGAGCCATCGGTGACTCCAGCTTTAGAGGCTCCTGTACCTATTTCCAGCCTCATGCACACTGCGCACAGTCATGCAAGCAGCAGAAACAGCCATGGAGACAAAATAAAAATAAAATTTAAAACAATAAAGAATAAGCAGAGACTTCACTATCAGTATTATGCACGTTGGTTTTTGGATGTGTGTATGTGTGTGTGCGTGCGCACTCGTGCATGTGTTCATGCTTGCATACACCTACATGAATATTCATGTGAGGAAGGCAGAGGACAACCCTTGGGTGTCCTCAGGATATCTTGTTCGCTGCTGAATACATATGTATTCCAGGCTAGCTGGCCTGAGTCTCCGGGGAGTCTCCTTGTCTTCATCTCACATCCCAGCACAGAAACACTAGGACTGCAGACATGTGCTGCTATGCCCAGCAGTATGTGGGATCTGGACAGTCAAACTCAGATCACCAGGCTTGAAGGCAAGCGGGCTACCACAGAGCATCTCCCAGACGTGTGGTTTTCTGCTGTTGTCCTGCCATGCCGCCAGGAGTCCATGGTCATCCTTGTTCTTCTGAAACTGGTGCAGCTTCTCTGCAACTGCAGGCTCCTGATTATAGACTGCCCCCTTGGAATCATATGCCCAAGCACCAATATAGGTTTCAAATTTTTGTTAATGTTTTTGAGTGTCATTTTTGCATACAATACACCTATGACCAACTTCACCTCTACTGCCTTCTACTAGCATCTGGTCCATGGACCTGGCTGCCTGCCAGGCATTCAGGGGCCTCCAGGGATGCATCTGTCACGAATGGTCACCCACACTCTGTCATCAGAGCACCTGCCTTCAAGCACCATGTTCCTGTAGGCACCCTTTCTCCTGTCCTGCACCTTGTCCCAATAAGCCACTGGTTCAATATGGAAGAGCTGGGTAGCATCCTACCACCCAGGTCTCCATAGATCTCCACCCGTCTACCATAGATGTCCTTCTGGGGCAGCTGGACTTTGTCTATGCCTTCTCATGAAAAGCGACATAGTAGCATCTGGTCCCTACCTTGCCATGTGATATTTTCCTCTGTGCATGTCTGTGCCTCAGCTTCCCCTTTTTAGAAGGACCCATGTCCTATCAGATTGGGGCTGGCGATCTAGTCTGACCTCCCTTTATCAGCTGGTTCTGAAAGGACCCTGTTTTCTAGAGTGCTGCAGGCCAGGACTTTAACACACAGGGGTGTGAGATCCCGACACAGAACAACATTTTTGCAGGCTTCATTTCATTTACAGCTTCCTGGGCCACCTCAAAGGGAGTGCATTTTCTGGGGAGGATTGACAGGTGTTGCATTCAACATTGATGTGGGGAGCAGGCACTTGCTACTTCAGGCTAATTTACAAGGTTATTCTTCAAGTTCTTAACTCATTTAAACCAACACTTGACCAACTTACAGGAGTCAACAATAGACAAGCACTCCACAGTAGAAAACTATTCTTGCTCATTTTAATGAAGGGACTTAGGCCCTTTTAATTATTTTCATTCTTCTTTTGTTAATTATTGCTGGTTTCCCTGTCACATCTATCTCCTTTCACTCTTCCTTTTAAAAAAAAAATAATAATAAAACAGGTAGAAATTCAATTTAAAAGATTGGCAGATGTAATAAATTTTTAACCATACCCACAATAATTATTTTGACATTTAAATAGTATCTTGATTAATCCTTCTTTTAATTGAAATGTCATTGAGATAATCATAGGTTCCCATGCAAGTTTTAGGAAATACTACAGAGAAATCCTTTGTTGACTTTCCCCAGTCTCTCTGATGATAATGTTTTATGAAATTATAATATAATATCAATTTCTGAGTAAGATGGTGGACTCGAAGCCGCTTCTGTGAAACATGACGCCACACACAGGTATCAGAACACAAACAGGCGACATTCCTGCCAGAGAGAGAGAGCTGAAGAAAACGCAATGAGCTTGGGAGGGCCATGCTCCACAGAGAAGCAGCCAGGCCAACCCCAGCTGCACCAGCCCCAGGCTCCCAAGTTACACTTATCTGTCTTACAGTTCCCTGTACACTGGCCATCTCTCTTCACATGCTCTTCCGGTCTCTGGTTCTTTCCTGAGATGAGGCAACTGCCTGCCACCTCCCTTGCCACTGTCTTGGTGAGCTACACAGGAATGTTCGATGGGTGCGTTGAATTCCCATGGTCTCCTCACCAGGGCAGCCACCCAGAGACCTCCTGGTGACAAAGGTAAATTCAGGCGAGAGGGTCCTCCACACCCACACCTCAAGAGCACCAGTCCCAGGAAACCACCGGTGAGGACAGAAACTCCCCAGAGCACCAGCAACAAAGTCGGAACTGGAGAGCAGTGACTCTCAGAGCACAGAATTTCGGCAGGAACTGGCATTCCGACAGAGAAAACTTCCTCAGCAGGACCCGTGTGTTCCTGTGCTCGCTTGTTTGGATTACTGAGTCCAACAGCTCTCCCTGGAGGGTGCCAGAAAGCACGGGGAGGGGGAAGAGTACCACATCACCACCATGCCCACCACAAAGAAATACTGACTGAGATTCCAGCACCTCTTGTTTAGTTAATATTTTATTCATATGTGCATCCTGAGTTTACACTGCTGCGCTCGGCCTGTTCCATGGGCTTTTTAGACCAGTGTGTTGCCTGAGCCAACTTCTCTGTCCTATCCTGAACTTACTCTGTAACATGCTCCTGCGCCTACTCTATCCATAACCCCCATCACTCCCTTCTCTTGCCCCTTTTACTTTTCCCTCCCCCTCTTGCTACTTAATTATTGATAGACTTCGCTCTACAAAAATCTATAAAGGACCACATTACCAACATAAACTATCGTCGTGCACTGTCCGAGTGTACTTCACTCATGTCCCTGGTAGTTGGACATGAGTGAGATACACAAGTGTCTTCTGCCAGTTGACACTACGACCGCTGTCAGACCACTGTGTCTGTCTCTGCTGCTGGCCTCCCCACGCCACAGTAGTGGACAAATCAAGACAATTCACCTGGATGAAGCATGTGAAATAAACAAACAAAAGGAAGTCGGTGGTGGCATGATTAAAGCTGGAGGACACGTCCAGCCTAAAAGATGTGCAAAGCACAACAAAGAAACAAAACCACAAGACCAAGATAATAACACACCAAGACAGCTTGTCAAGTTCACAATTCTTTGATATCAGAAACCAAAGATAATGAGGGATCTGAAATGTCAGAAAAATATTGCACAGTTCTACTTTTAAAAGCAATCAATGACCACTTAGAGGACTCAAATGAACGGATGAAGAACGGAAGGGAGTCAGTTCAGACTTCAACCAGAAAGGTAGCAAAGAGGATGAGACGGTCTGCGATTTGAAGGAGAAATTTAAACCCATGGAGAAAATATTCAGCAATTAAATTGTGATTCTAAATGCTGGAAAAGTCCAAGGATTACATTCAAACAAAACGAAACACTGGAAAGCATTATTAACCGAAGCAAGCAGAAGGCTGAATGTCAGTGATAGAATATAGTGTGGATACAAGAGCACATTCTGACCCAAGTAATGGGGATAGAAGTGAGCATGACCACCCAGGAACTCTGAGATACATTCAAGAGCTCAAACCTAAGAATCCACAAGAAGAAGAAATGGAGATTAAACTCTAAAGGTGGAAACATGTGGTCAGTGAATTCATAGCAGGAAAAAATTTCAGACCTAGAGAAAGAAATGGATATCAAAACACAAGAAACACTTCAAACACAAAACAGACAAACCCAATGAAGAAACTCTCTATAATACATCAGAGCCAAAATACCCAACACACAAAGCCAAGTTGCTGTCAAAAACCTGTGTAGGAGGGGTCTAGAGAGGGCTCAGCAGGTAAGGGCATGTGCTGCTTCTGGGGAAGAATCTTAAAGTTGTGCTGTGCTTATATCAAAACATTAAAGTAAGATCTTGGGGACAAGAGGTTGAACGGCTACAGTTCAAAAATGTTGTGTCTGTGTTAAACTGATAAGGGGCAGAGTGTCCAAATTAGCATTAGTTGTCAACTTGACACAGTCTAGAGCCACCTGAGAGGAAAACGCTGACTGAGGGGTTACAGAGATCAGATTGGCCAGGGGGCATGTCCGTGGGGGCTTGCTTTGATTCCTATTGATGGAAGAGGGCCTGGCCTCCTACAGGTGGTAGCATTTCTAGGTTGGTGGTCTTGGGTTCTATTAGAAAGGATGAGACTGTAAACAGCAACGGGTAAGCCGAAAGGCAGCCTTCCGCAGTTCCTGTTGTGCCTTCGCGGCTATGCGTTCCTGCATGGAGGTAAGGCTGTGTGCAAGAGCTCCTTTCATGTGTCTACCTTGAGTTCCTGACCATCTTCAACGATTGACTGTTGCCTGGAAGTGAAAGTTAAAATAGAAGATGGTTTAGCCAGAGCATTTTGCCAGAGCAACAGAAGGGAACATAGAACAATATTATTTAGGAATGCAACTTAAAATGACAGCCAAATGGTAGCTAGTGGCTTCTTTGTTTCTATATTCTAATAAAGAAAGAGGGGAAATGAGCAAGTTTGGTTAACTTCTTAGAAAATGGTGAAAGGGAGGCAGAGAGCTGGCCCAGAGGTTAAAGGCTTTCTGTGCCTTTACCTGCCGACCTGAGTTCCATCTCAGGAACCTACATCAAGATGGAAGAACAGAAGTGACTCTCCTGTCCTCTGTCCCCTGCAGGCACACATGGCACCCACCCACCCACATACATTGCGCCTGCACAGGGACACCGTGAGTGGCTTTGAAGTGATAGGGAAATGTCGGAGTTCTATTCGATTTACTTTCAACTGCTTGAAAAGATGCTGGGTTTGACAGTAAACATTTACCCGACTGGGTAAAGCCCAAAGAGCTGATAATGTAAATGCTGTCAAAATGTGGGCTTGCTCAGTTATTTTCTGTCTGGATACAGCTGTTTTGGAAGGTGTCGTTGTCTTCCACGTGATCCCTTCACACAGTCTGAAGGAGCTGCACCTCCTTTACTGTGTTAACTTGGGAGGGATGCTTTAAAGTTTTAACTTATGCACACATATGCTTCTGAAGGAGGGCATTTATTTGAGTTATATAAGGTACATAAAAGTACTTCCCATACAACTAAAATTGTTGCAGATGTTGCTCACTATTATTCTGAAATTCTAAGTAACTAGCGATTGGAAAAGAAGCTTCCTCGGACACTGCCTGAAAGTTGTAATGAGCTAAGCTGTAGGCAGGGAGACCACCCAAGTGATTCTCATTCATAATGCTTTCCATTCAGGTCCGCTCAGCCAATGCTTATGAATGCCTCCACCATGCCACAATCCTTCCCGACTTTCTTAGCATCTTGCCATGAAATCACAACCATGCTCTTCGTTCCTCCTGAAGATTTAATGTGGTACCAGACATCACCTTCATCCCATGCCCTCTGTAACTGTCCTGGTACGTTCTCCAGGGAAAGGGATGGACTCCAGTCCCCATATCACTGGGTCTGTAAACTCAGGGGTCCCCTAAGAAAACACACCCTCACCTACAGAAAATAGATTTGAAACGAGCAGTGCCTTTTCCTTATGTGAGAACAAGGCCCCATTTCTGGATTAAGACAGTAGACACCGTCCAGGATTCACTGTCTCTTTGCACTGCTGTCTTGTTTGTGGGAGTCTTTCTAAAATGAACATCACATACATGACAGTAAGCCACTTGCTCTTCTTCTCTCTTCTCTTGTTGTAGGTGGTTTGGGATTGATTTTTAGAGGCAGAGTCTTACCATGTGGTGTCTGAAACTAGTCTGAAACGCCCTATAAAGTCCTGTATAGACAGACTGACTTCAAGGTCTTGATGTTTCCCTTGCCTTGGTCTCCCCAGCCCTGAGATTAAGGCCTAAGATACCACAGTAACCCTGTTGTCTCCCTAGTCTTGGATGTCTAAGAGAAGAGCAGTTGATAGTACAGGAATCACTTATTACACAGCAAGGCTGTGCAGAGGGTTCAGTAAGTGAAGTATTTACACCATTTCTGAGTTTTATCTCCAGCACCCACATGAAAATCACGTGATCCCAACACTGGGGAGATGAGAACAGGAGGACTCCGGGGCCTCCTGGCCAGTCAGCCCAGCTCAGTCAGTAAGCTCCAGGTTCAGCGAGAGACTTAGTCTCATAAAATTAGGCAGAGAGTGGCTGAGAAAGATGCCCCATGTCAGCCGCTAGCCTCCACATGCATGCACACACACATGAACATATACATATAGAGACTATCTGTAGCAATGAGTCTAAAGTGACCGCCACCAGTCTTAGGACCAAGGGTATAGTTTAAGGAGTCAAAAACCAAATGCACCAGATTCAGACCATCAGCTCAGAGCATCAGAGGTAAATCTGGGCAAAGAATTCACATCAGCTTGAGTCTTTCTAATCTGTACGCCGGGAATGAATCACATGCCCCACACCACACACACACACACACGCACACACACACACACACACACACACACACACACTACTCCACCCACGCTCCACCCCACATACTTCACCTCCCGAAACACAGACCTTCCCAGCTTCTTTCTTTCCAGATTCTATTAGGGGAGGAGGGGAAAAGAACAAGTCTGGTTGGCTTCTTAGAAAATGGTGAAAAGGAGCAAGAGAGACCCTCACAGAATAAAGGCACTTGCTGTGAACACCTTAAAGAAC
>CM053764.1:42906986-42938977 GCA_028658305.1 Pachyuromys duprasi
CACACACACTACTCCACCCACGCTCCACCCCACATACTTCACCTCCCGAAACACAGACCTTCCCAGCTTCTTTCTTTCCAGATTCTATTAGGGGAGGAGGGGAAAAGAACAAGTCTGGTTGGCTTCTTAGAAAATGGTGAAAAGGAGCAAGAGAGACCCTCACAGAATAAAGGCACTTGCTGTGAACACCTTAAAGAACCGAGTTTCATCTTGAGAACCCACAATGAAGTGGAAGGAAAGAAATGACTCCATAAAGTTGTCCTCCGGCCTCTACAGGCACACCATGGTACACGCATGTGTGTGCGCGTACAAACACATGCACACACATTATGCACACACATGCATACAGTAAACGGTTTTGAGGTGATAAAAAAATTTGAAGATTTATTAATTTACCTTCAGCTACTGATAGATATGATTATGTAAAGAAAACATTGTTATATAAATCTCTCTATCAATCAGTTGTTATTTTCCAAATACAAGACACTTCCCTGTATGGACTGGCCTCCTTTCTCAAACTAGAAAGCTGATCATTGATGAATGCTGTCTCCATCTCCTCCGGGTTCTGCTAAACAAAAGCTAAACAGTTGACTGTGTTATGCCAAGAAAATGAAGGATTTTTCAAAATTTATGAGGACAAAATATACACATATGGAGAAAGAGTACCTGTTACACCTAAAATAAAGTGTCCTTTTACTGGATGAAGGTGTTTGTATGGGAACAACGTTAGACAGAATTTAAGACCAAAGGCATTTCAAATACTGTGATTAAGCAGACAAGATAATCTTACTTCAAGAGATAGACAGATGAAATGCAAGCAAGAGTTTTCAAACAAGAGGATTTACTAACAGTACTTTTCTTGCCTTTTTCATTTATTGAAAACAGATGTTTTCCCCATTTAATAGATCCTGATTACGCTTTCCCCTCCTTCTACTCTCCCCAGTTCCTCTCCACATTCCCTCCTATCCAGATCCACACCCTTTCTGTCTCTCATTAGAAAACAAGTGTGCTTTTAAGGGATAATAACAAAATACAATAAGATAAAATGAAAAAAAAAACCACACTGGAATAGGTCAAAACAAATATACACAAGGAAAAGAGCCCAAGAGAAGGCATAGGAAATAATTACAGGTACAGAGACCCACTAGTCCACACACTTACAAATCCCATGAAAAAAATGTAAAGCCAGAAGCTATTATAGATAGATAGATAGATAGATAGATAGATAGATAGATAGATAGATAGATAGATAGATAGAAAGGACTTGTAGGGTATAAAAAGGGAAAGCAAATAAAAAATAAAAATGAAATTAAGAAATTTTTAAAAATTTAAAGAAAGGAAAGAGAGAATAAAGGAAGGAAGAGAGAGAGGGTTGTTTTCCCAATGAGAATTCCACGGAGGGAACTAAGTTTTCAGTTGTAAGATATAGCTTTTGGATTCGGAACAGCGGGCTGTGTCCATTGCTGCTTTCAGTTCTGGGACCACATCTGGTACGAACCTGTAGAGGCCCACGGCATGGGGCCTCAGTCCTCATGCGTTTATATCTGCTTCCATCGTGCTGATTAGGAGGGCCTTGTTTTCTTGGTGTCCTCTGTCCGGCTCTCGCTGCCTCATTTTCTGAAGGGTTCCCTGAGCTTTGAGTGGGGAGGGCTTGATAGAGACAGCCCTGTAGATCCAAGTGTTCCAAGATCTCTCCTTTTCTGTATACCATCTGGCTGTGCATCTTTGCACTTACTCCCATGTGCTACGGGAGGAGGCGGCTTCTCTGATGGTGGCTGAATAAATACACTGATCTATGAGTATAGCAGAATATCATCAGGAGTCATGTTATTGCTATGTTCCTTTAGCAGAACAGTAGTGGTTGGTTTTACCCAGGTCCATGAGCTATCTAGTCGCAGGTTCTTGGCCACCCAAGCAGTGTCTGGTATGGATGCCATGGAGTGGATCTTGAGTCACATCAGACATTGGTGGGTTGCTCCCACAAGCTTTGTGCTGCCATTGCACTAGCATGTCTTGCAGGCAGGACGCCATTGTGGATCAAAGGGTTTGTGGCTGGGTTAGTATTTATGTTTCTCTTTTGGTAGTGTGCAAAGTACCTTCCAGAACCAGGAACAGTAACTGTAAGAGTAAAGGCCCTAGGTAGGCACCAGCTCAGCCTCTGCATGCTGAATGGGTTATGTGGGTATTGTCTTTAGCGATGGGTTTGTAGAGAACAACCTACAGTCTTGGCAATATCCTGGGTTGTTTGGGTTCCTATGGGATACATTGGCCAACAATGTAACCCATTCCCAGGACTGGAAGCTTCAGTGGTGACGAGATGTCTAGTTGGGACCCTGTCTCTCCTGTTATTTAACAATTTTGTTTAGATTGTTTTATATGTGTGTGTATTTTAGGGAGCTTCTACTGTATTAGGTGTCCATACTATTTATTAAACGGCCCTTCATATACTGTTTCTCCCTGTATTCCCTTCTTCATTCTTCCCCTCTCCCTCCCTGCTTGCTTCTCCTGTTTCAGCACACACACACACCTGTTTCTGCATACTGTCTGTTCTATTTTTCTTTCCTAGGTAGATCTGCTCCCAGTCCCTTACTCTACACCTAACCTCAGTGGTTCTATGGATTGGGGCTTGATTATTATTGACTTAACAGCTCATATAAGTGAATACATGCCATATTTGAATTTTTGGGTCTCAGTTTCCTTACTTGGCATGATTTTTCTTCTAGTCCATTGGTTTACCTGTGAGTTTCATTTTTTTAATAGTTGAGCAATACTCCATTGTATAAAGGTAAACATTTTCTTTATTCTATTCATCTGTGAGGGGCATCTTGATCTTATATCTGGCTATTATGACTAGAGTAGCAATGAACACAGTTAAGTAACGGTCTCAGTGGTGAGATAAAGTGTCCTTTGGATATATGGCGAAGAGTGGTCTTGAGGTAGACTGATTCCTGTTTTCCTGAGAAGACACCACACTGGTTTCCACAGCAGCTGTTCCAAGTTTTCCCTTCCACCAGCAATAGATGAATGTTCCATTTATTCTATATCCTCACCAGCATGAGCTGTCACTTGTGTTATTGGGATTAGCCATACTGACAAGTGTAAGATGAAATCTCAAAGTAGGCTTGATTTGTGTCCCTCTGATTGTTAAGAATGTTGAATATTGTTTCAAAGTGTTTCTTGCCCAATTGAGTTTCCTCTTTTGAGACTTCTGTTTAGATCTGTACCTCATTTTTAAGCAGGTTTTTTGTTTGGGGGGATCTTTATATATTTTGGATAATAGCCCCTTAGGTAGAGTCACCTTAGACTCATGTGTTTGAATGCTTAGCCCATTGGGAGGGACACTATTAGGATATAGGGCCTTATACTGGAGTAGGTGTAGCCTTGTTGGAGGAAGTGTGTCACTGTAGGGGAGGGCGCTGAGGTCTCCTATGCTCAAGCTACACCCAGTGTGATACAGTCTCTCCTTGATGCTGGTGGATCACCATGATGATAATGGATTAAATCTCTGAAAGTGTAAGCCAGCCCTCATTAAACGTTTTCCTTTATAAGAATTGCCATGGTCATGGTGTCTCTTCACAATAATAAAACTCTAAGACACCCTCTATCAGATGTGTAGTTGATAAAATTTTTTCCCATTCCATATGCTGCCTCTTTGTCTAAATAATGGTATCCTTTGCCATGCATAAAACTTCTCAGTTTCATGAGGTCGCATTTATTTGTTGATCTTCGGGCCTGTGCTAACTAGCAGTGTTCTATTCAGAGAGTCTTTTTCTGTACCAATGAGTTCAAGGCTATTCCCTATTTTCTTTTCTAGAATACTCAGTGTATCTGGGTTTATGTTGAGGACTTTGATCCATTTGAAGTTGAGTTTTGTGCAAGGTGATAGGTATAGATCTATTTGCATTCTTTTACATGCAGCTGCCTAGTTTGACCAGCACCATTTGTTGAAGATGATTTTTTTTTCTGGTGTGTATTTCTGGATTCTTAATAAAAATAAAAACATCAGGCATCCATATATGTGTGGAGTTACACCTGGGTTTTCAGTTTGATTCTGTTGATCAGCATGTTTTATGCCAACACAACACTGTTATTGCTGTAGTTCTGAAGTACAACTTGAGGTCAGGGATAGTGATACTTTAGCTATCCTCGAGTTGTTTGTTTGTTTGTTTTCATATAAAGCTGAAAATTGTCTTTTTAAGCTCTGTGAAGAATTTTTTTGGAGTTTTGATGAGGAGTTCTTTGAATCTGTCGATTGTTTATGGTAGAATATCTAATTTTACTATATTATTTCTACTGATCCATGAGCATGGACAACCTTTCCATCTTCTGATTTCTTCTTCAATTTCTTTCTTCAGTGTCTTAAAGTTTTTATCATACAAGTCTTTCACTTGTTGGATTAGAGTTACTCCAAGATAATTTATATTTTTGAGGCTATTATGAAGGGTGTTGATTCCCGGGTTTCTTCCTCAGTCCATTCATTTATGGCTTGTATAGAGGAAGGCTGCTGATTTTTGTGAGTTAATTTTGCATACTTCTATTTTGCTGAAAGTGTTTATCAGCTGTTGGAGTTTCCTGATGTAATTTTTAGGGTCATTTATGTATACTATAATACCATTTGCAAATAAAGATACTTTGACTTCTTTCTTTCAAATTTGTAATTCCTTGATCTCCTTCAGCTGTCTTCTGGCTCTAGGTAATTTGTTCATAGTGGATTAGGTTTTTTTCATAATATATCTGTAATTTGTTTCCAAGTATTTTATTGAGGATTTTTTAAATCTGTTTTCATCAAGAATATTGGTCTGTAGCTTTGTTTTTGTTCCTTTTATTGTGTTTTGTGGTCTGGACTTCTGGTTTGGATAACAGAATAATATGGGCCTCATAGAAGGTATTTTGGAGTTCTGCTTCCGTTTTCGATTTCTTGATAATAATTTCTGAAGTACTGGCTAGAAATCCTCTCTGAAAGTCTAACAGAATTCTGCTGTGAATTCATCTCAGCCTAGATTTTTAAGTCCACTCTTTTTATTAGTGTCTCAATCCCCTTATTTGTTATGGGTCAGTTTAGGTTGATCTATTCTTGTCTCACCTTTGGTGGTTTAGCTGAATCGACACATTTGTCCATTTCTTTTAGACTTTTCAGCTTCATGGAATACAAGTCTTTGGGCCAGTGGTTGTGGCCCAAGCCTTTAGTCTCAACACTGCGGGGGGCAGACACAGGTGATCTCTGTGAGTTTGAGGCTAGCCTGATCTACAAGATGAGTACCAGGACAACCAAGGCTACACAGAGAAAACCTGCCTCAGAAAACAAAACAAACAAACAAACAAACAAACAAACAAACAACAACAAAGGGAATGCAAGTTTAGTGTCTGATGTAGTGTTCCCTTGCTTGTTTCTGGTTTATTTCTATCTTCCTTTTGCTTAGTTGGGCCAAGGATCTGTCAATCTGGTTTATCTTATCAAAGAAAGGACTCTTAAATTTCTTGATTAGTTGTGTTGTTTTCTTTGTTTCTATTTAGCTAATTTCTGGTCTGGTTTTTATTATTTCTTGCCATCTGCTAAATTTGAGCTTGGTTTGTTCTTTCTTTTCCAAATTCTTGACTTGTATCATAAAGTTATTTACTTGTGCTCTTTCTGACTTTTTAATGTAGGCACTTAAAACTATAAAAATTCCCCCGTAGGACTGCTTTTAATATATCCCAGAAGTTTTCTTCTGTTGTGTTTTCATTTTCGTTTAGTTCCAGGAAATTTTTATTTCTTTTTTTTTCTTTCTTTTTAGACCCATCCATCACTCAGTAATGAGTTGTTTAATCTCTGTGAGTTTGTGTACTTACTAAAGATTTGGTTTTTGTCAATTTAAAATTTTGTTGTATTATAGCCAAGTTGGTTACGCAGAGTTCTGTCAATCTGTCTGATTGTGTCAAGATTTGTTTTGTGTCTCGGAGCATGGTCTATGTCAAAGAAGTTTCTGTACGCTGCTGAGTAGAATGTATATTCTTTGGTGTTGGTAGAATATTCTGGAGATATCTGTTAAATCCATTTGATGCTTATTGCCATTTAATTCTGATGCTTCTCTATCTTTTGTCCAAGTGGCCTGACTATTGAGAACATCGGAGTATTGAAAGCACAGGCTGTTAATGGGTTGATGTTACTCTGTGTCTTTAATTCCAGTGGTAGGCTTTTTCTGAACTAGGGTGCAGCAGAGTTTAGTGCACAAATGTATAAAATTGTAATATCCTCTTGGTTAGAAGCCCTTGATTATAATGAAGTGTTCTTTATCTTTTTAGGTTAAATTTAGTTTGAAGTCCATTTTGTCAGGCATTGGAGCAGTGACACTTACTTGCATCCTGGTCTTGTTGGGCTGTCGTACTTTCCCACACATAAAAGACTGGTGATCTTTAAAGTTAAGAGGAGTTTCTTATAGACTACACGAGGATGGAGATTGCTTCCTCACCCATTCTGCCAGCTTGTGTCTTCTTATCAGACAGTTAAGGTCAATAATAATTGAAGTTATTGAAAGGCGTATGTTGATTGCAGCTATTTCTTTGTGGTGTGTATGCATGTGTGTTCATGTGTGTTCTGTTTGTGCTCTTTGTCTGACTTTCTATTTCACTAATTATAGCTTCATTTGTTTTCTTTCTACAGTCTCTTGGCTATGCTTACCCCTCTCTTCTATTCCAATAAAATATTGCTTCCAACATTCTGTTCAGGTTTGGTCGGCTGTATATGATTCCTGTTTGGGTTATATAAAACTTTTGTTTCTCCTTCAGCTATGCAGATAGTTTTGCTGAATAGTATTCTAGGATGTCACCTGGGGTCATTTCCAACCTGGAATGTATTGCTCTGGGCTCTTCTGGCTGTCAAGGTTTGCACTGGGAAATGAGATGTTGTTCTGATGGTTCCTCTGGAAGTGGCTTGTGCTCTTTCTCTTGTTGCTCTCAGTGCCCTTTCTCTGTTATTTACAGTTAGTGTGATAGGCCACAGAGAGTTTCTTTCTGGCCTTGTCTAATTGGTTCTGTATGCTTCTTGAACTTGTATGCACATGTCTTTCCTTGCTTTCAGGAGGTTTTCTTCTGTGACCCCACTGAAGATCTGACCTGTGCCGTGAAACTGAGATTCTTCTCACTCTTCTCTGCCTAATGTGGAGACCTGATCTTTCCATGATGACCTACATTTCCTGGATTTTGCTTTCCTGTGCTTTTTAGAATTTTACATATCTTTGTTTGTTTTATCTAGTTCCTCTGCTTTATCTTTGAATCTTGATAGTCTATCTTCCAGCTATAAAGCTTTGTCTTGAGTTTTCTAGCTGGGCTACTGAGTTTTTTTATTTCATCTTCATTTCAGCTTTACTTCTCTTTAGTATTTCTACTTATTGAATTCGGTTCTCGACTCCTATATTACCATAGTCAATTCATTCATCTTTATGTTTGTTTTCTTCAGCATACAGTCATGACCTTTCATATTGTTTTTACAATGAGAGATGGGCTGTGGATTTCTTGGTTGATTGTGTATCTGATATAAGCCTAGCAGGCTGAGTTGATGTTCAGGATGTACCACTGAACCTGAACCTGGAGGTTAGGGAAGATGCAGGCAGAGCTCACCAGGCTGGGCCAGCCTTGTTTGGGGAACCTTGTTTGGGTGTAGGTATGGAAATTATGGTGGAGTCATGGAAATTATGGTGGAGTCAAGTGGATTCACCAGAACACAGGATGTGTGGGCCTGGCTGGGACTAGAGGAAAGATCTGGCACAAGCAGGTGTGGAGTAACTGGAGTTGAGCACAATTGTGTCTTACACCGGAAAGCCCGGGCACGTTATCTGCATCTCTGTACCACATGGAAGACCTAGAGGGCCTCTGGCAGAGACTGAGGAGTTCTGAAGGGAGGGAAAGGGCCTGAGAGAAAGTCATGAGAAGGATCTCCAGCAAACAGCCACCTCAACGTTCAGACCAGGTTTGGGAGGTGCTGTGCTGGAGAGCACAGGCAGGTCCTCTGCTCTCCACACTACTTACGACATCTTGGCGGTAGAGAAGTTGCAAAGTCAGTTCTTACTGTGCTACTGCATCCCACTTTTCCACACACGCCTCTCCAGGCAAGCACTCCACCCGCAGAGCTGCATCCTCAGCCCATACAGGTTTATTTCTGTCACAGCTACCTTATTTATTCCCGTCTATTTTTTTTAACTCGTATTGTTTGTTCTTTCACTCTTTACTCTGAAATACCTCTTCGCAAACAGATTATATATTTGCAATCTTGTCTTTTTTTAATTAGACTCAATTGGAATTTTTTCACCTTAATTTCATCGTCCTGTTTATCCTTTCACATCTCTACCATCATCTCATCACCTTCTTGCCCTGGTGTCTCATCTTGTGTTTCTCACACAGGAGGAACCTTTCTTGTTTTAGCAGAAGCCAAAACTGAGCTGGTCCAAGCTGGGAATTTCATTAGCTCCTGAAACAGAAAATGCCTGTGAAGAGACATGAGGAGCTCTGGGTCCAGGCAGGAGGTCTGTTTAGTGCCCATCTGCGTAGTCATTATTCTGTTGCTGAGAAGAGACAGCATGGTCAAGGAAATACTTATGAAAGAAAGCATTTAACTAGGGGCTTGCTTACAGTCTCAGAGAGTTAGTCCGACGCCAACATAGCAGGGAACATGGCAGGATGCAAGGCAGGCAAGTGTAGTGCTGGAGCGGTAGCTGAGAGTTTTACCTCCTGACATGCCAGATCAGGCAGAGATGCAGAAGTTAGGCCTGGTGTGGGCTCTGTAAGCCTGATATCCACTCCCAGTGACACACCTCCTCCCATGAGGCCACACTTCCTAATCCCCTCCAAACAGTTCACCAATTGGGAAATGCGTGTTCAAGTATGTGAGCCTATTGAGACCTGTCTCATTCAAACAACCATGCCATCACCCTATCCCTTCTCTTGGTTCTTCAATGCTAGGAAGCCCTTCTTCCATGTCACTAATCTCCCTCCATCTAAACAGGAAGTGTTGTGGCAAAAGCAGCCTAACAGTGACCTGACAGGCCTAGGGCAGTTGGCTTCCCAACCATGACACAGTTTCCACGGCTGTAGAAATGCCAAGGTTTGATGCTACATTCAGAAGACATGCCTTCTTCAGGAGCAAAATGATGGACTCGGTGCCTTTAAAGACACAGGGAAGAAGAGTACCCCCAAGGGAAGAGCAGAAAACAGTCTTTATGCTGGATTCTTCATAGGAGAAAAAAAGCATACTATAGGAGCGAAAGCCTTAGATTTCAGTTAGTTTTTATTGCTGGAAACCATGTTCAGTTGATTGATGAGGATGGTTTGTTGCTCAGCTGAACTCTCAGGGAGATTTGCAAGGATGACTATCCCACATCATTTGTATCAAAACCACCATCATACTTCACGGCTCTTGCTATTGACAGCCAAGTCCATTTTCAGACTTCTCAGGTCTCGTGTCAGTGACTTGCTGGGAGGAAAAGTCACATGACACTTGTGTACCTATCTCAGAATCCATGTAGCATCTACACCAGTTCCCATGAGCCCTTGTGTCACACAGCCATGCTGGGGCGAGCCCTGCTGGACAGTGATGTGTACGCACCAGCACTTTTCATCTCACTGAAGGTTTGCTATCTGAGAGATGCATTTCTGAAGCCCTCTGAATGCCTCCTGTCTCCAGCTGACCCCCTGACTCACTCACTCACTCCTCATGTAAGAGCAAGTCCAGCACACAGCTCAGAGCAGAATGGCCAGGCTCATGAGCTCTCTCTTCCCCACCAGCTAGCAAGTGGGTTGTTATTCAGTAACCAGCAGCTGGTAGACTCTTCTGTCTCTGCTCATTACAGACTTTTGAGAGCTGAAACTGCCCAATTGCTATGCATGCCGTTAGTCTGAAGGAACCGAGCCTTCAGGTGGGATGCTTTCTCTCTATGCTCTTCCATCCAGTTTACTTCCTGTTTGGGCTGGGGCATTCCCATGGTCCTTCAAGGTAATTTCAGCCCTTCCTGGGGTGGGGTGGGGTGGCTGGCTTGCAAGGCTGCAGTGTTATCTGTGACACTTCCATTATAGCAACAGAAGAGTTCAAACTTCAGTTTTCTCTAGACTTTTCACATAGTGCTTCCTGTGGACACACCTCCATTCCTTGATGCCTTCGTAATTACAAGGAAATTATTGCAGTAAAAGGCTGGACCTTTTGTCTGTGTCACTATGGGGAATGAATTGTACAGCCTTAGTTTCTGGCGCGATTTATTTAAGAAAACATGCAGATTGTCTCAGCTACCAGTATAAAGTCTAAGGGCAGACGTTCCATTTTGAGGCTACATATTAACGAGCCCCGATTTGGACACTGAAGGGTTGTCCTGGTTCACACAAAAGTTGTGAGACCTCTTCACTGTGAGAGTCTGACGAGTTAAATAGTCTCTCCTCTGCAAATGAGAAAGTTAATAGTATGTGTCTTACAGGGTTACTAACATCAGATCATTTGTTAGCTATGTGTATATGTGTACTGTTGTGGAAGTGCATGGGCGTGCATGTGCTCACAGAAGCCAGAAACATTCAGTCCCGAGGCTGGGATTACAGGTGATGGTGAGCCACCCACCATGGATGCTGGGACCAAATCAGGGTCCTCTACAAAAGCAGCACGTTCTTTAACCATGGAGACACCTCACCAGCCCCTGGGAGCTAATTCAGATCCACTCTGAACAGGGTTCTGTATGCTATAACTCCCCCATCAGCATTGTTCTGTTGTTAGGATGCTTGACTGGCTTGATAATATTCTCATCAACCTTTTAACTAAGGATCCTAGTGTGCTGAAATCTTTGTCCGAAATATTCAAACATTCTAGATCTTTTCCCCATAGATAATCTGGTAAAAGTATGTGTGCTCACAGTTGCTCCTCCATTCTTCTGGATTCTCCATCTGATAACTCAACCAATTAGGACTCAAATATACAGGGAGCGTTATGTGTGTGATGAGCATGGACAGACAATATTTCGCTTGTCACTCCCTCAGGGATGTGATGCAACCAGCATTACATGTATTTACATTGGACTAGGTGAAATATTCTAAAGATGGCTTTAAGTATGTGAGAGTATACACAGAGCTTCTTACAAGCATCACACTATTCTATGTGGGGAACCTAGATACTTTCAGATTTGGGGTTCTAGGGTGGAGGGTCCTGGAATGAATTCCCCAAGGACAATGAGAAAGGTACATACAGTTGTGGATTGTCTTCACATCAGCAATAAAATGAGAGTTAAAAATCAGGTGCTACAAGCTACATGGAGACAGAAAAGTCTTATGCATGGGAAAGAACTAAGTTTTCCTCATAGGTGTGGTGGTGCACCTCTTTAATCCGAGCAGAGACAGAGGCAGATGGATGCTTGTGAGTTTGGGGCTAACCTGGTCTACAAGGTGAGTGCAGATAGCCAGGACTACAAGAGAAACCCTGTCCAAAAAACTAATAAAATGCCTTCGATGTTTTGTTACAGCAAAAGAAAAAGTTGTGCTCCGTTGTTTTCATTCCAAGGTCTCCCAGCAGCCTGCTTTCCTAAGCTGCTGAAATGGAGGCTCTTCAGCTCCTACAGCCAAGTCCTTGAGGTATGAAAAGAAATAGCACACACAGAATGCACCGACAAGCAGAACAAATTTACACAATGTTAACATAGACAAATGGCATGTTCAGAATTATACCTAACCATGGATTAATTACATTAATTGGATCAATATAATTAGTAATGTTATGTTACTCTGGTTAGGTGTGTTGTCTCCAAGAGACTAAAGAATGTTCTCTCGCTCTCCTTTCTCTCTCTCTCATACACACACACACACCCTTGGTTAAAAAATGTTTTACAACCCTAAAGTATTATAATAGCACATGGAGTCCAGTGCAATAACACATCAATTTCACCATGAACACACCATTAAGAGTAGGAGTTTGTAGGACACTCCAGAGACACATAAAATGCAACCCTACTCGGGAAAAATTTTGATAATATATACTGAAAAATATACCCACTGCCAAGAAAAAGTGCTTATTTCACATTAATCCCAAGTTTAAGTCTGGTCATGATTACACACGCACATGAATGTAACAAACAGGATCTGGAGTTTACCTAATGAATAAAACAGACTTAGTGGGGCTTGAGGTAACAGCCCCGCAGAAGACCAAGTTCCCAACACCCACTAAATCAAGCTTCCCCTTGATTCCTGGGCCATCACTGAACACCTCAGAGATGCCATGGCCCTGGAGCATCCCCCTACTTCATGAGCAACTGATGAAATGAGTTCTCAGTCTCTGAAGACTGACCTGCAGACCAGCTGAGGACTGGCCAGTCTGTCCAGCCTCACTGATTTTCTCTTTGGGAATGACACCATTCACTTTGAAAAACAAATATATTGTCATGGTTGTACCCAAGACAACTAGGAAAAGCTAAAGATTTATTAACCACCTATTAAAAGTTTATCCATTAGCAATAGCCAAATTGAGAATCATCAACACTCAAGTAAAGCAGCTGACGTTACACAGTGTGATGGCTGATGTTGACTGTCAACTCGATAAACCTGGAGTCACCTAAAGGCAAACTTCTAAATATGTCTGCAGGAAAGTTTCTGGAGCAGCATAACTGAAGGGTAGAGTCCACATTATATGTGGACAGCACCTTGCCTGAGGTCTTGGCCTGAATAAAAAGGACAAGGCCAGTGAAGCACCAGGCACTATGTGTTGTTCTTTACTCCCTGACAAAATATGCAGTGTGGTCAGCTGCCTCATGCTCCCACACCCTGCCCCGTCATCATCATTGTGGCCTTCCACCCTTCAAACTGTGAGCCAAAACGAACTGTCCCTTCTGTCAGTCGCTTTTGCTAGGTACTGTTGTCGCAGCGGTAAGAAAAGTATGTAATGACAACTGCCCCTAAAAACCACCCTTAGGGGATCCCCGGACAGTTGGAACTTGTAGAAGGGCAGCAGGGAAGGTGACAGAAGTTATAGGAAAGGAATCACGTGTTCTTCACTTCAAAGACAGTTCTGATTTCACGCCTGTAGTCAATGCCTACAAGACTTAGGAAGAAGAACATCTTAGCTCTTTTTACATTGCTGGAGCACAACACTGCTCAGAAGCAAGTTAAAGGTTGAGACCTATATGGGCTCGTGGTTTCAGTCCATCATGATGGTGAAGGCGTGGAGGAGTGTCTGAGTTTTTGCTGGCAGGGGCTGTGCACATCATGGCCCACAGGAAGTGGAACAGGAGGTAGCCAAGGACGTAGGCACAACCTTCTAATGCTCTCAGTGCCTCTTTAAATAGTGCCACCAGCTGGAAACCAGTGCTCAAACACGAGCTGTGGGAACATTTCATATTTAAACCATTAACAGAAAGCGAGGAGGGATACGTGTGCTTTCACGGGCTCATGTTCCCCTTCCACCAAGCCCCAGGACAGCCCCTTCCAGAAAGTTCAGAAGAGAAATATTTCCATTTCTAGGCCCCACTCCTCCCTGGACCCTTGAAGATTCCCTGGGCTCCAGTGGCAATACCTCATTCTTATGACCCAGTTTGTACTTGTTAAGTATCAGTGTGTATTTCGAGGGGAATGTAAAGTTCTGGTCTTCAGCTGATTTTTGTTTTCATCTTGCCTTTCTGGAACATAAATTGGGAAATGCTGTTAAATGCCGGCTTCTGCTGTGTAATCACAGGGCAGATACTGTGGCTGATATTGTTTATACACTGCAAACTGCTTCGCTTCTTGTACAGAGCGGGAGAGATGTGTTTAAATGTTTTTTCATGGCTCATACTTGGAGATCTCTAAAATAGATTTGAATAATTATCCAGCATTACCATCACGACGCTTTCTTGAGTTATAATTAAAATGCATCGTTTTATTATACTTTCAATTTTTGCTCTAGAAAATGTTAAATTGTAACTACACATTCAAGTTTAAATTAATGTACTCCTTCAAAAAGTAATTCAAGCCATCTTTTACCTATAAATATTATAATTTGGTAGTAGTGTGTGTAGAACAGGATTCGTATAAATATTTAAATGAGTGCATGGAAAATGTTAAACACTTCTACTAAGTTTAAGATTTGGTACATATCCTTTCAGAAATGATGACAAACACATCAATTTATATTTATCCAAGCTGACAATACAGAATATGAGCTTCCATATTCGTTTGCTAACTCCTTCCTATGCTGAGAATAAACGTCTGCTTTCATGAAATTGTATACCTGACAATTGTTTGGCTCCTTAGGCTGACCCACAAGACCATAAGCATCATGGGAAGGCAATGGGAAGGGGCCATGAAAGGCAAGAAGATGCCCCTGATCACCAGTTTCAATGAACGTACGAGTGAGGGGATTTATGGAACATTTCATTCCAAAGTACCAAGTAAACTAAGGTAAGAACTAGGGATTTTCTTGTAGACAAAAAAATATTAACAGACTTAAGGCTCTTTGAGTTGGACTAAAAATATCCCACATGTACAAGCACTAAAGTGAATTTTCTGGAAGGGCTTGAAGCTGGGAGGTGAGTGCAAATACAAAGGACTGGACATGTTCAGTCAGAGTGCCAATCAAATGATGGTGCCTTTGCTTCTGCACACTTGGGTTCCTCTAGTTTATGCTAATACTTTGGCTAGAAAAAATACAGGGGTGAATCTAACAATCTCTAAAGCTACAGGTTCTTCAGATACTTCCTGTAGAGGTGTGACCCTCACCCCAACCCCCCAGTAAAAATAGGTGTTCCAATTTAAAAGTCCCAAAGAGCAGATTCTCATACTGAACTCATCCAGTGTGGTGGGGGTGGCAGGGAAGGGCTCACTGCTGAGCAGAGGCCCTCTCTGAATGAAGGCGAGTGTAGTACAGAACACAAATGTGCCCTTGCCTTTCCCTGGGAAGACACCTGTGTGCATCGCTGGCGCTGGCTAGCAACCTGTGCTTCTGCCCTTCCATGTTATGACAGTGGCATGCACAGGACAGATGACTGACAAACTAAGAAAGGTATAGTTAGTGTATAACTTCAGAAGCTCAGTATCCAAATCTGGCAGAAGGGGGGTAGTGGTTGGCTTCTCTGAGGGTAGCATTTGGGCAATGGCAGAAATAGGTATCACAGTGATCAGCCACACCATTAGAGGATGGAAAGACAGACACAGAGAGAGAGAAGGCAGGTAAGTCCCCAGTTTCCTTTGAGGTAGACGCTGCATGGCCTAAAGACCTTCTGCAATACCCCATCGCTTAAGAAACCACAATATCTACAATATCTGCCAAAGGCGCCCCCATGGGAACCTTTGGAGGCCACTCAGCAGTCAGTCCCTGAGCCCTGACTACACACTTGTTCACTCAAGTAGTGTAGCTGAGAGGTGCGGCGGGCCACTGCTGTTGCTCCTCAGCACAGTTCTTAAAACTGTTGCCAGATGGAAAACTTTGATCTAGACATAAACAAGCCTGGAAGTTCTCAGAGCCATGCTATCCCTCCCCCCTCCCTGTTTAAGCCTTGGCACTGCTCTTGCAGGCAGAAAATATGTAGTGCTTAAAGTCATAGCTGTTGAGTCAGAGCGCAGACTCTTCCTCCCCTGCAGAGCCCTGACTAGCCTCAGACTCCCTGGGGGTCACTAGCCTCGGGTGACTTACCTTTGTTGTCTACAAAGGCATTCTCTAAAGAGCCTTTCCTGTAAGGTGATGTGATAGTCAGCGTTTGCTGCTGTGACAAAACACCCAAGAAGGTCAGCTTACAAGAGGTGTGCGTTGGCTCACAGTCTCTCATCTTTCAGTCAACAGTTTCGTGGCCTGCCTCTGTGGGTCTTGGTGAGATAGAACAGCATGTCAGGGAGCATGTAGCACAGAAAAAATGGCTCGCCTCATGTCAGAAAGAATGCACCCGGAGAGAGAGAAGAGGGAAAGAGGGGTGGGAGGGGGGTGGGAGGGCAGGAGGAAGGGAGGGAGAGGAAGAAAGAAAGCTGGGGACCTGCTGCCAAGAACCCACTCCTGTCAGCTGGAGTCTAACTCCCCAGTTTCTGTCAGCCCCTCAATCGCCCATCAAACCAGGAACTATCCATGTCAGAGCCTCTGCTTTGCAGAGGCCCCTAAACATTGCTGCCCTGGGGAACAGCAAGCAGGCAGACTCCCTGTCTTCACTGACCTTCATTCTAAGGGGCCCATAACATCTCACACCTCAGTTCTTGTGCCCGTAAACAAGGTGATGCATCTGAACAGCTTGCACCACGCCGCGGCCATCTTTAGAGCAGTTAGAAATACTAGCAGTTACCATGGTTATTATTATCATGGTTGGTATTATTTAGCACTAGCTTGGGAACCCACAGGAAGCTCCTCACTCTGTGTCACCTTCCCTTGCCTGCAACATTGGATTTTGCATTATATTCCCTCAGCAGTACAATAAAGTAAGATGAAATGGGGTTCTAACACAAACAATGAGATACACAAATAACCCAGTATTGACCAAACATCCAACCTATTTATCTGTGTACTGCACTGTCCAATCTCACCCTCCGATAAAGACAGATATGCAGAAACTTCTGGATATGAGTGTGCTCCAAATACCAGCCATGACATCAGCCATAAAATTAATGTGTGTTGTGAGGTGGGTAGCATTTGATATATAATCATAATTAACAATGTTTATAGCTTTAATTTTAGCAATGAAATAGAACATTATAGTCTGAAGTCTTGAAAGTTATTAAGTGTGGGGGTTTAGGTATTTCTATTTAAGGCATCCGAGTTTTTAAAGCATGTAATACTGAATAGTATTAAACAGTAACATATCTAGGTGCGGCGGCTTACTACTTTAATCCCAGCACTCAGGAGGCAGAGGTAGGCTGATAGCTGTGAGTTCAAAGCCAGCCTGATCTACAAAGTGACTCCGGGACAGCCAAGGCTACACAGAGAAACCCTGTCTCAAAAAAAAAAATACCTAAAACTTACTCTGCTTTGCTTCTGTTGTTGTTTAATATATTTAAACCTTTATTTATTTATGCATGTATAAGGGTGTTTTGTCTCCATGTACATCTGTACAGCAGAGGAGGGCATTGGACCCCATGGAACTGCAGTTATAGACAGGTGTGAGTATTGGGAATTGAACTTAGGACCTTTGGAAGAGCAGCCAGTGCTCTTAACTGCTGAGCCACATCTCCAGCCCTGTTTGGTTGTAAGATACACTGTGATGCAGAAGTCAGTGGGCTTTGCTTTCTGTTTGTTTGCTTACTTGCTTGTTTCTAGAAAACCTAAGTGGATTTCCAGTGTTCTGAGATGCACATAAGGCTTTGAATGCAGAAGAACCTTGATGCTAAAACAGTGTTGTTCATTTTAATCCATTCACAGTCTTGCTAAACCTTTATCAAACAATGGAGAATTAAGCTCAGCCATTCCAACGATGGAAATAAACATCACCAACAAATGTGAAGCAGCCAAGCTCCCAAAACAACCTAACTCATGAAAATTCGGTAGTGTTGCCTGGCAGCATTCAGGAGTCATTGCATTCAGACCAGAGAAGTAGAGACAGTTAAGAAATTATGCCTCAGCTGGGCATGGTGGTACACGCCTATAATCCCAGCACTCAGAGAGGCATGGGCAGGCAGATCACTGTGAGTTCGAGGCCAGCCTGGTCTACAAAACAAGTCCAGGACATCCAAGGCTACACAGAGAAACTTTGCCTCAGGGGGAAAAAAAGAAAAAAAATTATTCCTCTTCCCCCATGAGGGCTTATGGTTGTCATCACATGGAAGATTCTAGACTTCTAAAAAGTCTCACCAGCAATTGGCTGAACACGAGTGACTCTTATAATGAGAGGGACTCTCATATATAGGGACTCTGCCTCTTCATCCATGCAAAACCTGGGTCCTGTTACTTGCAGAAACTCATACTTCCAGCTGTGTACACACAAGTTGCTGGATATTCTTCATCAGACATGTTTAAAGTACTTGTTCACAACTATAGAATTTAAAATATACCTCTCAAACAAATTCTTTAGGAGGAAATTGCCACTTAAAAACATCTACACTGATTATAAAACCTAAAATGAAGTGTTTTACACAGAAGCCATTACCTACCTAGAATGGGCATTGCAGCACATGGGCTCATCATGCAGATTCCAAACCATGTGGCCCCAGGAAGGAGTTCACAGTTAGCTTCTCAGAAATATGAAATACTGGGGTAACTCAAGGAAGGCAGAACCCAAGCCCAGGCAGGGAGAGTAACATTAGCACATTAGGCAACCTCTGCCTGGAAAGATTTTTCTCAAGGGTAACCAAACAGCTAACAAAACCCCAAACCAATCAGCTAGCCAACCAATAGACAGCCAAGCATCCAAGTAGCCAACCAACCAGCCAGCCAGCCAGTCAACCAACCAACAAGCCAGCCAGCCAACCAACACCCAGACTCAGAAGTGTTCTATATGATTTCCTTTTGTTTCGGAACTTACAGAAGCAACAGTACTCAGGAGACTGGCAGATGGAATAGCAAATTAGGTTAGTGACAGGAATCTTCTTAAAGGAGAAGACACACATTCAAACCACTTTCTCATGGAGTTCCAAAGCAGATCTACCAAGTCTGGGCTGCTGCCAGTGACCAGGGCAGACACAGCCCAGGAAAACCCTAAGCAAATGTCCCACGCCGGAGAAAGGCAACTGAGTGGGAGAAGTAATCTGCCCCAACAGGGATGTGCCTCTAAGACATGCTGTCACCTGACACTGGGGCCGCATCCATCCTTTCTTCTGTCTTGTTACCCATGGCCAGGTCCCCTCTGGTTCTCTCAAGTTCCACCCAGATAGTGGAGTCTCACAGATCACTAGGCTGTGTCTTTCTTGGCCTGTTGAGATTCCCTTCCTTGGGGGTGATGGGTCACATGGACGGATTACTGTTGGGCTGGGAAGGTTGAGAGTACCACAGTGCCCCAAGAGAGTGAATGCCAGGTGGCTTCATCGTTGGAGCCTAATTTCTGTGTTGAGAGACATTATTTTTAAAGTTCGTGCAGTCAGGGACATTATCCAGAGGCATTTTGATGAGAGGTAGTATAACTTATGACGTGAAAGAAAACCTTCGCTAATTCAAAATTTTTGCTGCACTGGGGCACTGGAAATGTTTGGTGAATAATCTTCATTCCACAGTTTAGTAGCAGTTCTTTACGACCACTGAGACTGCGAACATTTTCCCCTTATCTGGAGGCAAACCTCCCACATGAAGACCCATTTACACACTTCGAGGACGTCTGTCTTGTTTATAATCCTCTTTGTCTGTCTTTATCAAATCTTTCAGCTGCGTGGATCATTTCCCATTCCCAGACACCCCATGTAATGAGTCCTCTCCAGAAACTCCTCTATGGATAACCTATCTTCCTGGAAAAGGCCAAGGTTCTCCCTTTAGCATGCTTTAAGATTAACCAGTAATCACATAAAACTGTGCACAGACTCTGTCCCTAAGGATCTGGACAGGGGAAACTCAAGGGACTTGTATTTTTCCTAGAAAACATACATCACTCATGTCAGCCTACAATCTAAATGTGGGGTCCCCTGTAATAAAGCCAGACACTGCCGCTCATCCCTCATGCTTCTCTTTCTCACACCAACAGATCTTGTCTGTGTGGCAAAGCTGTGTGGCATATATCCACCACTGACCTACCAGTCACTCATATAGCATCTTTAGAAAACAACGCTCCTGTCGTAAGTGGCATGGCCACTCCAAGTTGCAGAGTCACACTGGCAGAATTAGCCCTGAGCCCAGTCCTCACCCTGCAGCTAGCCTCCAAATAGTCTGAACACTTGTGCTTTCCTACTGGGTTTACGGTAGAGAGAATAAAGCTCCCACATATACCTTAACTGGTCAATCTTGGACTACTTTGACTTCCTCAAAGCCTTGGTTTGTGAAACTTAGGTAAGTGTTGGAGAATTGTGGCAACACAATCATGATTTTTCTCATTGAACTAATATACACCACTAAGTGTAAAAAAAAAAAAAAAGTGAAGAAAGGAACACCTGGGATGATTTTTAAGAGCAACAAAATGGAAAGGAGGAAAGGTCAGGGAAAATAAAACAGGCCAGTCTAAGGTTGCTTATTCGATTTTCAAGCATTGCATGGATGTGACATCTATCTTAGGCTCCTGGAAGAAGAGACGATCCTGCGCTGATGGCCAAGGCAGGCACTGGTCTTGGGAGCCAAGGTACCTAGATGACCACAGCTCCCTCAAGTTCCCAGAGCAGTGTACACATCTCATTCAAGCTCTGATCATGCTACCACATCTTACATGTTGGTCTACTTTGCTTCCTTATGAATATCCAGAAGTGGACCAACCCATTTCCCATATGCATTGCTAGGTTGGCTGCCATGCCAGACTCATGGAAGAGTTCAAGAGTGAATTGGGAAGGAAAGTACAGACACATTCTTAGTCACTGACCTGCAGAGAATTTGGGACAGGGATATGAAGACACAGCAATGAGGCAACAGGGAAACTAGGGGACTCAAAAGGGCTCCCTTACAGACATGGCCAACAAATTAATTTGGGAGTCAGTCAGTATAACAGGACATCACCATCTGCCAGTGAGGCCTGGGTGCCAACCTTTGTCTCTCTAA
This sequence comes from Pachyuromys duprasi, assembly GCA_028658305.1. Lineage (NCBI taxonomy): Eukaryota > Metazoa > Chordata > Mammalia > Rodentia > Muridae > Pachyuromys > Pachyuromys duprasi. Next base: position 42,927,532 of record CM053764.1, read on the forward strand.
ATGCTGGTGTCCTCAGCCACCACATGTAGAATAAGAAGCCCCTTGCCAGTGACGTACACGAGGGACAGAAGATCAGACACCCTCAGTTCTCAGTGCTTGGCAGAGCACTGGCATAGGTTTGCCTACCAGATCCCTGAGAGATGTGACTTCATGTTCTGCTTCTTTGGTTGTGGGCAGCCAGAATATAATGGACCTTATAAAGGGGCCCAACAAATAACTGGTGAAGAGACAGTATCAGCTATTTTTTTCATGCCCTTCTTATAATCCTGACAGAAAAAGTAAGTGACATCAGAACTAAAAGTATGGATATTGTCTTCTTAAAAATCCTGGGAGACTTGAGGATAGATGAGTTACCATGGCTCAGGAATGGTGACTGCCAACCAACAGGGGATAATCACCCTACCTTTTTTCTCTCCTATAATTTCTCTTTCCCATCTTTTCATGGTGTAAAAATCAAACTAAGAGTTGGAAAAGGTTTTTTTTAAGATATGCTTTTGTTTGTTTTTAAAACGATGTGCATTATGTTGAAATGCCCAGATCACGAGTCCCCAAATGACCAACAGGCTTTGAGTCCGATGTAAAACACACAAGGGCCTTTATTACAAACTCGAGCTGGGTGGCTGCCTTTTGCAAGAACAAAGAGGCAAGCGACCCCCAACTCTGGGGTAACAGGGTTTTTAAGGGGGCGAAAATGAAAGTAGGGAAGTGTAAGTCTCGGCTCTATAGGATTGGGTGAAAGGGTCCCTAGGGGAGTTGACCCTAAAATGATTGGTTTGTTTTCAGGCGCCAAAACTGCAAATGATCAGATCTGGCTACCTGAGGATACCTGCCTTGTTACGTGCAGGTTAGGTTGTAGCAAGGGGCAGGGAGTTAACACATTCCATAGGCTTCCTTATCAGCTATGTGACCCTAGTCACATCCCAAGGTTATTCTGGGTGGGGGATTGCTGAACCCTTGCTCTGAAAGAACTGTGCTATGGTGACTTTGCCCCAGTCCCAAGAATTAACTCTAAATTTTTGAACCTCTCAATGTGTGTGTGTGTGTGTGTGTGTGTGTGTGTATCTGGGTATGTGCCTGTGAATGTAAGTACCCATGGAGTAAGAGCTTGTAGGATTCTTTGAGCTGAGGTTGCAGGTTGAGAGCTGCCTGGTGTGGGCACTGCGGACAGAGCACAGGTCCTCTGTATGAGCAGTATGAACTCATAAGCATGGAGCCGTCTCTCCAGCCCCAAAATTTTATCTTAAAAATTACAATACTTCTAAGTTGAGGTCCAGTGTATAACCTTAGTGGGCTTTGTGTTACATATAATAGGTTCACACCACTGAGAAGAGATTGACTTCAGAAAAATAGTAAGCCTAATGACCGAGACGGTGCATGAATAGGTAAACAGTGCAGGAAGGGGTGTCCAACCTTGCGTGTCCACAAGAATGTGCCCAGTGTCAGTGGGCTGCTCAAATATCCATGTCTGGCTTCACTAACAGCAAAGCCAGCTCAGAGATTGCATCATGTCCTCAGAAGATGAGCCACAACTAAAAACCAGCCATGTGTTGTTTGCTGAGGCTGTGACGCACTGAAGTCAGATGGCGTGAGTAGACAGCCCTCAAAGGGTCAAGCCGACTCCCCAGGGAGTGGACTCTCAAGTGCCTGGGCTTCCCCAGCACTGCTGAAGTTCTGAGATGTCATTGGGACTCTAAGATCATGACCTTGAAGCTCAAAGAGGTCATGGTCTGATCTCAGATTCACACATGTCCTGTGTGCTACATGGGGGTGTGTGCATGTGTGCTGTGTATGACATGGAGGGGTGTGTGTGTGCTGTGTGCTACATGGAGGTGTATATGTGTGCTGTGTGTTACATGGAGGTGTGTGTGTGTGTTCTCTTACACTGGAGAGGCACCAGCCTGCCTAGACAAAACCTCTTCCATGAAGGTGAAGCAAAGAAGCCTCAATTCACTCACATAAGTAGTTTTAAAATATGCATGTATTTAAATATATTCTTCAATTCCTGTTCTGCTTTTTTTAAAAACAAGTATGTAAAGGAAACTTTTAAGAAAAATGAGAGCTTTATTATGGTCTCCTTCGTCTTAGACTATGTCCCCTCAGAGAACATTCTGTGGGTGTGGAAGAGGTGACGGAGAAGGACGACATCATTTTCCCTCTCTGACGTGCAGTCAGATGTTTCTTCCAGCACGACTCACTCCCAGGTCTCAGGATATTGCCAGGTGACAATGTGTCTTTTAAAGAAAGATTATGGTAACAAGCTCAGTTAAAACTCAGGCAGCAGCTGCGCCCTACAGTGTATGCTGTGTACGGTGGGTGCACGCAGTGTGCACCGCGGTGCGCAGAGCTCCACCTTCAGATTGCAATTTGTGTGGGATGAAAGCAGCTAGCTCCTAAGAAACCCCAGCAAAGATGCTTTCTCCTAGGAACAGTGCTGCTGGGGAACCCCCAATCCTGGAGAACCCAGGTTAAAATAAACAGCCTTTCTAAGCCAAATGTCCCACAATTTGGAGAAGAAAAAAAGAAAAGAAAAGAAACAGAACAGACATTTCAAGCACAAGTAGAGCTGTGGGTGGGTTCCATTTCACCCAGAGAGTTGCAGAATTCTCTCTCTTAAAAGAAAAAGTGTTGTTCGGGGAGAGTGCTCTTTGTATTTCTGCAATCTCCTGAGAACATTAACTTCATAAAGCCTCGATCCAGCTTTCGGTATCCTTTGACAGTCTCAATAGGGGTGAAGATCAAGGATTTCCCTGCTGGCAACTTGCAAATGCTGCTCCAAGCTTTTACTTCCAAGAGAGGAGGAAAACAGCAGATGAAATTCGCTCTGAGGGGAAATAATGGCCAACTTCCTGAAAGACATCAGTGCTTGATGTGGGCTTGCAAAGTGGCTGAGCAATTGCAGACTTAATTTCTGAGATTCCCTCCCCCTCCCCCACCACACACCTGTATTCCCCTCCCCCACTGCACACCTGTATCCCCTTTCCTACCACACACCTGTATTTACTGGCATCTTATCCTTCCTGCCTGTTCTTCCTGGTAATGTTTGTTCCTCAGTTTCAAGCCAAGTCTGGTTTATTTCCTTCTATGTAGTTATCCCAAGATTTTGAGCCTGTTGAGCAAGATCATTTTTATTATTATCAATTTGAAAGCATCTTGTTCTGTAATATTTCAAATTTAGAATTCCATTTAAAAGCAAAATGAAAACAAAGAGATAAACGTGGTCCGTGCACCTCAAGTTCAGATAAATCTTAGCCATGTTCCACAGATTATTTTGGTTTGGTTTTAACAAAACGCAATGTTAAATCACCCTGCTGAGCTACTCCTGCCATCCTCAGCACAAGGTCACAAGTCACAAGACAGTCCCTTTCTGAGCTCTCCACTATTTCATGACAGAGATGTCACTGAAAGGGCCTGGTGCTTTTCCGTAGCAGGGGACAGGATAGGGCGGTCTGGGGGGAAGCAAGCATGCAATCTGCCATTCAACTAGGGATGGGTTGCAGGCACTGGTGGCTTTGGGGGCAGTAGGCACAGATCTCAACTGAAAGTGGAGTTCAGCACCTCTTCCTGCTGCCCTCATGGGCGCCTCTTCCAAGAGCATGCTTCCAGGGAGAGGAAGGAAACTCGGAAATTAGCATACCCATTTACAGTATGTCATTGCACACATTGTGGCTTCTTTAAGGGTAGAAGCTGTCTCTTTAATTAATGAGAGATGCACACGCAGAGCGCTTGCAAGATAGTGCAGCACACCTTGCATTCCCCCATGGCAGACCAGCGGCCCACTTCAGCTTGTGATGAGTACCGACAGCAAGGTGAAAGCAGCCAGGTACCTGAAAGACTGCCTTAGAGTTATAGTGTGATATGTTAATTACACAGGAACAACTCCTGCTCCTGCTTCCAACTAGGGGTCTGAACCCCTCCGTCAGTACTTTACACTGCTGTTAGCACGGTTAATTATTTATCTGGGATGCACTTCCTGCAAGATGAGTAGTAAGTAGATACACTCCAATCCAACACTGGGTGGACGGACGGAAATAGGCTCCAGAGCACAGAGTCAACCCGTGTGCAAGCAACATAGCTGTCTGCAGAGGAAGGCCGTGCTTACAAAGTCTTGGTTTGGGGACCATTAGGCCACCCAGCCATCATGGAAGCACCTGCCAGCCTGAGTACCTGATTCCTGATGGTGTTGAATCTCCAGCACACCTCAGAAGGCCTTCTGAGAAATGAGCCACATGTAACAGTCATGCTATCTAACCACCTTGAGCCCTTCCATCCAAGGAGATTTCCAAGGTCAAAGCACGTTCTCCAGTGGGTCTAGAGACCTAATCTGGGATTTACTGTGAATGAAGCTGATTTATACTACTAAGCTAGTGAGTTAGAGGACTTTGCTGGCTGATGTTATTTTCGAAGTCTTATCTATGTCATGCTTACCCATATGGTTTTTTTTAAAAAAAAATTTATGGCTGCTATTCTTTTAACCAAATAACATCTGTGTGCTCTGGGGTATTCAATGAGTGCTCCCCAGTACAGTGGAGGAATGCATGTCTGCGATCCCTGGTCAAATCTTCAGCACTGCCAAGGATGACCCAGTGCAATGGGATTGAGTGGGAGCTTTGCTAGCACCGACCGACAGTCCTGAGTCGCTCCGGGGAAATGGGTTTGTGGGTAAAGTTATTCTACAGCTGTCTTGGGTTCCACAGAGATGTTCTAACACAAGGATGACCAACTCTGGCAGCTGTACTTTAAAAAAAGAAAGAAAAGACAGGACTCTGTTGGCACAGATGCCACGGTGCTTCCTTCAAGTTGTCAGGCGCAGGGTGAGGACAGGGTGAGTGCCACTTCCCTAGAGCTGGAGATGAGGACCTGTGGGTGCTGGAGGTGGGCATGGCCTCACCCATCTCTTCAAAGGAGAACCGATCGGGTGATCGCAGACCATGCCAATGACCTAGAATGAAAAGAGGGCCTCCTTACAAACACAAGAGTGATGTCCTTCCTCAGCTGACACACGAAGTGCTCTTTGAGAACCTGGGGATCAGCTCTTAAGGTCAACACAGTGTGCTCACAGCCCAGCACAGCAGAGCCCCAGCCATGAGGAGAGCCACCCCGAGACAAGAAGTGGGTCAGAAACGGCAGGCCTGCCTGATGGGAACTCACAGCACCGCCCACAGGAAGTGTGCTAAGTATTTCTGGGAAAGGGGGAAGGGAGACCATGGCAACAAGTGAGACAGAATTGGGGGGAAGGGAGTATTTATGGGGGTGTGAGGGAGGACTTCTGCAAAACTCATCTGAACCCCAGGCCTGGAGTGCCCATCACCTGGATGGAGTGGCGCCCACCCTCGGAGCAGGTGTATCTCATTATGTCGCCAGGCCGCAGGGCAATCAAGCTCTGGGCTCTTGTTCTGGCCAGCCATCCCTCCAGCAGCCTGCTGGTGGTTTCACTTCCCAGGCAGCTGGTCTACAGGGAGAGGAGTGTTGGTCGGGATGCAGCAAACATCTGGTGGGCTTGACACTTATATTACTCACTGTAAATTAATGAACTGGCACTCGGGTTTCCTGTGTCAGTCTCCTGTGAGATGTGTTAACACGAGTCAGTGTTCTGCAGCCAGAGCCACGCTGAGACTGGAAAATCCAAGTCAGTGGATTGAAAGCCCGTGACCTTAACCTGGCTGGAGGACCACTCAATAAAGCTCCTGGAAGCTTTCCGCTCAATGTCGTCTGTGAGGATGAACGCATAAATAATTCTCTCTTCAAACACTGTCCGTAAAATTCTGAGGTGCTGTGTTGTGATGCTGACACTGGGCTGGCTGTTGAGGTTTTGAGGGGTTCTACTAATCACTGACTGGCCCCACAGCCAGAGAAGAGGCAAGATGGGGGCAGCCAAGGCCCAGAGCCTGTCATGACCAGGCAAGGAGTGGAGCGGAGCCTGTTCACTAGTGAGAAACCACATGGTCAACACTGAGAAACTGAGTACCTGTGTGCAGTGGGTGTGGTGACACACACAGTTAATCCCAGCACCTGGATGGAGGCAGGAGACTTGTCACAGTTAGAGCCCAGTCACGACATGTATGGAAACAATTTTTAAAGGGGGCGAGGAAGGGAATCACCGTACAGGAAATTGGAATGTCCTGACTGGGCTTTTGAAGGCAGCACAGGACTGTTCCCCAACTAAGATCTTCTTGCTTGATGGTGGTGACAATATGGCGGATGTGAGGCTGTCTCACTCCAGTGACCTCACTCAGTAAGAAGTACAAAGACTGGACCCGAATACCCGCCGAACTCTACAGCCTGGAACTTCCTATGGGGGCACCCGGCAGGCCTGCCTGTGGTATGAGGGCATATTGCAGAAGGAACCCGGAACGTGAGGACACAAGCACGTTGTATGTGCAACAGGAAATCATAAGGAGGGTGCAAGGAGAAGGGCTGGCCAGAGCAGGCCGGCTTCTGCAGCGCAGAGCAAGCCTGTGCGTGCAGTTCAGGGCACGTTCCCTAGGGGTCGCTGTCCATGCGCGCCAGGTGGAAATGGATGCCCGGGGAAGAGTGGCGGTCGGAATAGCACCTTCCTGGGGACATCTTGAATTACAGAGTGAGACCCACAGGCACGGAAATAAAGGAAATAACGCAGCTCCCAGGCTAACAGCTCCATTTCCCATTTTCACATCCATTACCTTTCCTTGGATTGAGTCATTCCGATTCTGACAAATCTCACAAAAAATCGCAAATGAGGTTCTCTCTGACTGCCAGGTGGATACGTTCCCTGTGCTATTTAGTTTACCTCGCTTGGGTTACGGGGTCCGAATTGCATACATTTTCTTTATTAGGGGTGACTGGTGAATGATGAGAGCCCTTCCACTCCGGGAAGTGTGGCCGCGTTGGGTGCCTGCCGCATCCGGGCATCACTCAGAGGGCTGTCTGTTAGTGGGAGCTGGAGTAAATCACATCTGCAGATAATGACACAGTAGGGACAGTGCCTAGGGGAGGGGGAGGATAATACCTGAGTCATTTCATGTGCTATTTCCAGGGGGGTAAAAAGAGTATTTGGGAAATGCAAAGGCATTTGATAATTCTGAACAGCTCATTAAGTTACCCGGCTCATTCCCAAAGAGAAAAAGCTTCCAAATCTGCATTCCTATTGCTGAGGGGGAACATCAGGAATCACTCCTGCACAGATTTTTGGCCAGCATCAGGATGCTTTTATTTTCTGAAGACATTCTCTCTATTGCCTGCTGCTTGCTGCTTCACAACACTTGACAAATTCACAGTTCTTAAAAGGCCCCATAAATGTTTGGTAAATTGCTCCGTTTTATCAGGGAGTTCTCCCAGCCTTGTCCCGGATAGTCACCATGTTTTCATCCTCTGGTCCTTGTTTCTCTTTATTTTTATGCGTTTTCCAAGTTGAAAGGCTGTCATTATTGGGATCTGCTTGCTTGTTATTACCATGATGTTACCCACACAGAAGCTCCCCATCTGCAAGCTGGAGATTCCCACAGTCGGAAGATTCTCACTACTCCCAACAAACTAATAAAAAGGGGAGTCGACAAAGCCATCCACAGAGAGGTTTTAAGACGCCCCCACCTTGTCTGGCAAGCCAGAAAATAGGCGCAAGCCTGTGTTCATGTCACAGAAGTGGCTTTTGCTAAAACCAAAGCCAAAGCAGGGCTGGGATAGAGGCAGAGAGAAGCCAGAGAGCTCCATTTAGACAGGAGCAATTTCCGGGCCTTTGGGTGTGGGAGAGGCAAAAGGAAAGGAGACAGGAGAGAGAGCCAAGCAGTGATGGAGAGTGGGGGAGGGGCTGAAAGGAAGCACAGTGAGTTAGTAAAATTGCACTAGAGACCTGAAATTATAGACCTGTTTGGAATATTAATCCCCACAGCTGCAAGAGGGAGGCCAGCCGATTGAAACTTGCTGGGAATACTTTCCTGGGCAAGTTCTATTAAAAATGAGATAGTGTACTGTAAATATAGGCCCTCGTGTTCCGGCATTCTGTCAGTGCTCAGGCACCTGATTCATTCCCAATAGCACAATCCAGTGGATATTATACCGGGTCTGTAAGGAGCAGCCGGCACATGTTTCCATCACTCAGAACGGCCACCTTTTTAAACAGGGGCATGTAAATGAAATATCTCCTCCCGTCAAGCCCACCTCGGGCCTAGTGCCCGGCAGATGCTGACACGCTGCAGTTTGCAGAGGGAATCAGGGCCTATGCTAATGATGTGTATCAATCCATGGCTTCACACTCCGCCTCAATACCCACAAGAAGCCGGGTCGGCTGCCCGCCATCCACTTTAAGAGAAAACAGAAATCCAACGAGAAAGCAATTTTCCTTGCAGAGCCGCTGGCCCATGTTTAATTTCTACCCTGAAAGTCCACTTTTCAGAGATTACTTAATAATTGCAGCCGGGACAGGCTGGGTGATCACACCAAGGAAATGCTTCTCCTTGTCCAATCTTGCAGCCAGCCTGCAGGGTGATCTCTGAAATATTTCACAACACTTTGGAAAGTGTCTGGACTTTGGGGGGTGTTCATGGTTATTCAGACGAGAGTCCTTCCCAAGTGACACAGAGGGGCATCTGCTTTCAGCCAATGTACTCATCTTGATGCCGTCCAGGGAAATCTCTGAGCTGTTTCCAAATCCCTCATCCGTTTCTGGGATGGCCACACCTGACGTTAGTGGCATTAAATCACAGTGTGGGAGGGAATGAGCCCTCCGCTCGTAGCTGGATTGAGACTGCTTCACCAGGAATTGCAGGAGCCCAGCTCATCGGTGGAGATACCAGCTGTTTAATCGAGAAAACTGGTGGCTCGGCCTCCTCGTGAGAGGCCCCAAGCCACTGCAGAGCCTGAATTGAGGAGAGAATATTAGCATGGGGGAGCGCTAAACTACCAAGTATACTCTATGCCATAGCCTGCTTTGTCCTGTTCCAGCGCCACACCTAACTTATGGGGGAAGTGTATCTTTTGACTCTTGAGAATCCACACATGACGCCCAGGACCTTCACCTCTTACCTGGCCAGTGTGCCATAGCTCCTCTTTACTGGACAGATGGGGCAAGGAGAAGGAAGCAGCCACAGCTAGAGGGCGCGTGAGAGCTACCCCAAAGCTTGTGGGCTTCAGATGTCTCTGTACAAATGGAATGTGGCAAAGAGAATGAAAAGTAACTAGGAGCAGAGGGTGAAAGGCCACACAGCTCACACCTCTGTTCTACAGTCGCTGTCAGAGCTGTGGGTCCTGGTGCATTCGTCCAGAACATGAGAGAGCATTAATATCAGGTGTGGGGGAAATTCAAAGTGGAGGGAGGGACCATCTTTAGTGTTGCCCTCTCCTGGGAGTAGTTGCTGCTCAAAAGGCCTGGCAGCTCTCATCCCCAGCTATCAGACAGCCCTCACCACAGAGGTGTGTGATCACGTGGCCTTGCGGTTACTGGATACAGGTCATATCCTGTGTAAGTCCTTGGACACTTGGCAGAGTTATTACCAGGTCATAAATCCAGGATTTTAACATTTATAAAGCAGGGTGAACTGCGAAAGCCCCAAGTGTGGTTTCTGGAATGACGGATGAAGCTGTTTGGGAACCGCCTCCTGTCCTGACAGGTCAGGGGGTGGGTTCCCACAGCCAGCACCTCCTCTCAGGGCTTTGGCCTCAGGGGCTGGACAGGAGCTGCCTGGAGCCCGCCTGGATTCCACATACCCTTACCACCTGCAACTATTCCTATGATAGATCCCAAAGAGAGGTGTTCATGCTCTGACCTCCAGAACTTAACAAATGTGCAAGGCCCATGTGTGAGAAAGGGAATTTTCAGGTCAAATTAACAAAGGCTCACCAGGAAGGATCATCTGAGTGACCGTAAATCCAGCGACAAGGAGCCTTGAAAAGAAAGATGAAACAGGATTTGAGCAGAGAAGAGGACATAGGATAACAGAAGCACAGAATGGAATAGTGCTGTTCCAAGCCCACATGGACTGGAAACCCAGAAGCAGAGGCAGACAGGAAATGTGCTTCCCAGAACCTTCGAGAGGAAGCACAGCCCACCCACAGCTTCTCTACGGACTTCTGGTCTCAGAGTTGATTCTGTAAATGCCTGTTCTCAGACTCACAGCCTGTGGAAATGGGTGAGGAGACCCACAGGAGACCCACAGGAGATCCTCAGGAGAACACAGGAGACCTACTTCTACCCTAAGGCCTCTGAGATTTATGCCAAGGATAACTCATGCCATGAAAAGTCTAACTCAACAGACGCGAGCCAGCTTCAGTTGGGCAAGAATATGCATCACAATGCAGAGTCACACGCGGTATACCTGCCATGAGGGAACCCAGTAGACTCCTGAGCTCTGTGTCCTGGAACATGCCTGGAACATGCCTAAGCTTCAAGGCTGAGAGCTGGCTATCTCCCCAAATCCATTTGCTGATCCCCTACCCATCAGTGATGGTATTAGGATATGATTAGGTTGCGAGAGTGAGGTGGCCCATGGATGGATTTGGTGTCCATGTGACAGAAGCCTCGCGCAGACTCCACCCCTTCCTGACACTCCAGGAGCCTGTGCTGGAATAACAAACATTTGTGAGGCAGGAACCAGATCCTCAAAGTTCGCTGACTTGAACAATATCTTGCAATTCACAGTTTCCAGATTCCTGTCTCTGTCTCTCTGTCTCATCTCTCTCCCCTCTCTCTCTTTCTCTCTGTGTGTGTGAAGTGTGAATATATGTGTGATGTGTGCATGTTTGTCAGTGTAGAAACACATTGCCACAGTATGTTTATGAAAGTCAGAAACAACCTCAACTCTTGGTCCTTCCTATCTACATTGTTTGATACAAGGCCTGGTACTCTATGTTTATGCCAGGCTAGACACTCAAGAGCGTTTGGACATCTCTCCACCCACCATCCCTTCATATAGACACCAGCTTACAGATGTGATCAACCACCTTTTCTGATTCTGGTGATTCTAACTCAAGACCTCACGCTTATACAATAGGCACTTTACCCACTGAGCCATCTGTCTCTGTAGCCCAGTTCAGGATGTTTCTTATAATTTTTAACATTTTTATTTTATATTAATCACAGATTATGTACTTTGTATCCCAGCTGTAGCCCCCTCCCACATTCCCTCCCTATCCCTCTCTTCCCTCCCTCATCTCCTCCCTGCCCCTTTCTAAGTCCACTGATAGGGGAGGACCTCCTCCCCTTCCATCTAACTCTAGCTTATCAGGTCTCTTCAGGAATGGCTGCAATGGCCTCTTCTGTGGCCTAGCAAGGCTGCCCCTCCCTCGGGGGGGGGGGGAGGAGGTCGAAGAGCCAGCCATTGAGTTCATGTCCAAAATAGTCCCTGTTCCCCTTACTAGTGTACCCACTTGGATATTGAGCTACCATTTGCTACATACAAGCAGGGGTTCTAGGTTATATCCATACATGGTCCTTGGTTGGAGAGACAGTCTCATAAAAGACCCCTGTGCCCTGATA
>CM053764.1:42939477-42962078 GCA_028658305.1 Pachyuromys duprasi
CCATTGTGTAAAAGTACCACAATTTCTGTATCCATTCCTCAACTGAGGGACATCTGGGTTGTTTCCAGCTTCTGGCTATTACAGATAAAGCAGCTACGAACATAGTTGAGCAAATGTCCTTGTTGTGTACTTGAGCATCTTTTGGATATATGCCTAGGAGTGGTATAGCTGGATCTTGAGGAATCACTATTCTTAATTGTCTACGAAAACGCCAAATTGATTTCCAGAGTGGTTGTACAAGTTTACATTCCCACCAGCAATGGAGGAGGGTTCCTCTTTCTCCACATCCTCTCCAGCATGTGTTGTCACTTGAGTTTTTGATCTTAGCAGTTCTTGTGGGTGTAAGGTGAAATCTCAGGGTTGTTTTGATTTGCATCTCCCTGATGGCTAAGGACGTTGAGCATTTCTTTAAGTGTTTTTCTGCCATTCTACAGTCCTCTACAGAGAGTTCTCTGTTTAGCTCCATTTTTTAATTTTTTAATTGGATTACTTGGTTTCTTGCTTTTTAACTTCTTGAGTTCTTTATATAATCTGAATATTAGCCCTCTGTCAGATATAGGGTTGGTGAAGATCCTTTCCCAGTCTGTAGGCTGTTGTTTGGTTTTGATGACAGTGTCTTTTGCTTTATAGAAGCTTTTCAGTTTAGGATGTTTCTTTGTAAAGACCCAAACAACCTAGATCCCCGTGCACACGTGTTAGATCCCAGCCTTCGGGCCCCTGAACGGCAGTGTCACTGACAACATTCCACGTGACGGTCTGGGCCCAGTGCGGCTGGACTCTGAGGGTAAACGGGAGGACCGTGGGTGGAGAGACAAAAGCTTCCACTCAGCTTTCCTCAGAAACATCTGAAACTGGCCTCTGTCTGCCAGAAAGAGCCACCACTACCCTTAGTTCCTCCAGTGTCTGCCCAATGGGCATCTCATTCCCTATTAGCGCATACCTTAACACATGCCAAAGCCCCCACACTAGCTCCCAGGCTTACATACCTTTCCCCACTCTGCAGCTACCGGCTCTGCAGAAAAGCAGTAAGACTTTTCACCTCTCTTTGCTATCCTCTCTGCCTCCCAAGAGGCAAATGCATGCCTCCCAAAAGTCCCGACAGCTTTGGATGCCCCAAAGGCTTTCAACTTCTCTTTGCCCCCAGGAGATAGCCATGGCAGCTTTGAACCGTCCCACAAAAACCTTCACTTTTCCACACATGGAGCCAGGTAGTTCAGTTGCTTCATCACACCCTCACTTACAACACCTAATTTTTATTTCCAGACAAGAATATTAATTTCACTGGCCATGTTCCTATTTTGTAGTTATCCTACACATCTGTGCCTTAGTTTCTATTGCCACAACAAAACACCACAACCAAGGCACCTTATAAAAGAAAATATTGAGAAAATGTTGAATTGGAGGCTCAGTTTCAGAAGGCTGGAGAGCATGGTCATAGGCAGTGATGGAGCTGATGCAATAATTGAGAACACACATCTTGAGATAATAAGCATCTTAAGACAGAGAGCTGGGAATAAAATCGGCCTTTGAAACACAAAGTCTGCCCTCAGTGACACACTTCCTCCAACAAGACCACACCACCTATTCCTTCCCAAACAGTCGAACCAAGTGAAGACCAGGCATTCAAATATATGAGCCTATGGCCTTCAATGGTTGAGCCATCTCTCCAGTCCTACGGGGCTCATTTTCATCCAAAACATCACATTCTGTTCACTGGCCCCTTTAAGCTTGTAGACACAGTAAAATGCAAAACACGCTTGGTCCAATGTCAAAAGAGCTCGTGGTCTGTCAGTCTCAATACAGTTTAAAAGTCCAAAGTTTGCCTGGGACTCAAGGCAGTCTCTGTTTGTTTGAAGATTGTGTTTTAATTACAGTATTTTCCCTTCCCTTTCCTCCCTCCCATGTCACTCTCCCTGTCCTCCTTCAAATTCATTGCCTCTTTTTTCATCAATTGCTGTTATATGTACACTTAAAATTCAAAATGGTGTCAGGCACTGTGAGGGCTCCCAAGCAAAGCTGTGCCCTACAGAAGAAGGTGCTCTAAGCCACAATGCTGTGCAGGGATTTGAGGGTGCTTTTGCCACATGAGGCCTACAGTCTCAGAAACTCATGAATATGACTAAGTCCTTTCTGGGCCAGGGGACTCAGGTCTCACAGTTAATCCATTTTTCTCAGTCCTCAAATTTCTAATATTTTGGTAGTTGGAGACTTTATTTGTTTTGCATTTGTAATGTTTAACATTTCTTGGATTTTCTTTTGGATTTCATTCAACTGTATCCTGCTGTTTCTCTTAATTGAGATGAAATTTACATAACATAAAATGAGCCGTTTCAAAGTGAATAATTTAGTGATATTTTGCACTTTCACAATATTGTACACCTCTTCTATCCAGTTCCAAAACATTTTCATCTCCCTAGAAGAAAATTCTATGCTCATGAATTAGATACTCTGAAAGCCCCATGAAACCACAAATTTGTTTTCTGTCTTTCTGTCTCTGGTAGTATATTCTGTATGTCACTGCATGGACTCTTAGAATACATAATTATTTTCCATACAGTTTCTGGCAAACAGAATACTGTTTCTAAGGTTCATCTGTGTTGTTACATGTACCAGCCACAGTTTTCATTTTATGATTGAACAATATTTCATTATGTATATATGCCAGAATTTTTTCACTTAATATTGCTAGGGACTTGATAGACACTTTTGTCCATCGTGAACAATGCATTATGAATATTCATGTCTCTGTCTTCAGTTCTCCAACCTCCAAGTGAAACTCCCTGCTTCGTAGACCGAGTCTGTGCGGAGGTTGCCATGCTCACAGCTCTGTGAACTTGTTGAGCATCTCCTGCTGGCTGCACTATTTCACATTCCCTGCACATGAGACCTGTGACCTTGAAGCTGGATTGTTTGATTGTAGATCATCTACGTGCGATAGCTGGCCATATGCATACCTTCTCTAGAGGTTCAGACCTAAAAGCCTTTGCCTATTTTGTCTGTTAGTTACAGGCAAATGTTCATATATTGACATAACAATAAGCATTGCTCATAGATTCAACATGCAAATTGTCAAACATGTGATTTACAAATGTTTCCCCTTGTTTTGCAGGGCTTTCTATTTTCTTACTTGTTTAAAATTTCACATGTTAGGCATGACTTGCTGCTTCCCTGACTACACAGGGTGTGCAGGAAAGCAGCTCTCAGGAAGTCTTGACACTGCTTCCCAGGTCATACCGCAGGCCTTGGACTCCTTGCATTCAGGGACACGTGTAGACTAGGATGAATAGGAAACCGCTCAGAGAAAAACAGCTTGGAAAGTCAGAATGGCTGTTAAGAGTTTCCTAGGCTTAAAATCTAGCTTGTCTTACAGCTGTGTAAATCTGGCTGATTTGAGGAGCCTAATCATGCTTATTTTTTTTCTTGTGCTCAATGGGAACAATCATGGTTCATACTTCATAAGGCTGTCATAAGGGCCACAGAGAAACTTCACAGGTGTATGGAGAATACAAGCTAGCCAAAATATGTTTGATAGTGAAAGACTCTCTTAAAAAAATACACGCAGATTGCTATGTGCATATCCTCTTCAGCAGGCAATTAAAGTTAGCACAGTTGATGTGGCCAAGCAACTATTGGCTTCTTCCTGCTCAGATGAGATCCACAGAAGGAAGGCTTCTCTCCTCCCAGCATGCAGTGAGCGAGTGGGTGAGCAGATCTGCTGGTCCTGGAGCCACAGCTGTGAGCCAGATGGCTGGGTGGTGAGACTCTCACAGCCCGACACCCAACAGGTCTTCTGTGCCAATGAGAGACTTGAAAAGAAAACAGGCAATAATAATAAATTAGCCAAAAACCTTAACAAACTGTTAATTCGGTATTTCCTGATGGTTTTATAATTTGTCTAAGGAGAGGAAAGAGAAGAAAGGTGTTCAGTTCAGCCCAGCTCATGCTGCACAAGGAACTCTTAGGGCAAGCCAGGTGCAAAGCCCCTCTGATGACGGAAAGAAAAGACTTGGCAGAACAGGATGCCGTATGATGCATTCAGGTCCATAAGGCATCCACAAGTAACTCAGAAGTGGACGCAGACGCGAGAGACTGCTCTCCTATGAGAGAATGCACTGCTGAGCATGGCTCTCATCTCCCTGATCTAGCATGGCTCACTGAATGAGCCATTTCTAGGATAATCGGGTGAGTGTGGTCCTCCTCATGACCTCTGAAGGAGGAGAGTGCAGTATTGGGATTAGGGGTGACATAGTCCTCCTCATGACCTCTGAAGGAGGAGGAGAGTGCTGTGTTGGGGTTAGGGGTGACACACAATAACTTCTGAAATAGTTTCTGAAGTAGCCCAGGGGTGAATGGCCCTCCCAACCTTCATGAGGATTCTGGTGCTCAGCTAAAGAGCTACATGCCCACCCCCTCACTCTCACCAATGAGGGGTTTTAAGTGTGTCATCACAACTTTGCATTTCCTAGGCAACAATCAAGCCAAGTGATGCAAATAGAGGAACCCACGTGTGCCCCCCTGTGAACTTACTTGCTGCTTAGGCAAATGGATCAGACACATAAATAAATGTGGAGTTTCTGAACATTTCTTCCTCATGGTGAAAGGCTAACGGGTAGGCACTGGGGCAATGGGGCATGGCCCAAAGTGCTCCAAGGAGTGAAATATTTCTTGGAATTTTTCCCTCCCTCCTTTCAAATTGTGACGTATCTATATTTGACTTTTTGATGTGTAATTTTTATTTGTTCAGCATTAAAATATTTTAAACAATTGCCACAGGAAACGCTGGCTGCAAATCCTAATAGAGGAAAACATTTTCCTAGTGTTTCTCACACAGCACACACTTTGCTGTCACTCAAAGTTCAACAGTATGAGAGGAAAGAAAGAAGGAAGCTCCTGAGAGATGTACAGGGCCCTAGGAGTCTGAGAGGCTGTGGCGGCTTAAATAGGAATGGCCCCCACAGGCTCCCGTACGAACGCTTGTTCTCCATATGGCAGAGCTGTCTGGGAGGAATTAGGAGGTGTGACCCTTTTGGAGGAGATGTGTCACTAGGGGCAGGCATTGACTTCTCAGAAGACTTGCATCATTCCCAGCTCTACTCCTTTCTGTTGGCCCCTCTTTTTCTGTCTCCAACTTGTGGTTCAGGATGTGAGCGCTCAGCTCTTTCTGCCATCCTATCTTTGCTCTACCATCATGGACTCTGACCCTCTGAGTCCCTAAGCCCTAAATTAAATTGCCTTGGTTATGGTATCTATCATAGAAATAGAAAAGTAACTAAGGCAGAGGCTGATGTAAGGTGTGGCAGGGCCAGATCAGTCCTCTAGGACTGGGGTGGGGGTTGGGGATAGAAAAAGCAGCAGTGAATCAAAACAGACGACGGCACAGCCTCCAGAGCACTCATCACCTCTCCCATGGTGCGCGGGGATGGTGGCAGGACCAGCTCAACCCTGCTGGCTCAGGCCAAAGGCAAAAGCCTCAGGCAGGCTGTGTCATCGCTCTCTTTTGCTTTTATCCTTTGACCTTCCTTAGCCTCGCCCCTCACCCTGCACCAACCACACCGGCCCTGCTTCTAGCCCTGCCCTGGAACCTGCCAGCCAAATACTTCCTCCTGTTCTTGCCTTAGGTCTACACCAGGGTAATCTCAGGGTTGCTTCCCCAGCCCCCTTCAGATCTTTATGTCCACGATCACCACATTAAAAAACATAGACTAGCGTTTATGCTCCCACTGTTCCTCATGTCTTCTACTCCTCTGAGTCTCTAGATTCTTCTCACCCGTTTATTTGTACTATATTATTTACAATCGATTAATTAACTTACTTATGCACATGAATGCAGGTGTCCACTGAAAGTCCTGGAGCTGGGAATGTGGCTCTGGGAAACAAACATGGGTGCTCTGCTATCTCCCCAGCCCTGACTGTGGTTTTATTTGTTACAATTCTTCCACTCAAATGTGTGGCACATAATTCCATCATCCTCTGGATCCCATAGTCTCTTCAGAGAGGTCAGTGGAAAGTCTTATTGAGCCCATTTCAGCCTGGGTGTGCCATGTCCCCTCTTCTGCCCCTGATGTTCGCTGTAACCCAGAAGCTTCAGCATGGTTGTCTGGAGACTGCTCAGAACCTTTGTTGAACTTTCAAATCAACTTTTAAAGTTCTTAGCCCTCTAATCTCAAATGCTTCTTTCTATTATTGCCAATGGGTATCCTTACCTCCAATTATACACATTAGATGTGGTCAATATATCCCATGCCTGCATTTTAATTTTTCGGTGGCATTTTCCCTCATGCCACAATATGCATGTGGAGGTTAGAGAATAATTTTGGAAGTCCATACTCCCCTTCTATCTTTCGAGTCAGAGGGATTGAACTCAGATCATCAGACTTGACAGCAAGTCTTGACCTTCAACACTGAGCCATCTTGCCAGCCCTTAAGTTTGGTTTTTGTGTTGGTATAATGTTCTTTTGAAATATATACACCTTACCCTTGTTCATTCAAATGCTGATTTCTCTCCCTCCCCTCTGGTTTCAATCCAGATATTGTATTGTGATACTTATTCTAAGCATTCTGTCTCAACTTTACATAAATAGGCCAAAATAAAACAACTAGCCACATTGTTGAGCAGTGGGAGGAGCCAGAGGACAGGAAATGAGTGGGAGGAGAAAAGGCGAGAGAGAGCTAAGACAGAGAGCTAGAGGAGAGATCTTGGAACTACATGGAGATGGACTGAACATAACATTTCACAAAAAGCTAGTATAATGGGTAAAATCTAAATGTTAGGAAACTATGAGGTCTTGGAGGTTGAGGCAGGAGTAACTATTGCCCAGCATTGTGTTCTAGGTTAGCTAAATAAACCCAGTCTCTGTGTGGTGCTTTGGTTATACAGCTGCTTAGGATTAACAGCAGCATTACTAAAAGATAAACCAACAGTAAATATTAAACCCCACTTACAACAATTTTGTTTATTCTTTTTCTAATGACTCACTAAAGCTATTTTCTAGAGAGTTTAAAACAGCTTTTAAACAATCGACTCTCGGGATGGAGTGATAGATCAGCAGTTAAGAGCCCTTGCTGCTCTTCCAGAGGATGCAGGTTCAATTCCCAGCACCCACATGGTAGATCACAACTGTCGGTAACTCCAGTTCCAGGGAATCTGACACTCTCACACAGACATGCATGCAGTCAAGCACCAATGTACATGAAATAAAAATAAATAAATTAAAAAGCAATCAAACGCTCAGCTTCATTTTGTTTTTTCATAGCAACTGGATTATTCTGCATGTCCCCAACGCACTCTTACACTCAAGAAATGTCATGGATCCTGGCCATTTGCCTGGGCTCTTCCCTCTATCAGTAATCAATCAGTGGTTCTTCTGGTAGATTCAAAGTAGAAAGCATAAAGGGGCAGGCGACATGATGGGGAGAAGGCTTTCCTGAGACTCATGTTAGAGGTGGTCTTTGCGAGCACAAAGGCAACATGGAGGGCAGGTATGTCTTCATGGCTCTCCAAGGAATCACAAAAGCCATTTGCACGCACATCTTTACACAGTTGGCCCTTGCAGGCCACCCTAGAGTCTCTGCTATCTGTACCAGGTTTACACTAGACACAGCAGCTTCTGGGATGATGAATCTGGGCACGCTGTATACGCAGGGAAGCCAGGGTTTGCAGAAAAGCATGGAAGAGGAAGCAGCAGCTGCTGAGCCTCATCATCAGTGGGAACATCTTACAAAGACTCTCTGGAGGCTTGCAGAGGAAATCTGGGGGCTCCCTATGCTGTACCCCCCCGCATCCAGGGTAAACTCCATCCTTTCCCTGACTCCATGAAAAGGTTGACTTCTTGTCATCGCCTCTACCTAATGCCCCCATTCCTGTTGTTTTTGGCGAACCACCCAAGGACTGGCAAGTCATTTGAGAGAAATGGCCTCCAAAGGTTTGAATATTTTTATCTCCCTTTCTTTCGTGTCATTTTTTGATTTCACATTCTAACTGGCTTAGGAAACTTGGATCTAATTTTTTTCCCAGACAGTAAAATTGCTATTGTTTTCTTGGGTTCTTCTCCTGTGTTTTTCTGAGGCGAACACAGGTCTGACTTTAGGCATTTCCTTCTTGGAAGTCTTTGGCCAGGGTCCTCATCATGGCTTGGGATCGTATCCAACAGCCAGTTACATAGTTTATCCAGCTTTTGTTTCTTTGTCTCCTCCTGAAACCCCACTTCATCTTTAAATCCATCCCCAACCCTCACCCCTGACATCCACCCATTGTCTTTATATATTTGCTGGTCTGGAGTTTCCTGCAAAAAGGGTCACACAGTTCATGCCATTTGGTCTCAGCTGTTTGCCCAGATGAAGTGTTCAGCTGCAACCGTGTAGTCTGTGCCCGCCTGACTCTCTTCCTTGTTGTTATTCGGTAAAGATACTCTAATCGTGTATCTAGTCATTTGATGAAGGACACTTGGGTTGTTTCCAGCATGGATCTGCTACGAGTATGCAAATATTTCTCTCTATGAAAATGCTTACAAATACACTAGAGAATCATAGAGTAAACTGGTTATTAACCACATGAGGAACTGTCACTCAGATCACCATTTCATGGGAGAGTTGAGCCACAAACTCACCAATGTTTTCATCCTCCCTCTTTCTAATTTCACTTGTGCCTTTTGTTTATAATGCTGAAAAGGTTGAGATGCCCAGCCTGGAGGGACCCCCTCACGGCTCATAGGATAGACTGTGTGCCCTTCCAGATCACGTGACAGGACAGGTGGAATGATCTTGAATGTCTCAAATTAACCAAAGAACATGTCCTGGGGCTGGAAGCAGATTTCAGATGCATCCTGGAAACATAAACCTAAGCAGGTCCGCCTAGGGAGCAGCAGGAAGAAAGGACTTATGGTTGGAGAACTATGGACATCATGAAGTAATTTAAAAAACCCTTACGTGTGAAAAGGTGTGAGATTAGATAGATAGATAGATAGATAGATAGATAGATAGATAGATAATAATGTTTTATTTATAAATTTAATAAATGTGTACAAATTAAAGGCCAAGTACACACTGGAGTGACTTATTTTTACTACCTAAACATGTGCTCACCCAGCACTTTGTCCACCAATAAACAGGTACTTAACAACTGTGTTAGAAAAAGGAGGGTGCTATGTGGAGAGGAGGAGACTATGGGCCAAGAGGCTCCAGGGTTGCACCAGGAAGAGCCGCTACAGCCTGCCTGCCTTCACCGAAAGTATGGAATCAGACAAAAGCCTTTTAAAGCTATCTCCTCAACGTACAGTTTCTGGAGCAGTCAGGTTGAAAGGGGAGGTAATACTCTCTTGAAGTAGTGTACACTCTTTCCATGCCATACATCAGTGAAATGCTGTACAATTATCTGTTTGATTCCAAAAGTTAGGGAAAGGATGGTGTGTCACTGAGAAACAAAGAAAAATGAGCCCCATTCTAGAGACGCAACCTAGGAAACTTTATGGATCTGTACTTGGAAAGAGGAAGAAAAATCAATCAGCTGTAGCAATGACCTTCCTGTGGCATGTGAACTGACGGCAGTTCCCTGTCCCCATGAAAATCCAGAATGCCCTCACAGTGTGGCCACAGTGCCTGGGGGGGGTGACAAGTGTGGCCACCCCCCACACTGAGGTGCGGCGTGTGAGAGCAGACTCTGCCCGGTCCCTGTGGTCACTGTGGATGTCAGTAGAGGCGATGATACATGCACAGCCAGGTAGTATTCTTAACTAGGCATCATTCTGCCCCTGTGGCTCCCGTAAATCCACGCCGCATCCTAAAGCAGGGGAGACACTGCTGCAGTAACATTGACAGAGGACCTGGCTATTAAGCTGTCTACAGACTCTAGACTCCGTGAAATGTTTGACAGCGCAGGGACAAATACGTATTAGCAACATTGCTTAATCCATGTTTCAAGGGCAGAATTTGAAACCATGCTTTCAAACCAGGCTTGCTCTGATCACTGGAAGGATACTGTCATAAAAGAGATGCCAGAAGCCATGCCTTGCCCATGACATGTGTCTCCTGCCCTTCGTCAGCTTGCCCTCTCAGGCAAAATGCATCTCATAGGACAGAACACACATGGCTCAGACATGAGCGGGAAAGAATGTCCATCTTGGAGAAAAGATCAGTAAAGCGTTTGCTTTGCAAGCACCAGGACCTGGGTTTGATCCCCATAGTCACATTTAAAAAAAGTCAGATGCAATGGCACGCGTTTGCAGTCCCAGTGCTGTGGCCGTAGAAACAGGTGGACCTCTGAGGCTCACGGACCAGTCAGCCTCAAAGAGCTGCAGAATAGTGAAAGAGGTGTGTCATAAATAAGGAGGATGCATCTTCAGGAACGCTGGCCAAGCTTATCCTCTGGCCTCCACCAGCATGTGTCCATATGTGCACACACATCCACCAATACACAGTCAGAAAGTGGTAGAGTTGGAATTTTCAAAAGAATGTTCTGATTAAGCCCCATGATCTCGGGGCCTATGTGTCTCTTCTGAGGGAGCAGTATGCTGAAGGTCTGCCTCACATGTGAAAGTGTCTGCTTTTTCAATTAAGGATCCCAGAACCAGAAGGAGGACCACATTTACTGTGTGTATAGATCTGTGTGCACACAGTCCTCTGTGCACACGAGCTATGACTTCCCACAGAAAGGAAAGAGTTCTAAATATATCCTTCACATAGCCTGAATTCGTGCAAGGTGAATCTTAGTGAGGGCACAAGCAGCTGTGCTGGTTAGTTTTATTTCAACTTGATGTAAGCTAGAGTTGTTTTGGAAGAGGGAACTTGAACTGAGAAATGTTCCCACTAGCTAAGCCGGTGGGCACGCCTGCAGTGAGCTTTCTTGATTGATGATTGGCATTGGAGGACCCAGGCCACTGTAAGTGGTGTGGCCTTTGGGTAGCTCCTGTGTTGTATGAGGAAATGGGCTGAGCAAGCCATGAAGGGCAAGCCTGTAAGCTGTCAGCTTTCCTCTTCTGACTCAGTTCCTGCTTCTTGGTTCCTGCCTTGAGTTCCTGCCCTGACTTCCCTCACCTGAGAGCTATAAAGTAAACCGAACCATTTTCTCCCCAGGCTGCTTTTGCTCATGGTGTTGTATTACAGAGTTAGAAACCTTAGCTAAGGCTGCTGGTACATATCTTTTCACGTCTGACATGCACGATATTCTTCCAGACCTTTCTTAAAGCTGCTGGAGCTCCCCTTGTTCAAGCCGGCATTTTACAGTACTGACACGTGACATTTGCAATGTTTCTGCCAGGGCACACAGTCTAGCAAGGCTGGCACCGGAGGAGGAGCAGGGCACCAGAGGATGACTTAGACCACACCTCTGTCATAGATGCAGAAGCACACCAACATTCAGATAGGTGGTCCAGAGGGCACCGATGCCATCCAAACAGCTCAGTGCTTCCACACAGGCTGAGAACAAGGGGTCCCGGGTCTGAGGGAGACAGTGTGCCTCTGGTGGTGAGAGTGGTGTTCAGAGCATGGCTGTGATGCCTCCCAGGGTCCCCAGGTCTCCACAATAGGACAACAGTTCTTTCTTCTGTGTTCTTTGCAAACAGGTGCGTTTTGACACTACAGTTTGATTTTTTAATTTACAATGTCCATACTACAAAACAAGTAAACAAGTTACAGAAAACAGACAAACAAACAAACAGGAACAAAAAGTTCTCCTAATGTTCTCAGTAAGCACATGGTCTTTTTTTAAATTTTTTATTAAATTCTTTATTAATTACACTTTATTCACCTTATATACCCCTGTAGTTCCCTCCCTCCTCCCTTTCCAATCCCTCCCTTCCTCCCCCTTCTGCACCCTTGTCCCTCCCCAAGTCCACAGATAGGGGAGGTCCTCTTTTCCTTCCTTCTGATACTAGTCTATCAAGTCTCATCAGGAGTGGCTGCATTTTCTTCCTCTGTGGCCTGGTAAGGCTGCTCCCCCCTCAGGGGGAGGTGATTAAAGAGCAGGCCAATCAGTTCATGTCAAAGACAGTCCCTGTTCCCATTACTATGGAACCCACTTGGCGGCTGAACTGCCATGGGCTACATCTGTGCAGGGATCCTAGGTTATCTCCATGCATGGTACTTGGTTGGAGTAACAGTCTCAGGGAAGACCCCTGTGCTCATATTTTTTTTTTGGTTCTGTTGCTCTCCTTGTGGAGTTCCTGTCCTCTCCATGTCTTACTATTTCACACTTCTTTCATAAGATTCTCTGCACTCTGCCTAAGGGTTGGCCATAAGTCTCAGCATCTGCTTTGATAGTCTGCAGGGCAGGGCCTTTCTGAGGCCCTCTGTGGTAGGCTCCTGACTTGTTCCCTGTTTTCTCTTTCTTCTGATGTCCATCCCCTTTGCCTTTCTGGATAGGGATTGAGCATTTTAGCAAGAGTCCTCCCTCTTGATTAGTTTCTTAAGGTGTACAGATTTTAGTAGGTTTATCCTATATTATATGTCTATATGAGTGAGTATATACCATGTGTGTTTTTCTGCTTCTGGGATAGCTCACTCAAGAAGATCCTTTCCAGTTCCCACCATTTACCTGCAAATTTCATGATATCCTTGTTTTTTATTGCTGAGTAATATTCCATTGTGTAGATGTACCACAATTTCTGTATCCATTCCTCAGTTGAGGGGCATCTGGGTTGTTTCCAGCTTCTGGCTATTACAAATAAAGCTGCTACAAATATGTTGAGCAAATGCCCTTATTGTGTACTTGAGCCTCTTTCGGATATATTCCTAGGAGTGATATAGCTGAGTCTTGAGGAAGCGCTATTTCTAGCTGTCCGAGGAAGCACCAGATTGACTTCCAAAGTGGTTGTACATGTTTACATTCCCACCAGCAGTGGAGGAGGGTACCCCTTTCTCCACAACCTCTCCAGTATGTCATCACTTGAGTTTTTGATCTTGGCCATTCTGATGGGTGTAAGGTGAAATCTCAGGGTTGTTTTGATTTGCATTTCCCTGATGACATTGAGCATTTAAGTGTTTCTCTGCCATTCGCTATTCCTCTATTGAGAGTTCTCTGTTTAGCTCTGTACCCCATTTTTAATTGGATTACTTGATTTGTTGCTGTTTAACTTTTTGAGTTCTTTATATATACTGGATATTAGCCCTCTGTCAGACATAGGGTTGGTGAAGATCCTTTACCAATCTGTAGGCGGTCATTTTGTTCTGACAACAGTGTTCATTGCTTTACAGAAGCTTTTCAGATCCCATTTATTGATTGTTGCTCTTAGAGCCTGTGCTGTTGGTGTTCTGTTCAAGAAGTTACCTCCTGTGCCAATGAGTTCAAGGCCCTTCCCCACTTTTTCTTCTAAGCAGTTTAGTGTGTCTGGTTTTATATTGAGGTCTTTGATCCACTTGGACTTTAGCTTTGTGCAGGGTGATAAGTATGGATCTGTTTGCATTTTCTACATGTACACATCCAGTTAGACCAGCACCATTTGTTGAAGATGTTGTCTTTTTTCCATTGAATAGTTTTGGCATCTTTGTAAAAAATCAGGTATCCATAAGTGTGCGGATTTATTTCAGGGTCTTCTATTCGATTCCATTGATCCACCATTCTGTTTCTATGCCAGTACCCTGCAGTTTTTAGTATTGTTGCTCTATAGTACAGCTTGAGATCAGGGATGGAGATACCTCCAGAAGATCTTTTACTGTAGAGGATTGTTTTAGCAATTCTGGGTTTCTTATTGTCCCCTATGAAGTTGAGAATTTTTCTTTCAAAGTCTGTAAAGAATTGTGTTGGTAATTGGAGGAGAATTGCATTGAAACTGTAGATTGCTTTTGGTAAGATGGCCATTTTTACTATATTAATCCTGCCAGGCCATGAGCATGGGAGATCTTTCCTTCTTCTGATATCTTCTTCTAATTCTTTCTTCAGAGACTGGAAATTATTTTCATACAAGTCTTTGACATGCTTGATTAGGTTCACACCAAGGTACTTTATGACCTTTGTGGCTACTGTGAAG
Source organism: Pachyuromys duprasi (assembly GCA_028658305.1). NCBI lineage: Eukaryota > Metazoa > Chordata > Mammalia > Rodentia > Muridae > Pachyuromys > Pachyuromys duprasi. The sequence continues at coordinate 42,953,436 of CM053764.1, forward strand.
GGTGTTGTTTCCCTAATTTCTTTCTCAGTCCTTTTGTCTTTTGTATACAGGAAGGCTACTGATTTTTTTGAGTTGATTTTGTATCCAGTCATTTTGCTGAAGGTGTTAATCAGCTGTAGGAGTTCCATGGTAGAATTTTTGGGGTCACTCAGGTATACTATCATATCATCTGCAAATAGTGAGACTTTGACTTCTTCCTTTCCAATTTGTATCCCCTTGATCTCCTTTAATTGTCTTATTGCTCTAGCAAAGATTTCAAGAACTATGTTGAAGAGATATGGAGAGAGTGGACAGCCTTGCCTTGTCCCTGATATCAATTGGATTGATTTAAGTTTCTCTCCATTGAGTTTGATATGGCTCTAGGTTTTTTGTATATTTTCTTTACTGTGTTCAGGTATGTGCCTTGTATCCATGATCTCTCCAAGACTTTAAACATGAATGGATGTTGGATTTTGTCAAATGTTTTTTTCAGCATCTAAGGAGAGGATCATGTGGTTTTTCTCCTTCAGTTTGTTTATGTTATGGATCACATTGATGGATTTCCATATATTGAACCACCCTTGTATACCTGGGATGAATCCTACTTGATCGTAGTGGATATCTTTGATGTGTTGTTGTATTCGGTTTGCAAGTATTTTGTTGAGTATTTTTGCATCGATGCTCATAAGGGAGATTGGCCTGGAATTCTCTTTCTTTGTTGGGCTTTGTGTACTAAGGTGATTGTGGCTTCATAGAATGAGTTTGGTAATATTCCTTCTGTTTCTCTTTTGTGGAATAGTTTGAAGAGTATTGGTGTTAGCTCTTCTTTGAAAGTCTGGTAGAATTCTGCACTGAAACCATCTGGCCCTGGGCTTTTTTTGCATGGGAGACTTTTGATGACCACTTCTATTTCGTTAGGGGATATAGGACTATTTAATTGATTTACCTGGTCTTGGTTCAGCTTTGGCAAGTGGAATTGATCAAGAAAATTGTCCATTTCATTTAGATTTTCCAATTTTGTGGCATATAGGCTTTTGAAGTAAGACCTAATGATTGTTTGGATTTCTTCAGTGGCTGTTGTTATGTCCCCCTTTTCATTTCTGATTTTGTTGATTTGGGTAGTGTCTCTCTGCCTTTTAGTTACTTTGGCTAAGGGTTTGTCTATCTTGTTGATTTTTTCAAAGAACCAGCTCTTGGTTTCATTGATTCTTTGAGTAGTTTTATTTCTAATTTATTGATTTCAGCCCTGAGTTTGATTATTTCCAGCTGTCTATTCCTTTTTAGTGTGTCTGCTTCTTTTTTTTTCCCTAGGGCTTTTAGGTGAGCCATTAAGTTACTTGAATGAGATGTTTCAAATTTCTTCTTGAAGGCACTTAGAGATATGAACTTTCCTCTTAACACTGCTTTCATTGTGTCCCACAAGTTTGGGTATGTTGTGCCTTCATTTTCATTGAATTCTAGGAAGACTTTAATTTCTTTCTTTATTTCTTCCCTGACCTAACTGTCATTTAGTAGCAAGTTGTTCAGTTTCCAAGTGTGTGTAGGCTTTTTGCTATTTCTGTTGTTGAGGTCCAGTTTTAGTCCATGGTGATCAGATAGGATACAAGGGATTATTTTAATCTTCTTGTATTTGTTGAGGCTTGCTTTGTGACCAAGTATATGGTCTATTTTGAAGAAGGTTCCATGAGGTGTTGAGAAGAAGGTAAATTCTTTTGTGTTTGGGCGAAAGGTTCTGTAGATGTCTGTTAGGTCCATTTGATTCATGACCTCTGTTAGAGTTATTGTATCTGTTTAGTTTTTGTTTTGTTGATCTGTCCTTTGTTGAGAGTAGTGTGTTGAAGTCTCCCACTATTAATGTGTGGGGATCTATGTGTGGTTTAAATTTTATTAATGTTTCTTTTACAAATGTGGGTGCCCTTGTATTGGGGGCATAGATGTTCAGGATTGTGGTATCTTCCTGGTGGAATTTTCCCTTAATGAGTATGAAGTGTCCTTCTCCATCCCTTTTGATTAATTTTGCTTGAAAATCTATTTTATTAGATATTATTATGGCTACTCCTGCTTGCTTCTTGGGTCCTTTTGCTTGGAGAACCATCTTCCAGTCCTTTACTCTCAGGCAATGTCTATCTTTGTGACTTAGGTGTGTTTCTTGTATTCGGCAGATTGTTGGGTCTTGTTTACACATCCATTCTGTTAGTCTATGTCTTTTTATTGGAGAATTGAGTCCATTGATGTTGAGAGAGATTAATGACCAGTGACTGTTAGATCCTTTGATTTTGATGTTGGCTATGGTAGAGTGTTTGTGTGCTTGGCTACTTTTTTGTTTTGCTGTAGTGAGGTTATTTATTTCCTGTGTTTTTTCCCGAAAGTAGTTGTTTTTTGGGGGCTGTATTTTTCCTTCTAGTATCTTCTGTAATGCTGATTTGTGTGTAGGTATTCTTGAAATTTGTTTTTGTCTTTGAATATCTTGTTTTCTCCATCTATGAGGACTGAGAGTTTTGCCGGGTATAGTGCACATGGTCTTATATGGGCCGCATCCATAGCTAGTCTGAGATATGTGCCATTGACAGACTGGACACAACCCCTGGAGGATTCCCTCCCTCATCCTCCACACTTCAGCCCACAAGTAAATTGGCACATGAGCAATGAAATGGTTTTCAAGGTTTCCAGCTGAGTGGCAAATCCTGAGCTCTCTTCCAAGCAGGCACCTGGCTATGAGGATTCCTGAGAACTGGGGTGGGGAAGGGGGCTGCCTCCCAGGCTTGGCACGGTGCTTGGCTCTTCCACCGTGACTGTAATTTCAGCTATATTTTCCAAAACATTGGATGAAAGTGTACTCTGTGCCAGGCTCAGTGTGGGGCAGAAGTGAGAGCAGCCCTTGCCTGTGCAGAAGGGGAGGCACAGACCCAGGCAGGAGGCTTTGAGACCATGGCTGGGTGTGACCTTGCAGGCCAGCATCTGGGTCACAGTTGTCATAGGTGCTGTGGTCACCAAAGCCATTTATTCCAGAAAGGTCATCACTTGCGACAGCACAAAGACAGTGTGGACTTGCCAGAGGCAGGAGGCCCACAGACCTTGCCCACATGCTGGCTGCTGGAGAAATGGCCACAGACAAATCCTTTTATGGGAGATTGTCCCCAGAGCAATGAATCGGCTTTGAATCTTCAGTCACAAAAAAAGTCGCCTGGTCAGAACAACCTGGGGAAGACCAGAAAAGGAAAAAGGCCTCACTGAAAGATAAAGGAAAGAAAATGTTTTTGTCTCCTCTCTCCTTCCACCCTCTCTTCTTGCTACAGGGGGAAACAGGAGTTCTTACGTCACATTGTGAGTGGGTGTGGGTGCATCCTGAGTGGGTGTGAGTGCACCCTGAGTAAGTATGGGCACATCACGAATGGGTCGGGGCACCCTCTGGTGAATGAACAGCCCATTAGGCATCACACCCCTGAGGAAAACTCGTTCTCCTCCTCCTTTGTCTCCTCCTTCTGCTCCTCCTCCCAGGAAGCTCACTGGCCTGAAGTTACTACAGCAGCTGTGAGTTCTTATGTGAAACCACTCTGCTGTGTCAGGAAGACACTCTTTCCCAGGAGTCACACCCATACACACACACACACTCTGGCTCTTACAATCTGTCCACCTTCCTCCCCCAGGTTCCCTGAGCCTCAGGTGGTCAGCCACAGTGATATGTCAACATCACATCCCTTCCCTGCCACACCCCACCCTTTTAAATGGATCGGGGTCTTTTGAAGATTCAGTGCACATGTGTGGCTATGCGGGAGGTTCCCAGGCGCCTCAGTTTCTGAGGTAGCACTCGAGAGCAGCCCACCTGCGCTTGGAGGGTGCTTGACCTCAGGGCTGCCGACCCCCCTTGGCTCATCGCCTTTCTCTCCCTCACCGTCAGTCCACATCCATCTAGTTGTCCCTCCTTTGTGTCCTTCCCACACATGTTTTCCTTTCCTCCTTCCCTCTCCTCTCTCACATTCTCCCCACACTGCATGTGTGGGCCTTAGAAATGCTAACATCCTAGTGATCCAGGTGGTTTCCTCAGCACCAGTAGCCAGCACCAGGGGTCATGGCAAAGCAAGTTTCACTTCCTCGGTGCTAGTCTCTTGTTCATCACATCTAATATTTCAGCCTGACGTGATTCTTAGTTCAAAACATCACGTGAAAACCCTGATGGAGTCTTTGCTTCCCGCTGAGATTTCACCAGCCCGGCCCGGCCTCAGTCATCTCCCCTTCCCTCAGCATTATCCTCTAAGCCCCGAAGGCATTTCAGCAAGCTCCCACCCTGTGATGGCTCTCCCAGGTCAAAATCCCTAAACCTTCCACAGAGCAATCCAAAAAGACACATAGCAGGTCTGTCCATTGCAGCAACTTCCACACTCTGGTGCTGGCTGCTGCCTTTGTGTGCTTTCTATTACTGTGATAAAACATGAAGCAAAAGCAACTGGGGGGCGGGGAGGGACAGGGTTTATTCAGCCTATATTCACATGTCAGTCAGTCACTGGAGAAAGTCAGGACAGGAATGCAGGCAGGTACCTGGAGGCAGGAGGCAGAGCCAAGGCCGTGGAGGGATGCTGCCTTCTGGCTTGCTCAGCCTCTGTGCCTAGTCAGCTTCTTTCACAGCTCAGGGCCGTTTCACCAGGAATGGCGCTGCGCACCGTGGGCTGGCTCCTACCACACCGACCATCAGCTGAGGCAATGTCCTACAGACAGGCCCACAAGCCGGGGCGTAACTCTTCATCTGACATTCCCAGGAATGTCAGACTGACAACCGAGATTAGCCATCACAGGGGGCCTTTATTTCAGGGGGCCACTATTTCAGCTGGGAAAAAGTGTGAGTGTGTGTGTGTGTGTGTGTGTGTGTGTGTGTGTGTGTGTGTGTGTGTGTGAAATCAAAGCAATAAACTGAACAAGGAACCTCTAAAAGATAATTTTTAAAAACACAGATTCTTTCTGTTTAGACACTTTTAAATTGCCTCAAAACAAAGGCAAGCTGAAAATAGGGAGATTTCCACCTCTCCTTACCGTCCTCATCCCATTAAATGGCAAAATGGCTCTCAGAGAAGATGCTGATCTATAAACCAATAGAGGAGAGCACATCTCCGGCTTGTGCTCCACTTCCACAGGCATTAACAGGTGCAACTCCTAAGATGCTGGAAGGCTCCACCTCCTGCAGGTGCACATGCCTCCTGAAGGTCAGATCAGATGTATTAGAAGCCCAGAGAAGAATTTGCTGACCTCTTGAGGTCCTTTCCTGGGTGTGATTCTAAGATGAGTTTCTTCCCTCCATATTTGCTAAAGACAGTCCTGAGAGACTGTCGAGTTGATGCCACATGCCACCTGTGCTTGATTCCCAAGGAGGCTCTGCTGCCGGAGACCTCCTCAGCCCTGAGAGCCGGATGCTTCCAGCTCTGTTCTTTTCTTCCTCTCTGCCTTCCTTCCCTCCTCCCTCCCTCCCTTCCTTTCTTCCTCCCTTCCTTCTTCCCTCTCTTTCTTTTTTCTTTCAACTATCATTAGGGCTTTCACTATGCCATTTCCATATATGTGCTTACAATGTGCTTGAACATATTCATCCCTCCCCAACTCTATCCATGCCCCTTTTTAGGTTGTATTTCACTCTTCTAGATTCACACGTGAAAAACAAAAACACAAGTGCCGCTTACATGTGAGCCATGTCCACGACCCTCAGTGCGAAGGTATCCTGTTCCATGCACACCACAGACTGCCATTCTTCATGGCTGAATAACGTTCTACTCTGTATATAATCCACATTACCTTTGTCTGTTCGTCCATTGATGGGCACATAGCTTAGTTCCACTGTCGACTGTCAAGAACGATGCACTAAGCATGCCTGCACCCATGTCATGCTCAGGAACAGCACAGCTAGACCATGAGGGATTTTTTGTTTCTTGTTTGGGGTCTTTTTTGTTTGTTTTATTTTGTTTTTGTTTCTGAGGAAATGCTGTACTAGTGATGTCTTCACTAGCCTACATTCCTTCCATTAGTGAACAAATGTGCTTTTCCCATGTCCTTGCCAGCATTTGTTGTCATTTGTTTTCACTCTTTGGCTTTGGGTTTCCAGAGGAGTTTTATTGTAATAACTTAACTGAAATTATGATTTTACCAGCTTTTTTTGAAACTTGCAAGTTCAAGAGCAATTCTGGTCTCTATCTATGTGCAATACAACATAACACATCCCCCCTGGAGCCACTGCCAGTTAAACAGAAGGTCAATCTTCCCTTTCCCAAAAATGTTTCCAAAATTCTAAGTCCCCATAGTTAGCAGTGGAGCTGATCCCCATGACTACAGACAGCAGCCATTTTGATGGGAGTGAGTGGAAATCTCCAGGAAGTTTTCATCCGAACTTCCCAGAAGAGCAGGCTTCTTCTGGATGCCAGGAAGGAAACACCTCCCTGGACCCCATGTCAGGGTCCAAGTGTGTCTCCTTTTCAGTGCCTGGGACATATGGTCCGCTTTTAACTTGCTAGCGGAAGACACTGCGTTGGGGAGCAGGCTCGGCTTAAGACAGCTTCCCAGCTTTCAGTCTTTCTTGCAGGAGTATTTATGTCCTGTCTGTAATTCAAACAAGAAAACTATGTAACAATTTAAAAAGAGAGAGAAAGGAAAAGTGAAAGAAATGAAGCGTCTGTGTCCTCCGATGATGATCGGAGATAAAGTCTGTGCAGCCCCTCAGTGCAGCTAAAAGCAGAGGACGGTGTGTTGAGGCAAGGCTGCAGGAGTCCTCAAAGCAGCGCTCCAGGCTCTGTCAGCTGCTGGGCAAACTCCTTGCTTCCAGAGGCGAATTGAGACCTTTTGCGGCAAATTCCCATTGGTAAAAAGTGAAGGTCTGCCCCACTTCCGTCTTGCAGGTAATGCACACACATTGTTTTTCTGAAACTACAAAACTAATTGCAACAATGTTGCTGTCATAGTGCTCTGAAAGCCAAGTTGAATGGCCAAGCCGTAGCTGTTTCACAATCACCTTAGGTACCCCGCAAAATCTTCCTCTGCCCTTTTGGTGGGCTCACCATTATCCCTCAGAAGAGCATCCATTTGAAGATGAAGTATCTGTCTGTCATTTAAGCTGCTCTTACCCCAGCAGCTTTCTCATAAGCATGGGGGACTAGTAAGTTGCCAGGAAGTGGGAGGAAAGAGGAAGGTAGGTTTCACGGGTATGGCAGAAGAGTCTGGTTGTTCCTGTGTTTGCTAAAGCTCACTCATCTCAACAAACTGTAAACCTGGTCACTCCCCAGGATTTCATCTTTCGTGATATCTGCAGGATCGGTGATATGAATGCCACCTAATTTCACATATATGACCACCAAAACTGAACCACAAAAATTAATCCTACACTAGCATGTGTTCATTCCACCTTCAGATAACAGCTCAAACCCATCTCTTATTCATCTCCATGGCTCTGTCTTTGCACATCGGAAGTAGGGTGTTTTTGTTTTTGTTTTTTGAGGGACAAAACCAGCATAATGAATCTTTACCCTAAAGAAGATAGATGAGTTGGCATGTGTACTGTGGGTTGCTTTTCCGTCCTGGGGGGCCACCTCGCTATTGGGGGGTTTTCATCTGCCTTTTTCTGCCAATCCATACTGCACACACATCTGGAGAGCTCTACCCTGAGCACAAACCTCCAGCCTAGGCATAAGCAGAACATTCAACCTCTGATACATTCATTGCCTCAGTCCAGATTCTTTCCTTCCACAGACCCGAAGCCAGTCACAGTCAAACTGCTGCGCTGGGATTCTCTGAACACCTTCATCACCTGTCTTCCCTGTTAAATACATTTTGTTCTGAGACTTTCACAAGTTATGGAAAGAGGAAAATGCATAATTGAAATCCATCCAAGTTATATGATCATAAGATTTTAGGCAGAAAAAGTAAAACCTTATGAAATGTAAGTGAGAAGGAGAAAGCCTTGGACGGGAAGTTGTCATCTTGTATCCAATCCTGTCTAACGCTGGTTTTCAGAGTAACTACTGAGGATTCTAAGCCTTCATTTGAGTCAATGACGAATCTTTAAAAACACATGTGACAATCAAGTTTCTTAGGTGACACAGTTTAACTACACATGACTTTGTAACTATCAGAAAATGCAGCAGTAGGTGAAGAAACCCAGATGGGGATGTTTTGCCCCATCTTGAACAACCCTATGACTGGGCCCTTCCTCTCTGCACACAGTAGGAAGGATGGTACAGACTCACCAGAATCAATGAGCTGGGACAACAGAGACCACACCTTCACCCTCTGTGCTCTAAAACTCGGGAAGTGTGAGAACTGCCTGCTGAAATAATGTGGGTGACACCCCCAATGCTCACCAGAGACTCCCCATCTCTCAGCCTCTCCTGATCTATTTTAAGACATGAGGAACACTGAGTCTTCAGGGCTACAGAGGTATTTTGTGCAGTGGTGTAGACTCGAGTTAGGTGTTCATGTCCCTGTAAACAAATGCTCAGCCATTTTCTTGTAAGCCACCCTAGTAAAACTCACACACACACACACACACACACACACACACACACACACACGGACATGAAGTAAGGCTGTCAGAGAAAAGGAGGGGATTAATAGGAGTGGGAGGACAGGAGAGGGTAATGGGGTGAATATGATTAGAATGCATTATGTACATGTGTGCAGATGTCATGATGAAACCCG